>CM059812.1:34762392-35357392 GCA_030435695.1 Brachymystax lenok tsinlingensis | reverse complement strand
CATGTGACTATACAACTGTGAACTTTGGACAAAGCCCCGTCTACTACTGTCAATCATCCACACAGCTCCTCTGAGGCTCCTCCCATCTACTCCACTGTCAGCAAACCCAGACACCTGAGTCACTGGTGACCAATCACAAGAGACATACACACACTTGCAACCAATCACAAGAGACATACACACACTGGAAACCAATCACAAGAGACAAACCCAGGTCTTTTCTCAATTAGATGTACTCTACTTCTCCGTCCTCTCTCCTTCTCGACTCGCCCATCAGGCAAATTACATTTTTACAATTAAATTTACCTGATAGGTGGATCCCAAAATAAATGTGTAAAGTGATAAAAACGAATGAAGCTAGTTGCGCAAGAAATTTTATAGATAAAAGGATAAGTATATCGTTTTTACATGTGTGCATGTTTTCTCCTCCGACAACACAACAGCTGATTCAAAGGGGGTGTGTCAATTATCAAGACTTTTCCATAGCAGGATACACTTGTGTTTATTCACCAAAAGGAGGAGGGGAGGACCGTCTTCTGTTTGCCTACCGACATATTGACACCATCCTCTGCCATCAGTTTCCGGGTCACGGAGGAGGGAGAAAGAAGGAGAGAGAGAACTGAGGAGAGAGGACGGAGGAGAGAGGACGGAGGAGTGAGAACGGAGGGAGGGGACAGAGGAGAGGGGACAGAGGAGTGAGAACGGAAAAGAGGGGACGGAGGACTCACTGGCGACCAATCAAAAGGGACATATGTTAACTATATGCACTGACCTCTATTTTTAGCTAATCTCTCTCTCTCCCTCTCTCATTCTGTCTTTACTGCTCTCTCTCCCTCTCATTCTCTGTCTTTACTACTCTCTCTCCCTCTCTCATTCTCTGTCTTAGCTTCTCTCTCCCTCTCTCATTCTCTGTCTTAGCTTCTCTCTCCCTCTCTCATTCTCTGTCTTAGCTTCTCTCTCCCTCTCTCATTCTCTGTCTTAGCTTCTCTCGTCTCTGTCATTATCTGTCTTTACTACTCTCCCTCTCTCATTCTTTGTCTGAGCTTCTCTCTCCCTGTCTCATTCTCTGTCTTAGCTTTTCTCTCCCTCTCTCATTCTCTGTCTTAGCTTTTCTCTCTTCTCTCTCATTCTCTGTCTTAGCTTTTCTCTCCCTCTCTCATTCTCTGTCTTAGCTTTTCTCTCTTCTCTGTCATTCTCTGTCTTTATTGCTCTCCTTCCCCCTCTCTCACCTCCTCACACTCTCACTCACTCCCCCTCTTTCTCCCCCTCTCTCTCTCCCCTCTCTCTCAGCCCCTCTCTCCTCTCTTGGACACAACCAGACAGTAGCAGGCCTTGTTTCCTACATACTTCTCCAAATGGTTTGCTGACAGAGACAGGCTATAACGACACAGCTGACACTCAAACCTACTAGCCAAAACATTAACCCTACTCTTAACTAAACCCTAAATTTAACCAAACTCTTAACACTGACCCTAACCCTTACCTTAACCTTAACCAAACCCTTAACACTGACCCTAACCCTTACCATAACCCCAACCTTAACCAAACCCTTAACCCTAACCCTAACCTAACCTAATTCTGAAATGAAATATTAATTTGGGCGTCAGGCGTCCACTTATTGGCTTGTTCTTGCTTACACTGTCACATAGCTACTTCCTGTTCTCTCAGTGACAGTGAGTGTGCATGTCTTGAAAGTACGAGACGCCCGGTGCTTGCCCATGTTGGCGGAGATATCACTTGATTTGCAGTTTAGGAGCCCAGCGGCGATACTTATTAATTATTAATTATTAATTAATTAATTATTATTATTAATACTTATTTTCCACCATAATTTGCAAATAAATTCATAAAAAATCCTACAATGTGATTTTCTGGATTTTTTTCCCTCATTTTGTCTGTCATAGTTGAAGTGTACCTATGATGAAAATTACAGGCCTCTCTCATCTTTTTAAGTGAGAGAACTTGCACAATTGGTGGCTGACTAAATACTTTTTTTCCCCACTGTACATCGTGGTCACTGCTCCGAGGAGTTCCCCTCAATGACATTTGAGCCTCGGCCAGTTGGGCATCCTGAGTGGGGATGGAGGGACATATCAACTATGACTGCCCTGAGCTCAGTCCAATGGGACTTTGCTCTCTGTCTGGCACTTACCTAGTTCACCGAGTAATCTGTTATTGTGATACCATATTGGAGTGATCCAATATACTGCTACCTAACAAATGTTACGTATGTAACCACGTTTATGTGAGCAGTTGGATTACTCCAATCCTTTTTGTTGATCTACAGCGCCTTGAAAAGGACGCGAGGTGGAAGTAGTGTGGCGGCAGCTATTTAAGGTGGTCAGTCGCAGCACTACCCGGTACACGGTACTAATCTGAAATTCTTACTCTGAATGTATCCTGCCACCTGGAAGGATACCATATTGGAGTGATCCAATAGCTCACATAATCGTGGTTACATACGTAACCTTCGATGTTCACTGAATTGCTAGCGCTAGTTGCTCAAAGATACCTATCATAAATGTTAGCTTTGTTAACGCCGGCTGCGTGATGATGCAGTTTCCTGTTTAGGTTTAGAGGTCATGTCGAAGTACATTTCAAATATAACAGGTTTTAAGCGATCTACTTTCTCCCATTCTAAACAGTATGCTCTCTCAGGTCTTCTTGGAAGATCACCTTTGAAAGAACGGGAGAATGCAGAACGCAAGGGCACATTTTGAAGCACAGCCAATGTTTTTAACACGTTTTAACTTTTGATGATATCATCAGGTAGAACTTTTTAACTTTATATTTGTTTCTACAACTTGGAGAAATGCGCCGTTTTCACATATGTAGACAATGGTAGTGTGTTGTAAATAACGAAAATGAGGATGAAAAGAGATTTTCCTTTTAATTAATGAATTACTTAATTCATTGGAATTTCCTCTTTCTAAGTCTGCTGTTGTTGTGTCGTGATGATGCAGACTTCTACCAGTGTTTCTGTGGTAATACTGACACCTACTGGTTCATCATTGTCTTGACTGATCCCAAAGAGAAAGAACTAATCCGCTACATGCTCAGTACATTACTCATACATTAATACATTTATACATATATTTATCATTTATATTTTATTAACACTATTAAATTACTGCACATACAAAGCATTTTAGAGCAATAGGATTAAATAATATTCTTGCTGCAGTTTAAACCAGGAAAGGGAGATGTTTGTGTTGATATAATCCCAACTATACAGATGTCCATTTATTTTCACGTTTCAAACATTAGTGGTCAGCACATACACTTTCTGGCCTCAACAATGAATTTGTATTGGTTCAAATATAAATATTTTACCAATCATTCTAGCCTTACGAGAAATATAAAAATAGCCTTAAAAGATCATTATTTATAACTGGATGTATGTAAGATATTAAATATGAAATGGCTTGGTTTAGGATGATGTATAGGTGAGATAGGTTTATGAACTTCACTTAAATAATTTAGATAACTGGATTCATTGTTTATTTAGGATACAGGAAGCATGACAAGTTCAATCTTCATTTTGACCCTGAAAGTCAAAAACAAATACACTGTTAGTTATTTAGTTAGTTACCTGAGTGTCCATCACTGACATCAAAATAATTTGTTTGATTGACATCTATTCACTTATTGGTTTTGATTGATAACTTATGAGGTCGTACTCACAGGTGATTGGTCCGACGGTGAGGGGTTTAAGGGGGACGGAGGGGGTGACAGAGCGGTATTTCCTTTTGGCGCACACCTGAGGAGAGAGACAAGAAGGAGTCAGAGAGACCAGACACTGAGACAAAGAGACCAGACACTGAGACAGAGAGACCAGACACTGAGACAGAGAGACCAGACACTGAGACAGAATGGCAAGAAGGCGTCAGAGAGACCAGATACTGAGACAGAATGGCAAGAAGGAGTCAGAGAGACCAGACACTGAGAAAGAGAGATGAGAGACCAGACACTGAGACGAGGAGTCAGCGAGTCCAGACACTGAAACAGAACGGCAAGAAGGCGTCAGAGAGACCAGACACTGAGACGAGGAGTCAGAGAGACCAGACACTGAGACAGAGAGACCAGAGAGAGTCAGAGTGGCCAGACACTGAGACAGAGAGACGAGAAGGAGTTAGAGAGACACTGAGACAGAGAGACCAGAGAGAGCCAGAGATGCCAGACACTGAGACAGAGAGAATCAGTAGACAGAGAGACCAGACACTGACACAGAGAGATGAGACGGAGTTAGAGAGACACTGAGACAGAGAGACCAGAGAGAGTCAGAGATGCCAGACACTGAGAACAGGGCCTGTATCCACGAAACATCTCAGAGTATTAGTGCTGATCTAGGGTCAGTTTCACATTTTAGGTCATAATGAATAACTATATGGGCAGATTGGGACCTGATCCTAGATCAGTACTCCTACTCTGAGACGCTTTGTGGATACGGGCCCAGAAAGACTCAAGAGAGCCTCAGGAGAGTCAGAGAGATTACACACAAAATGAGTGAGACTAGAGAGAGACCACAGACTGAGTGAGACCAGAGAGAGACCATAGACTGAGTGAGACCAGAGAGAGACCATAGACTGAGTGAGACCAGAGTGAGACAACAGACTGAGTGAGACCAGGGAGAGACCATAGACTGAGTGAGACCAGAGCGAGACCACAAACTGAGTGAGACCAGAGAAAGACCATAGACTGAGCGGATGAGTCAGCGGGAAAGATGCAGGACTCACTGGAGTGCAGGAGTAGCTCCTCTTGTCACAAAGGCTGAGTCTGCAGTGCAGGAAGACGTCCCGGTAGTCCCCCTGGTACAGGAACAGCAGAGCAGAGAAGCGAGCCCTGAGAGACGAGCCGTTCTCCTCCACCCTCACCTGATGGAATTCAGTCGGACATCTAGGAAACAGAGAGGGCCAGGGTTTAAGTTAGATAACGCAACAAAAATACACAAACATTAGGGTTCGGTTTCCCAGACACAGGTTAAGCCTGGTCCTGGAGTAAAACACATTCTCAATGGAGAATCTCCATTTAAAGTGTTGTTAGTCCAGGACCAGGCTTAACCTGTGTCTGGGAAAACCTCCTCTATACGTTCCGTATAAACCAAGACACACATACTTGTTCTGAATGACGTAGTATCGCATGATGTCCTCAGGGTCGGGGGATTGCGTGGCATAGCAGTCCTCCAGAACGACCACGAAACGCTCCGTCTCGGACTCCTCTACGGACACACCCACGTGCAGCACGGAACCCACCGGCAAGGTGACTCCGCCCGCTGGGTAAGCCTTTGTGAAGTTGTCGCTGTGGTACAGAGTCATGTTGGAGTCCACTTTGGAGCCCTTACCGACTTTGGAATCCTTCAGCCTGTCAAATGGGCGAATAGGAGATTTGGTTTTGTTAGATTCCAAATGAAGAGAGTGAAAAACTCACAGACTTAGTAAATATCAAACTAAGTTTATTCACCCACTGGGTCATACAGCAGCATCAGACAAAGACATGATTCCACCAGTGGTAGTGTATAGACCCAAATTTGGGTGGAGCATCCTCCTTCCCTCTAAACATAACATGTTAATTGCTAGGCAGGAAGTTCATTCCAAGCTTAATTGCCTCCAGCATACACATTCCTCCTACAGACACCCATTAACTTCTGGTGAAAAAGCCAGACTATGGTACTCCATACCTGATAATTAACAATGTTTCAAGTTTAGAGTCAGAACCCATCAGTTAATAAGAGATGCAGTCAGAGATGTTGAAGGACAAGTGCCTTGGGTGAGAAATGCACTTTACAGGCTCAATAAAATGACTTGTTATTATCATTAATAATAATATAAATAATGATAATAATTATAATAATAATGATAATGATAGTAATAAAAAATAATAATGATAATAATGATGATAATAATAATGATAATGATAATAATAATGATAATAAATACACATTTTTTTTTTTCTCTTTTCAAGACACCCAAAGTCACTTTAGATAGACAAGTAATGAATATTATTATTATTATTATTATAATTTTAACACTATTACACAGCCAGCTTCAGCTACGTATCTTGGTGGAACAACCAGAACAATCAGTACTGTGATGAGTGGACAGAGGAGGTGCTAAACTCTTCACTAGTTATCTGAAGGATCATCAAGAACCACAGGTATAGAGTAATAACTGTCTATGTATTAACAGAATACTGACAGTCCGACGTGTTAGCCTGCATGGTTTTACATTGTGTTACATTGTGTTACAGGGGTGCAACTTTGGTTTTAGAAGTGGGGGGGACATAATTATTATTGTTTTTAAATCTAGTTGGATAAACACTCCAAACAGCCTACCCGACTGCTCGGAAGTATCCGCATGGTCCTAAAGTACACAGTTGCCTCGTATTGTATCACATTCCAATTATAAAACTGGGGGGGGACAAAAATGCCCCGTCCCAAGTGAAAGTTGTGCCCCTGTTGTGTTACATTGTCCATGTTTTACATTGTTTACTGTAACGTAACGTCTCCACTTACGACAGGTAGGGTTTAATGACCACATCCAGGCTGGTCTCTGATTCCAGAGGGTAGGCACAGGAGAAAGGCACGCTCACAGGTCGGGTGAAGGACACGTCGGGAATGTGGTAGATGAATAAACTGTTGGAAAAGATGGCGTCAGTTCCGTTTGTCTGGTAAAAGGGGGAAAAGGGAAGAAGATTAGAAGCCAGGAGAGGACCTCTCACCAGTTCTCAGAATAATACAATTCTTGGACTATTGTATTTCAGTTCATCTGTTCATAATTTTCTGTTGATGGCAACATGTCTCTCTAGCCAGAGTTCCGGTCTCTTTAGCTAAAACTACACTTGTTGCCACTCCTTGTCATTGCCAAAGAGACTGGCTTTCGGCAAACCCAATGCTCATTGTCCAGTCCTATTTACGGCGCAGTTGCTGATTGGTAGTTGGAAAAAACATTAATATTTTCCATGCCAAAGTTACGGAACATGGGGTGAGCGCAAATTTGGCACAATATAGAATAAGAATCTTAAGAACAACAACAAACAATGCCGTGACGACCTGCTGCTGTAATTATCTTGTGAGAATGCAGTGTCAATCATAGAAATAAGAATGAATAGAAAGGGAGTCTCCATTCAAGTCAGTGGAGCTCCCAAGCTTGTAGTCCTAAAACCTGGAAATTAGTTACCTCTGGATGTGGAAAGACTACGGTTTTGGAATAAACGCTGAAAATAAGGTCTGAGGTGGACACAGGCTTACACATTTTGTTCTATGAGATAATATCAGTCAGTTAACATTAACTTTATGAATTATTTCATTTTCAATACATTTTCACTTTGTCATTATGGAGTATTGTCATTATGGAGTATTGTGTGTGGATGTGTGGTATTTTTTTTTTTGTATCTATGTTGAATTCAGGCTGTAACACAACAAAATATGAAGTCAAGGGGTATGAAATGCTTTCTGTAGGCACTGTACACCTTATAAGGAAACATCAATCAAATCCACCACCGCACCTCAGGCACCCTCAATGAAATTTCTCTGGCTGTAGTCCATCAGAAAATAGGCCTAGGCTTCATTATAGCATAATGCTAAAATAATGTTTTCTATCAAATGAATTGACAAGGAAAGTTTGAAGGCAGGAGAAAGAGAGACAGCTACAGTGTTACTAGAGACGGTTATGTAATTATCGTCCCAGCATGTGCCTGATTTCAGAGGAAGATTGGCACAGGATACATTTTTGCAAAACTGCTCCCTGTCAGTCATATTTTTTTTTTCATTCAGTTGAGTCTATGACGGAAGCCTGCTGGTTGTCACCAGGCGTGAAGATATTTCAACATCATGTCCAGATGATAAAAGGGCCTTTTAAAATGGCTACAAATATCACTTGTGTATACATACACACACTACTGTTCAAAAGTTTGGGATCACTTAGAATGTCATAGATTTTGAAAGAAAAGCACATTAAAATAACATAACATTTATCAGAAATACATTGGAGACATTGTTAATGTTGTAAATTGTACTGTAGCTGGAAGCGGCAGATTTCTTATGGAATATCTACATAGGCGTACAGAGGCCCATTATCAGAGACCATCAGTCCTGTGTTCCAATGACACGTTGTGTTAGCTTATCCAAGTTAATCATTTTAAAAGGCTAATTGATCATTAGAAAACCATTTTGCAAATATGTTAGCACAGCTGAAAACTGTTGTTCTGTTTAAAGAAGCAATAAAACTGTCCTTCTTTAGACTAGTTGAGTATCTGGAGCATCAGCATTTGTGGGTTTGATTACAGGCTCAAAATGGCCAGAAACAAATAACTTTCTTCTGAAACGTGTCAGTCTATTTTTGTTCTGAGAAATGAAGGTTATTCCATGCGAGAAATTGCCAAGAAACTGAAAATCTCGTACAACGCTGTGTACTACTCCCTTCACAGAACAGCGCAAACTGGCTCTAACCAGAATAGAAAGAGTGGGAGGCCCCAGTGCACAACTGAGCAAGAGGACAGTACATTAGAGTGTCTAGTTTGAAAA
The DNA here is from genome assembly GCA_030435695.1 of Brachymystax lenok tsinlingensis. Classification (NCBI taxonomy): domain Eukaryota; kingdom Metazoa; phylum Chordata; class Actinopteri; order Salmoniformes; family Salmonidae; genus Brachymystax; species Brachymystax lenok. Next base: position 35,348,871 of record CM059812.1, on the reverse strand, counting down.
ACAGACTCCTCACAAGTCCTCAACTAGCAGCTTCATTAAATAGTACCCACAAAACACCAGTCTCAACGTCAACAGTGAAGAGGTGACTCCGGGATGCTGGCCTTCTAGGCAGAGTTGCAAAGAAAAAGCCATATCTCAGACTGGCCAATAAAAATAAATGTTAAGATGTAGCAAACTACAGTAGTTCTGTCACTTACTTTTAGCAGTTAAGAATATAGATATATATTAGAGGAAAAAGTACCTTGCTCTTTCTTACTGGATATAAAATAGGCTTCAGGTTACAGTGCTCACAACGAACTGGCTGGGAAGTTTGAATGGCGAGAGCTTCTCTAGTGTGACGTGATCACATTGGCTGGTGATAAACATGCAATAAATGGAATGTTCATATTTGAAGATTGCCAAAAGGCCTGTGTCTTTGGCAATGACAAGGATTGGCAGTGAGTGAAATATTAGCTAAAGAGACTGGTATACAGGCTTATGTCTCACAGCAAGTGTTTTCTTTTGAAAGTTTCGGTGAGGAGCGGGGTGAACGGGTCGGGGTCTGTTCTCACCTCCAGAGTGTTTCCTCAGGCGCCCTCCTTCCGCTCCACCTGGTACCATACCATGCCGCCACGCTCTTTGTGAGCGTTACACCGGGGGTCGGCCAGGTTAGCGGTGGTGGCGTCCAGACCAGCGGCCTCCAGGTTAGTCCTGTTGAGACCCACCTGTACCAGGCTCCGCCCACACACCACCTCTGGACGCAGCAAAACAGGCTGATCTGTGAGAGAGAAAGAGAGCAAGAGAGGGATGAGACAAGAAGCACCTTTTTTCGTACAGTACATTGGTCCCTCAAACAGGTGTATTCTGAGAACTCACCTGGCCTCTCACACCGCCAAGTGACCCCATCTGTGCTCACGCAGGTCTCCCCCGCTCCGCAGGTACCACACATTGCTTTAGGCGTAGTCGTGGCAACCTGTGACTGTGTTGTTGTTGTGGTGCGATTGTTCTCTACTGGTGTTTCTGTAGTTGTGACTGGTTTTGGTGTTGTGGTGAGAGCTGACACATCTGGAACAAGGAGTTAAACAGGAGACACAGTTATGAGGGAACATTCATCGCTCATCATTAGAAAGAACTAGTATGCTGGTATTACCAGAATCATACAATACGCCTATATGAATGAATGGATGAATATGCTGAGTACTGTTGATATCTAGGGCCATAGAAGAACATCATGGTGTATATAACCAGCTTGGGAATGACTAAGCAGTAAACAGTTAAAACAAAGCTACAATAACTTCAATTCAAAAGGCAGAACAACAACAACAAGCCCCGCTCAGAACTTGGCAAAGCAGGGGGCGAAACCTTACATGCACAATAGGCGAAGTAGCACCCGGGAGGCATGACGAACTTGTACACAAAGTAGTTCCCAGGGCAGGCCTTGACGTGGATTGGCTGAGACTGCACCCAGCAACAGTCCCCATTGAAGCTGGCACAGACTGCACTCTGAACAATCTCATCTACCTGCTGGGGGGGAGGAGACGCCAGCCACAAGGGAGCCTGGGTGCCGCACATTAATGAATCCACACACTTGTCCGGCATGGACACGCTCTGGTTGCCGATGAACATGCGGTAATAGCCGTCCCAGTTGACGTTGCGGTCGCAGTGCTTGTTGCCTACGTCGTTGCTGGTGGAACGCCAGGCGTCGTTCAGGACCGTGTAGATCTTGCAGGGGTTGGAGCACTGCTGGATGCCATTGACTGTAATGCAGTCCTCCCCGTCAGCACACTCGTTGAAGCCGCAGCTGAACCGGACATGGGCAAGGTTGGTGTTGGAGCGGCGGACACGGCGAGGGGCGTGGTGGTCGTTGGCGGCGGTGTGGCCAGGTAAGCAGATGAGGCCATCTCCGGAGAAGCCCTTCTTACAGGTGCATGTGATGTCACCTGCCATGGGCGAGGTGCGGCAAATGGCTTGTTCGTGACACGCGTCGCAGCTGGTGACAATCGTACCTGTGGGATATTGGGAATATATAGGTTCATCGTCTTTTTAGGTTGAGGTATCATGATACACCTGCATTGTTTTGATGCCTCCATTTTTAGGTTCTGAGACTAAAGAGCAGAGAAAGTCAATTGTGTGTTGGGTTATATAATATTATACTGTATAAAAATACTTAATACATAATACATGTATCCCTACACTGTCAACTCTAACCAAATATATTTTGGTCAGAGTTAGATATGGCAGAACTAAAATAAGACAAATAAACAAATGCTATATAGTTTATATCATATATAGTATTCATTATGTAATATACATAAATAATTTAATGTATTAAATATACAGTGCATTCGCAAAGTATTCAGACCCCTGGACCTTTTCCACAAGTTGTTACGTTACAGCCTTATTCTAAAACGGATTAAAACATTTTTTACCCTCAAGGACATTCAGAGACTTGTCCCGAAGCCACTCCTGTGTTGTCTTGGCTGTGTGCTTAGGGTCGTTGTCCTGTTGGAAGGTGAACTTTTGCCCCAGTCTGAGGTCCTGAACGCTCTGGAGCAGGTTTTCATCAAGGATCTCTCTGTACTTTGCTCCTTTCATCTTTCCCTCGATCCTGACTAGTCCCCCAGTCCCTGCCACTGAAAACATCCCCAAAGCATGATGCTGCCACCACCATGCTTCACCGTAGGGTTTGGTGCCAGGTTTTCTCCAGACGTGACGCTTGGCATTTAGGCCAAAGAGTTCAATCTTGGTTTCGTCAGACCAGAGAATATTGTTTCTCATGGTCTGAGAGTCCTTTAGGTTCCATTTGGCAGTCCAAGTCCAAGTGGGCTGTCATGTGCCTTTTACTGAGGAGTGGCTTCTGTCTGTCCACTCTACCATAATGGCCTGATTGGTGGAGTGCTACAGAGATGGTTGTCTTTCTGGAGCTATGTCAGAGTGACCATCACCTCCCTGACCAAGGCCCTTCTCCCCCGATTGCTCATTTTGCACCGGCGGCCAGCTCTAGAAAGAGTCTTGGTGGTTCCAAACTTTTCCATATAAGAATGATGGAGGCCACTGTGTTCTTGGGGACTTTCAATGCTTTTTGTACCCTTCCCCAGATCTGTGCCTCGACACAATCCTGTCTCTGTGCTCTACTGACAATTCCTTTGAACTCATGGCTTGGTTTTTGCTCTGACATGCACTGTCAACTGTGGGACCTTATATAGACAGCTGTGTGCCTTTCCAAATCATGTCCAATCAATTGAATTTACCACAGGTGGACTCCAATCAAGTTGTAGACGCATCTCAAGGATGATCAATGAAAACAGGATGCACCTGAGCTTAATTTTCGAGTCTCCTAGGGTCTGAATACTTATGTAAATAAGTTATTTATGTTTTTTATTCAAATTCTAAAAACCTGTTTTCGCTTTGTCATTATGGGGTATTGTGTGTAGATTGATGAGGGAAAACAATTATTTAATCCATTTTAGAATGAGGCTGTAACGTAACAAAATGTGGTAAAAGTCAAGGGGTCTGAATACTTTCCGAATGCACTGTATAGTATATTTATAGTATAGTATATGTATAGTATATTTGTGTATACCTGAAGTATGTCCAGCGCTGGACAGAACCAGTAGAGGCACCAGCAGAGCTACCAGGATCATCCTCATCAACAGTAGTTATTTATACAGGGTCAGAAATGGGGAACACAACCTGAAGGAAAATACACTTATTATATTCATCCACACTTTATCCACAATTTACATATACTGGATAGTCAGTCACTTTTAAATGCAAGTTTGAATTGATTTAATTTGACTGTATCTATACAGGTCATCCTATTGTGATTAAAAAACATATTTTCTGTCACAAGACTGCAATAAACCACATTACAAAACATCAAATACAATAATAGATATTAAGCATGGACACACACATTCTCTGGAAGGTATAATAACATGTCAAACTTAGTCAGTTCAGATATATTAATTTCACCAAACCAAAAAGATGTAACGTTGTTTAACCATACAGTATGAATAGTGATCTGAGAGGAGTACTGACTTACCAAATCTTGATGCTGACTGCTAGAACCCACCTGTAAGCTAGGCATTTATACACTGGTTATATGGGAGTGGGGATACGTGACACATTGTGCAATATTCCCAGGGACAATAACTTAGCCTGTGTCCCAGTCTGTTTAGCTCTCATTCCTCTCCTTGCCACTCCTTGTCATGATAAACAGTTTGACAATGACAGAGTACAAGGAGTGGAATGTCATCAGAAACTGACTGGATTTCAGGCTAACAATAGGTCTGGAAGAGGTTCAATCACAACTATAGATCCCAACTACAGTAGAATCTTAATTTGATCACTCTTTTGTTGCTGAACATTTCCCTGTGTATTTGAGTTATAAGAAGGCTTCTAAAGTTTGTAATTTCCACTTAGAAATGTCAGACTTGATTTTCTTTGACAAAAAATGTATCAACCCCTACAAAAATGTCCATTAATTATAATCCACATAATAATTCACATTTTCTGTTGCTGCAGGATTATTTTCCTTCTGTAGCAAACTGGATCAAATTTCGCTCCTACATCTGTATCAACGTTCAAATGTAAGGAATGCATGATCATAAAAACCTGGGGTGTGATTAGGGTAAAGTCTATATGCTCTGTTGGGTGGCGTCAGATAAATTTGATGTTTTCAAACTAATTAAGCGACAGGGCATGTGTGTGGTGGCTGGTGGGTGGGTGGCATTAGGTCAACACCGTATGATTCATGAGGTAAATAATGCCTCACAATATCCCAGAGAACCACTTAACATTTGGCTGACTTCTTACCTCAGGCTCTCTTATAAAGACAATGTGTAATGGGTTGCTGGTGCTCTTGGATAGGCCAACACCCTTGTTTTAATGTCATATCCACCCTTCTTCAATCAGTTGTTCAATCAGTTTTGTGTCTTCTGTTTGCGCTATAGATATTCCTGTTTCAACTGTGCAGTTTTTCAATCCGTTTTCTGTCGTTTGTATGTGCTATATATACGCTTGTTCCGACCGTGCCATGCTTTCGGATACACCCTAGCTTGATAACCATTGTCCCATTTTTTTCAATCTGTTTTTGTTCTTCTGTTTGTACTATAGATATGCCTGTTTCAACTGTGCCGTGCTGACAGATAGGCTACCTCTAAGTGTTCTTGACATTGTTCCCTTTATCGTTCAGTTTTTTGTCTTCTGTTTGTACTATAGATATGCCTGTTTCAACTGTGTCGCGCTCACGTAATATGTCTCCAACTAGTCACGCTGAATCAGCGGGTTAATAACAAGAAAAGATCTGACGATCCCTTTGTCTAATTCCAAACCCTTTTCTCTTTTCTTTAGATGACCAACAGTAGCCAGTTGTCATCATGATGACGTTATATCAACTATTCACGCTGAGGGAAAGGTTAACTGTTCCCACTCATCTAAACACAGACTCAAATGGCACCCTAGTCCCTATATAGTGCACTACTTTTGTTTACTAAGATGGTCAAAAGTAGTGCACTAAACGGGGAATAAGGAGCCATTTGAAACGGAGCCATAGTGTTCCACAGGCAATATCCCTCTCTGAATGGCTTATAGACGATACAGCATGTTCTGTTATTTTGTTTTACTGTTAAGTCACTTCTACATGCTTGAGAGCTAGGTATTTCATGTTTAGAGTCCCTGTGAAGTTGGCACATACTTAAAAAGAATAAGGTTTCACCCTAATAAGGGAGTACAAATAACAATAAGCCTGATCAATCAATTAGAAAACCTTAGTAAATAACATACTCAACACCTTAGCAACGAGCCTAAATCCAAATATGGTCAAATCATGCAGCCTAAATGATGAAGAAGGAAGCAAACCATCAATGGTTTAGGTCCTGCTGTTTAGTCAAGTTAAGTGTGACACATTAAGTAGAAAATAATAAAGAAAATAAAAGACAGGAACAAGAATAAATTATATCAGAACCTCCGTTTACAGGTGTTGTATCTTCATTTGACCAGTTTCTCACAGCAGGAAAATAATCCTGCAGCAACAGGAAATGTGAGTTATAGTGTGGGTTATAATTAATGGATATTTTTGTAGGGGTTGATATGTTTTTTGTTAGGGCGGATTAAGTCTGAAATGTTCAAGTGGAAATTACAAACTTTAGATGCCTTTTTAAACTTTGAATACACTACACATTTGCATTTCCTGCAACAACAAGGTCCCTCACCGTCGGACAAGGTAATCAAATTAAGATTTCACATCTGTAACCCTAACTCTGCTTCGCCAAGAGACCAGACCAAGAGATAACAGAGAACAGACATTGATATAAAGACACACCAGATTGATATAATAGTAAAAAGCTTCACTTTATTATCTAATAATCGTTAAGATACAGAAGCTCTCTGTTGTCCCATTGTAGTGATGTCTGGTTCACTCTGCCCCTTTGGTACCTAGAAGACAAACAGTGCAAAGAGAAGGTTACTAGTGAGGTCGTCTGTCTCGTCTACGGACATGCCCACGTGCAAGGCAGAGCCCGCTGGCAGGAGGACTTCTGCAGGTGGGTAAGCCTCTGTGAAGTTGGCGTTTTTATACAGAGACACAAAGGCTTCGACCTTGGCACCTAAACCTGAAACTCCACCCTCCGTCCTGTCTAGAGGGGAACATGAAGGAACCAGATATGAGACAGCCTCATCCTTGTTACTGATGGTTGGAAGTCAGATCTATTATGGAATGATACAAGTAAATGTAGCTAAACATGGCAGCTTGAGTTGATGATGAAGTTAAATGATGATGATGAAATGAACAACAAACAGTTCTAAATCCTATTTCTCACAGTAGGTAGGGCCTGAGGGCCACATCCAGGCTTCTCTCTGTCTCCAGGGGATAGGCACATGAGAAAGGATAGCTCACGGGTCGGAAGAAAGAGTTGTTTCTTGCATTTAATGGGTAAACAAATAATCTGTTGGAGTAGACAACATGGGTGGCGTTGGTCTGGGGAAAAGACAAAAGGACATAAGATAGATTTATTACATGCGTTGTCAGTTACTCCTCCTGTGTTGCATCATTTCTTGGGACAAACTGAGGTAATGTGTTCTCACCTCCAGAGTGTTTCCACAGCGTCCCTCCCTGCGCTCCACCTGCTACCACACCATGCCGTTAGCCTCCTGGTAGGCGGAGTAACTGGGGGTCGGCCAGGTGAGCAGAGGAAGGCTCCAGACGTCTGGCCTCCAGGTTACCCATTTGAAGGCCCACCTGTATAAAGTTCCGGCCACAGTCCAGCTCCAGAGCAGAAACCGCAGAAGGTTACAGAACTAAAACCCACAACAAAAATAGAATATATATATCGATTAACTCCTAGTCTTTGCTGTTGGTGGTGTCTCTGTTGGGACAATATTTGTGGCTCTTTATTTTCGTTTTTTTTAACACTCACCTTTCCTGTCACACCTCCAGGTGATCTTCTCCTCACTCATACAGGTGTCATCATCTCTACAGATAGAGTACACCTTGGTGTTGACGTCTGGAACAGCAGAGGGGAGGGGGGGTTCATGGATTTGCTATGACTAATTGGAAGGCATTCCAGACTGCGTGAACATTGATGTCCTTAAGAATCAGAGACGAGCACATGATGGTACTGTACATGCACAGTAGGCCAGGTTGCATCTTGTTGAAGGGACGAACTTGTAAACATAGTCGTTTCCATAGCAGGCTTGTACATGGATGGGGCTGTGGCTGTCATGACATTTTGTCAGCATGTGATTGTCAAGCCAATAACTGCTGGTCTCACGGTAATTTACCATTAATTAACATAAACACATTTAGCATCTCCTGGCTTCCACACATAGCCTATAATCCACTGATGCAGACCTTTGGAACGTCTACATTTTAAAGATAGAGCCTACACCATCACAATAAATCCATTATTTATTTTAGACAGGTCTAAAGAAACAGGATATGAAGAAAATGTAGTCTATTTCAGAAGAACAGAATAGCATACTCTGAGTTTTCCTTATGTTAGGTCCTGATCTGACTATGCCATACGGCTGTGGGCTACACTAGTTCATTTAGCAGACAAGATTTGCTTAGAATTCCGTGCCATTATTTTATATTATTTAATTGTAGGGAGAATACAATTGAACATAGCTGAATAAAATAGAAAGGATATTTTCTCCAGAGGATTTGAGGGAGTGCACACATGCAGATATTCCGTGTTGAGTGGTTAACAAAGAAACATGTCCTCCTATTATAGGGGCGGCAGGTAGCCTAGTGGTTAGAGCGTTGGGCCAGTAACCGAGAGGTTGCTAGATCGAATCCCCGAGCTAACAAGGGAAAAATCTATCGTGCCGTCCCTGAACAAGGCAGTTGTTCAGGGACCCACTGCTCTCTCAGACCCACTGCTCTCTCAGATACCTCAATTCTCATTAGCCAATCCCCAGCACGTGAAAGGGTCTTTCTCACAGGCTACAAGTGAACACAACTGCACATGTCCTTATCCAATTCCAAGGTGCATATTGAAGATGTTGGAAGAACTAAAAATAGCAGGCCTAGCTGATGGGATCCTCTTTTTAATAAAGGCCATCTCTCTGTTTTCTCAAGCAATTGCATGGCCTATAGGACAATACAACAAACCAAGACTCCACCTACCAAACCCTGAACACAACAACCCGAGACTCCACCTACCAAACCCTCAACACAACAACCCAAGATTCCACCTACCAAACCCTCAACACAACAACCCAAGACTCCACCTACCAAACCCTCAACACAACAAACTCTCAACACAACAACCCAAGACTCCACCTACCAAACCCTCAACACAACAACCCAAGACTCCACCTACCAAACCCTCAACACAACAACCCAAGACTCCACCTACCAAACCATCAACACAACAACCCAAGACGCCAACCCTCATTCAAAACACAACAGAGTCAGTAAAGTGTTAGTCTTTGTAACGTGTACATATGTGAATTACACGGGAAACTGCTGAGCGTTAAAACCCATCACGGTTGCAGTTCTTGACAGACTCAAACCGGTGCGCCTGGCACCCACTACCATACCCCGTTTAAAGGCACTTCAATATTTTGTCTTGCTCATTCACCCTCTAAATGGCTCACATACACAATTGAGTGCATGAAGAATGACAGGAGCTCTGTCATATTTCATCACAAGACAAGAGAGGGTTCGTTTGAACTTTCCCCCATACCATCGGTTTCATTGGCAAAAACCCTGCCCACCCGGTGCACAGAGGGAGCGCCTATGCCTCCCGCCAGTTAGTACCGCACAAGTACATTGAAGAAGACGGTGGGAGGCCTAGGGGCAACACGGTGTATAACTGACAGGTATGCTGACAGGTGTATAACATAGAGCACACAGCCATGCAATCACAGACAAACATTGGTAGTAGAATGGCCTTACTGAAGAGCTCAGTGACTTTCAATGTGGCACCGTCACAGGATGCCAACTTTACAACAAGTCAGTTCGTCAAATTTCTGCCCTGTTAGAGCTGCCCCGGTCAACTAAGTGCTTATTGGGAAGTGGAAACACCTAGGAGCAACAACGGCTCAGCCGCTAAGTGGTAGATCACACAAGCTCACAGAACGGGACCGCCGAGTGCTGAAGTGCGTAGTGTGTAAAAATCGTCTGTCCTTGGCTGCAACACTCACTACCGAGTTCCAAGTTGCCTCTTTAAGCAACGTCAGCACATCAGGAGCTTCATGGGAGCTTCATGAAATTGGTTTCCATGGCTGAGCAGTTGCACACTAAGATCACCATGCGCAATTCTAATTATTGGCTGGAGTGGTGTAAAGCTCGCCGTCATTGGACCCTAGAGCAGTAGAAACGCGTTCTCTGGAGTGATGAATCACGCTTCACCATCTGGTAGTTCGACGGACCAATCTGGGATTGGCAGATGCCATGAGAATGCTACCTGTCCCAATGCATAGTGCCAACTGTAAAGTTTGGTGGAGGAGGAAAAATGGCCTGGGGATGTTTGTCATGGTTCGGGCTAGGCCCCTTACTTCCAGTAAAGGGAAATCTTAACACTACAGCATACAATGACATTCTAGACGATTCTGTGCTTCCAACTTTGTGGCAACAGTTTGGGGAAAGCCCTTTCCTGTTTCAGCATGACAATTCCCCCATGCACAAAGCGAGGTCCATACAGAAATTGTTTGTCGAGATCGGTGTGAAAGAACTTGACTGGCCTGCACAAGAACCCTGACCTCAACCCCATCGAACACCTTTGGGATAAATTGGAACGCAGACTGCGAGCCAGGCCAAATCGCCCAACATCAGTGCCTGACCCCCACAGGAACGTTCTAACATCTAGTGGAAAGCCTTCCCAGAAGAGTGGAGGCTGTTTCAGCAGCAAAGGGGGACCAACTCCATATTAATGCCCATGATTTTGGAATGAGATGTTCGACGAGCAGGTGTCCAGATACTTTATATCATGTAGTGTACTTCTTTACAAAGGCAATTAGTAAAGTAGTGTGTTCTCGAGATTGTTGAACTGAGTTGTAACATTTACTCAAATGTAATACTTTTGCATTCTCTCCCATCCACAGATTGTCCTCCCTACGAGTGATGTCATTGGAGGTATGGTTTCTTTTCACCAATAATGCAGAATATTGTTAAATGTTGTACTACATTTTCTCTTAGGTGTTCATTCAAACACTGAAAAATAGTGATACTCTAAAGGTATGTTATAAAACTCTTCAGCTGACAAAAGACAAATGTCCCAAATCGGGGTTCTAAGCTGTGTTCTTATTTCAGGTTTTAATCTATAAAATCTTCCAATTAGCGGAATTAAGCTGCCCGCCAGTGGATGGTAACACCCCAAAATGTCCACTGTCCATGTTGAATTTTCAGTGAGGGAGTTCGATGTAGATGGCTGTATTTGAGCCTGTTCTGTGCCAATTAAGACACACAAATATGGACCAGTCCACTATACAGCTATGCAGCTTTCTGTGGATATAAGGGTTTATTAGTCTATTCTTCATGGCCCTATCTACACCTTTTATCTGGCACAGCCCCGAATTGTCGCCAGAGGATAGTTCCATTAATCACCTGGTGTAGAGTGGCTGCTATAGCCCCGTAGTTCCTACAGTGAACACAAATATAAATGCAACAATTTAAAAGATTTTACTGAGTTACTGTTCTTATAAGGAAATCAGTGAATTGAAATACATTCATTAGGCCCTGATCTATGGATTTCACACAACTGGGAATTGTTTCATGTACATGTTTTATTTATTTAACCTTTATTCAAATAGACAAGCCAGTTAAGAACAAATTCTTATTTACAATGACGGCCTACACTGGCCAAACCCAGACGATGCTGGGCCAAATGTGCACTGCCCTATGAGACTCCCAACCACGGCTGGTTGTGATACATTCTGGATTCGAACCAGGATGTCTGTAGTGACGCCTCTAGCACTGAGATGCAGTGCCTTAGACCGCTGCGCCACTCGGAAGCACCGAAATACAGATATGCATCTGTTGGTCACAGATACCTAGGTAGGGGCGTGGATAAAAAAAAACACAATTTGCCTCATGCAGCGCAACACATCTCCTTCGCATAGAGTGGATCAGGCTGTTGATTGTGGCCTTTGGAATGTTGCGAAGTTGCTAGAAATTTACAGGAACTGGAACACGCTGTTTGTACATGTTGATCCAAAGCATCCCAAACATGCTCAATGGGTGACATGTCTGGTGAGTATGCAGGCCATGGAAGAGCTGGAACATTTGCAGCTTCCATGAACTGTGTTCAAATCCTTGCAATGTGGGGCAGTGCATTATCATGCTGAAACATGAGGTGATGGCAGTGAATGGCACAACAATGGGCCTCAGGATCTCATCATGGTATCTCTTTGCATTCAAATTGCCATCAATAAAATGCAATTGTGTTCGTTGTCTGTAGCTTATGACTGCCCATACCATAGCCCCACCATGGGGCACTCTGTTCACAACGTTGACATCAGCAAACTGGTTGCCCACACAATGCCATACACGTAGTCTGCGGTTGTGAGGCTTGACAAATTCACTAAAACTGCATTGGAGGTGGCTTATGGCAGAGAAATTAACATTCAATTCTCTGCTAACAGCTCTGGTGGACATTCCTGCAGTCAGCATACCAATTGCACGCTCTCTCAAAACTTGAGACATCTGTGGCATTGTCTTGTGAGACAAAACTGTATATTTTATTTACCTTTTATTGTCCCCAGCACAAGGGGCACCTGTGTAATGATCATGCTGCTTAATCAGCTTCTTGATATTCCACACCTGTCATGTGGATGGATTATCTTGGCAAAAGAGAAATGCTCACTAACAGGGATGTAAACAAATTTGTACTCAACATTTGAGAGAAATAAGCTTTTTGTGCATTATGGAGCATTTCTGGGATCTTTTATTTCGTGGGACCAATACTTTACATGCTGCGTTTATATTTTTCTACAGCGCTATCGATGCACGTCGAAGTTGATTTTAGAGAATGAGAGTGACCTTTGGAGAGAAGCAAACGTTGACCTGATGACTAATGAGGAGGATGGCCTGCAAGGAGGAAAACTAGTGTGGCTCTTCAATACGCCGTTCTTCAGGATCTCACTGCTCTTTGTCAATATCTACAGGTCTGCTTGGAGAGAGAACAGAGCTACTTGGAGAGCCAAACCCCAAGGGTAATATCTGGGGACTTTTCAACAAAGCATCCCAAGTCTCAGGGACTCCTCATCCTCACAGTAATCCCACAGCCCAGGGAGGCTCACCTTGGGCCAAGCTTGATGACTCCTGCCAGTGCTCTGCTTAATTCTACAAAGAATAATTGTATTAATGTTTTAATTAAACCTAAACACCATATTGAAAAGTCTAAGATTTAAGTTCTCAAGTAGGGTCCAACAGTATTTGGACAGTGACATATTTATTTGTTGCACGACAACACTATGGATTTAAAATGACCGTTTTGGTTGTGTTTCAGATTATTTTATGCCCAATGGAAATTAATAGTACATTTTGTATTGTCATTTGGAGTCACCTTTATGATGTGTGAGAAAGTTTGAGGCACAAACAAATATCATACCCCCAAGACATGCTAACCACTCACCATTACCAATAACAGTGGAATTTCGCATTTTTGGGGGGGGTGGATATGATATTTATGCCTCTGTAACTTTCTCATTCATTATTATTCACGATTCGTTCATGATTATCTGTAATCATGGAAGCATCCACATTAATTTAGAAGTGTTCTGAAACATATTTTATTCTTATTTACAATAAAAGTGACTCTAAAACGACAAATTAAAGCTGACAGCCTGCCCTTTAACCTCATAGCAAGTGCTGGAGTACAGAGCCAAAACAACAAAAATGTGTTACTGTTCAAATACTTTGGACCTCACTGCATTGAGTTATTGAGCTTGATAAAATGACAATTGTAAATAGTTCATTTTCATTGTACAAATGTTGTGGCGTAGGCCAGTGGTTCCCTTCATGGCCCAGTTTCCCAAAGCATCTTAAGGCTAAGTTCATTGTTAGAACCGTAGGATGCTATAGACCTATGTAGGTAGTCAAGTACTATTTGAGAAGGTCCAGTCACACACATTTTCTAAATGGCAATTGTTGGTTCCACTTTTCTGGTCTCCGTTATTTACTTAACAAATAATGAATACACTAAATGTGCATATATAAAATTAAGATTTTTTAATTAGAATAAAGCTGTAGACAGAAGTCAAAGATCAAACTTACAAAGTATGTCTCTCCTGAGTTCTGCCCCGAACAAAGAGCAGACAGGATCTTATATACCCTTACGGTGTGATCTCCTATGTCCAAAACCTGCATTTTGCATGAGGCAGATACATATTTACACAGTTTTAAAGTTAATTTCCTGAAATCTACACCTTGTCCCATGTCTTATGTGTGTTTATATGATACCAGGGGCCGAAGCCCGACTAAGTGTTTTGTTGTTGTTGTAGTTGTGACCCCCAGTCCATATTGACCCCGTTCTGGGTCCGTATCCGGACAGCGGTCCATCAGTTGAGTACGTAGGCTATAGGCTATGTGTCGGGGGAGAAACATTTGACTACGAGTATTAAGTATGATAAAAATAATACAAGTACAAGTATGATGAGATCGGCACACCCCTAGTGCATAGTCATGATATCTGAAGTCATGATCACGGTCAACAATATTTATCTGTTACAGTGTCCATATCTGAAGTCATGATCCCTGTCAACAACATTTATCTGTTATAATGTCCATATCTGAAGTCATGATCACTGTCAACAACATTTATCTGTTATAATGTCCATATCTGAAGTCATGATCACTGTCAACATTTATCTGTTATAATGTCCATATCTGAAGTCATGATCACTGTCAACATGTATCTGTTATAATGTCCATATCTGTAGTCATGATCACTGTCAACAACATTTATCTGTTATAATGTCCATATCTGTAGTCATGATCACTGTCAACATTTATCTGTTATAATGTCCATATCTGAAGTCATGATCACTGTCAACAACATTTATCTGTTATAATGTCCATATCTGAAGTCATGATCCCTGTCAACATTTATCTGTTATAATGTCCATATCTGAAGGCAGGATCACTGTCAACAACATTCCATCGTGTCACATGGTTGGGTTAGAACAGGAGTGTGACTGTGTTTCCATGGAGACGCAGGTGTTCTTCGAAGACACAGAAGGGTACTCTACCTGGCACAGGGACACTGAAGAGCCCTCATTCCAAAGCCCAAACCCTGGGTAGAGGGGCTCAGTGAATGTGGTCTGGAATGTGTGCAGGTGGGTCATCGTGTCAGAGTAGACCTTGTAGAAGGACAGAGTGCCGACCGGCCAGTCTAGAAACACTCCTACTCTAGGGTGTGGAGGGGAGGACATGTCTCTCTGGGGATGAGGAAGGTTGATGAGAGGCAGAGCAGGTATAACAGTCTCTTCATTATTGTGGAGGGCAGAGTAATTATCTCCCCAGTAGATCAGACTCCAGGACGTGTCATTGGCTCCAAGCTGAGAGCTAAGACCTTTTCTGATGATGCCTTTATATGTCACTGCTATTCTAGCCATCCCATTCTCTACCTCCCAGTAACAGCGTTCAGTAAGACCCTCTCTACACAGCACCTGGGGATGCAACTGAAATCTCTCTGGGTGATCAGGATATGGCTGCTTCTTTTTAACTTTCTTCACCCTTCTGTTCCCCTCAGATAGAGAGAGGTTTCGGTGTGCTGTCTTTGGGTCCAGTGTGAGATCACAGGTATCTGCAGACAGGAGGGCAGGTTAGAGGAGAAAGAATGGGCTGGATCAGAACATTGTGTGTGTGTGTGTGTGTGTGTGTGGGGGTTGGGGGGCAAACCTACATGTCTTCAGCAGCTGTGGTTTAACTCGGAACTCTTCATGATGGTCCACACTGTGGGAGAGACAGAGGAACATAGAGAGTGAGTGACATACAGCCTGTACGAAGTGTAGTCTAG
This sequence comes from Brachymystax lenok tsinlingensis, assembly GCA_030435695.1. Classification (NCBI taxonomy): domain Eukaryota; kingdom Metazoa; phylum Chordata; class Actinopteri; order Salmoniformes; family Salmonidae; genus Brachymystax; species Brachymystax lenok. Next base: position 35,333,425 of record CM059812.1, on the reverse strand, counting down.
TCCAGCCTGTATGAAGCTTAGTCTTTTCCACCCTAAGTGATGTGTAGTCTAGTCCAGCTTGTGTAAAGTGTAGTCTAGTCCAGCCTGTATAAAGTGTAGTCTAGTCCTGGCTGTATGAAGTGTAGTCTAGTCCAGCCTGTATGAAGTGTAGTCTAGTCCAGCCTTCGTAAACTGTAGATTAGTCCAGCCTGTGGGAAGTGTAGCCTTGCCCAGCCTGTACGCATTGTAGTCATGTCCAGGCCATATGAAGTGTAGTCTAGTCCAGCCTGTATGAAGGGTAGTCTAGTCCAGCCTGTGTGAAGTGTAGTCTCGTCCAGCCTGTGTGAAGTGTAGTCTCGTCCAGCCTGTGTGAAGTGTAGTATAGTTCAGCCTGTTTGACTTGTGGTCAAGTTCAGCCTGTGTGAAGTGTAGTCTAGTCCAGCCTGTGTAAAGTGTAGTCTAGTCCAGGCTATATGAGGTTCTCTTTTTCAGCATATATGAAGTGTAGTCTAGTTCAGCCTGTATGAAGGGTAGTCTAGTCCAGCCTGTGTGAAGTGTAGTCTCGTCCAGCCTGTGTGAAGTGTAGTCTCGTCCAGCCTGTGTGAAGTGTAGTATAGTTCAGCCCGTTTGACTTGTGGTCAAGTTCAGCCTGTGTGAAGTGTAGTCTAGTACAGCCTGTGTGAAGTGTAGTCTAGTCCAGCCTGTGTAAAGTGTAGTCTAGTCCAGGCTATATGAGGTTCTCTTTTTCAGCATATATGAAGTGTAGTCTAGTTCAGCCTGTATGAAGTGTAGTCTAGTTCAGACCGTATGAAGTGTAGTCTAGTCCAGCCTATATGAAGTGTAGTCTAGTTCAGCCTGTGTGAAGTGCATTCTTGCCCAGCCTGTGTGGCGTGTAGTCTAGTCCAGCCTGTGTGAAGAGTAGTCTACCCTGTGTGAAGTGTATTCTAGTCCAGCCTGTGTGAAGTGTAGTCTAGTACAAGCTGTGTGAAGCGTAGTCTACTCCGGCCTATATGAAGTGTAGTTTAGTTCAGCCTGTGTGAAGTGTGTGAAGTGTTGTCTAGTCCAGCCTGTATGAAGTGTAGTCTAGTTATGCCTGTATGAAGTGTAGTTTAGTTCACCTGAATGAAGTGTAGTCCATTCCAGCCTGTATGTATTCTAGTCCAGTCTGTATGAAGTGTACTCTAATCCAGCCTGTATGAAGTGTAGTCTAGTCCAGCATTGATGAAGTGTAGTCTAGTCCTGCCTATATGAAGTGTAGTCTAGTCCTGAAGTATGATAAAGTAAAAGCTCTATTCATTATCAGGACCTGACTGTTGTCAGACCAACAAGACCATAAGTTACAGCATCAGTTACAAAACTTTGGCATTCTGTTTCTGGTCAGAACTCATACAAACTCAAATAGGAGAGAGTACAAAAAGAAATACCAGATTTTTACAGTAACTGTATTAACTTCCGTTTCTCCAGTCTACAGTGTGGATCTTTGTCTAGCAGAGAGAAACTTCATGGGTGATTAAAGTGTGATATAATTTACTATTCACTACTTGAATACAGTCCTTGTTATTGCCAGTCACTCTGTAATAACCTGCCGTTCAATACTGAACTTAGAGTCTCAAATGTGCAGTGTGAGCAGCTTCACTCCTGAATCGTTTAGGTCATTGTGACTCTGTAAAGACCGACGCCGTACAGGAGAAGCAGGTATTGGGAGTTGACATTTAATTAGGATCGAACATGCAACGGGGCAGGAACAGCGTCAGAACTGGGAAATACAAAGTCAGACGAACAATGAGGCAGCAGGGAACAGAGCTGGGGAACCGACAAATACAGGAGGTAATAAACAGGTGATTGAGTGAGTCCAGGTGAGTCCAATATCGTGACGAGGGAAGGCAGGTGTGCGTAAATGATGGTGGTAGGAGTGCGTAATGCAGGGCAGCCTGGCACCCTCAAGCGCCAGGATGTAAGAGCGAGAGCAGGTGTGACAGTACCCCCCCCCTCTAGATGCACCACCCGGCGTCCCACCTGGGCGAGCCGGCCGAGACATGGGCGCTGGGCAAGCCGGCTGGGGGTAAACTCCCCACGAACTGGCAGGGGCATGGGAGCCTGGCGAGCCGGCTGAGGCATAGGAGCCTGACGATCCGGCTGAGGAATAGAGGCCTGACAATCCCGCTGCGGCGTGGAACCCCAATGATCCGGCGGAGCATGACGTGGGATGGGAACCTGCCAAGCCAACCGAGGCAAGGAAACCTCTCGAGCCAGCTAGGACGTGGAAGCCCTACAAGCTGGCTTAGGCACCCCCGGTTCCATCGTCGGCGGAATCCAAGCCCGACGTCACCATCAAAACAAGAAAACTCATGGACCGGCTGGGCGAACAAGACCTGATAATCCGGCTGAGGCCGACGTGGGATGGGTGCCTTCCGAACCAACCAGGGCAAGGAAACCTCTCGAGCCAGCTAGAGCGTGGAAGCCCGACAAAACGGAAAAAACGAAGATCGTAACATTGGAACATAGACGTAAACTAAAGCTATGAACAAACACACAATAACCCACAAAACCCTAGTGAACACTACAAACATATATATGGTTCCCAATTAGAGGTAACGACAAACAGCTGCCTCTAATTGGGAACCATTTCCCCAACATAGAAATACACCACCTAGAACAGAAAAAACCCTACACCAAAACCGAAACTAAACACGCCAGCCTGTCAACTCAGGCCTGGACGTGACAGTACCCCCCCAAAGTCGTGGACTCCGACCGCGCCAATAGTCCATGGGGGGGGTCTTCGGGTGAGTCTCTTTAGTCCAAGGTGGCGGCTCCGGTGCCGGCCGTGCTGGGCCGAGGTCACGCACTGGAGGCCCTGGGCTAGCAGCCGGAACAGTTCGTGCTAGACTCACGAAACGCACAGGGGACCTGGTGCATGAAGCAGGCTGTGCTGGACACACGATGTGCACAGGGGACCTGGTGCGGGAGTAGGAACAGGCTGTGCTGGACTCGCGATGCGCACTGGAACTCTAGTGCGGGGAGCAGGAACGGGCCGTGTAGGACTCACGATGCGCACTGGAACTCTGGTGCGGGGAGCAGGAACGGGCCGTATTGGACTCTCTATGCACACTGGGACTCTGGTGCGGGGAGCAGGAACGGGCCGTATTGGACTCTCTATGCGCACTGGGCCTCTGGTGCGGGGAGCAGGGACAGGACGTGCTGGGTCCACGACGCGCACAGGGATCCTGGAGCGTGGAACAGGGACAGGACGTGCTGGGTCCATGACGCGCACAGGGATCCTGGAGCATGGAACAGGGACAGGACGTGCTGGGTCCACGACTCGCACAGGGATCCTGGAGCGTGGAACAGGAACAGGACGTGCTGGGTCCACGACGCGCACAGGGATCCTGGAGCGTGGAACAGGGACAGGACGTGCTGGGTCCATGACGCGCACAGGGATCCTGGAGCATGGAACAGGGACAGGACGTGCTGGGTCCACGACTCGCACAGGGAGCGTGGAACAGGAACAGGACGTGCTGGGTCCACGACTCGCACAGGGATCCTGAAGCGTGGAACAGGGACAGTACATGCTGGGTCCACGACTCGCACAAGGATCGTGGAGCGTGGAACAGGGACTGGACGTACTGGGCTCTTTAAGCGTACAGGGGGCTTGGTGCGCAGAGCCGGTACCACTCTTCCAGGCAGCACACTCACCCTAGCCTGACAGATGAGTGGAGCTGACACAGGGGAGCGTAAATGATGGTGGCAGGAGTGCGTAATGCAGGGCAGCTTGGCGTTCTCGAGTGCCAGGGGGTAAGAGCGGGAGCAGGCGTGACAGACTCAAGTCCAGCTCTCTCAGGTGAGAGGAGTTTGAGCTGAATACTGAGGCTAACGCTTCACAAGAATTCTCAGTGAAATAACATTGATTTAGCCCAAATAAGTCCTGACACTACAAACAACATGTTACATGACAGGAAACAAATTAGGCCGCAAAATGTCAAAACAAACAAACCGTTTGTGGTTCAAATAGAATAGAGTACAAACCCCCCCAAAATTGATTCGCATACTGTACTAACTTGAGTTTCTGCAGTTTACAGCGTGCATCCTTCAGTCTAGCAGAGAGCAGCTGCAGTCCGGAGTCTCCTGGGTGATTGAAGCTCAGGTCCAGTTCTCTCAGATGGGAGGGGTTTGACTTCAGAGCTGAAGCCAGAAAAGCACTGCCTACCTCTGTGACTCTACAGAAGGACAGCCTGCAGAGAAAAACAATCATGTTTTTACAAGCAGACTGCAGCCCAAATTACCTTGACTATAACCTGTACCCACGCACATTAACTCGGTACCGGTACCCCATGTATATAGCCTCGTTATGGTTATTTTATTGTGTTACTTTTTTTTGTTTCATTTTCACTTTAGTTTAGTTTAAATATTTTATTAACTCTATTTTCTTAAAACTGCATTGCTGGTTACGGGCTCGTAACTAAGCATTTCACGGTAAGGTCTACAACTGTTGTATTTGGCGCATATGGCAAATAGAATTTGGTTTTGATTTGATTTATTGTTACTGCCTATTGCTATTGTCCTATTCATTATCATCCATTCATAGTGTTCTATTCAGTAACACTCTTCTTCTGTTATTATATCCATTACATTCATGTTTATTGTATTGATCCATGTTTCTATTACGTTTTAGACCATTCCCTTACGTCAATAAAGTCCTCTGTTTGGGTGATTGAAGCTCAGGTCCAATTGTCTCAGATGGGAGGAGTTTTACATCAGAGCTGAAGCCAGAAAAGCACAGCCTCCCTTTGTGACACGACAGTCAGACAGCCTGCAGAGAGAAGCCACCATGTTTTTACATGGACTGCTGCCCTCTGGTGATAAGACCCTAGAACTGTTGCTTAGTCATCTTACCCCCTATACATCACTCCAGTATACCTGCACATTGTAAATATGGTACTGGAACTGACGCTGTATATAATGCGCTTACCAACTTTGTGTTCTTCTTATTTCTCGTGTGATTTTGTTCTACCTGGTTATTTCTAGTTTTACATTGTTATTGATTATTGCATTGTTGGGTTTTGAGTTTGCAAGAAAGGCATTTCACTGTACTTGTGCATGTGACATTAAAACTTGAAACTTGATGTCTGCTTTCTTTTTCGAAGATGTGTGTTTACCAGGGTCCTACCAATAAGCGACATACAGTAAGTTGCCACTTAGGGCCCCGTGGATGGAACTCAGTTGGGGTGTCAACTTGAATGTAAGAATAGTAGAATATACAAGATGGAATTTCTAAATCTGGTTATTGCATCAGCAGTTTTCCTCTTATGTCAGTCAATCACTCAATTAGCCCATGCTAGCTACATTTTTTTGATTGCTAGGTAAGTAAGTCTATCCAGCTATCTAAACCTTGTAATATATTGATTTAGCCTAAATAAGTCATGTAATCACAAACAACATGTTGTTTAAGGGTAAGCCAAGTAGGCCTCAAAATGTGAGAACAAACAATTTGTCACACCTCAGTATCTCTAATTCACAGTGTGGATCCCCCAGTCCAGCAGAGAGCAGCTTCACTCCTGAGTCCTGCAGGTCATTTTGACTCAGGTCCAGTTCTCTCAAGGGTGAATTTGCAGATCTTAGTGCATCGGCCACGATTTCACATGCCTCATTTGTGAGTCTACAGTCAGCAAGTCTGAAAAATAGTCAAACAACAAAATAAAGGTTTAATCCTGAATAGAATAACTACAATAACAGTTCAAAACATTCTATTTCACAGTCATGCCATTCAAAATAAACTAACCACCTTGAAATAACACTAACCCCAACAACATAATGTAATAATTAATTTATAATAATAATTCATTTATAATAACATAAATTAATCGAACTAAAAAAATATTTACAGATCTATTTGAATCCGAAGACTAAAATCAAATGTCACATTTGATTGTGGAAGTATAATGTATTCTATTGATATGTATTTCACTAAAATACTCACAAAGCCTTTCTGCAGCATCTCACAGCTGGGACCAGTCTATTACGCTTCTCCCACGATGCTTTGTATTTCCTCAGGTCAAACACATCTAGTTCCTCCCCTGACTTTAGAAGCACAAAGGCCAATGATGAGCAGTGATCTGCTGTGAGTTTAACTGAACTTTTCTTATCCTTATGTGAGAGGTATGCTTGAATGTCTTTATTCAATGACTTGTCTCCCATTTCAATCAAACAGTGAAACAGGTTAATGCATCTTTCAGGAGAGATGTCCTGTGTTGGCATGTACTTGAGGTATTTCCTTATTTCCTCAACACTTTCGGAAATTTCTTCAGCATTCATCGACCATGTCAGTAGGCCTTCCAGAAGCTGTTGATTGGATTCCAATAAGAAGCCATGAAGGAAGCGGACTAAGAGATCCAGATGTCCATTCTCACTTTTTGAAGCTTTATTCACCACTCTTTCTAGGAAAGTATGCACTTTAGGCCGACCTCTGAACTTGACATTGATGAAAGACTTCAGATCATTCATTTCATTGCTTATGAAACAATGAAACACAAAAAGAGATGCAAAAAACTCCTGGATAGTTAGGTGGACAAAATAGTACACCGGTTTCCTATAAATCACATCCTCTCTTTTTATGATTTCTGTGAACATTGCAGAGAATAGAGATCCTTCCCGTTCCTCATCAGTGATGCCACATTCGGACAGGTCTTTTTCATAAAACATTTGAGCCTCCCCAAGATGATTAAAGGCCAGGAGCCCGAGTTTTAAAATTAACGATCGGTTTTGTTTCAAGACATTCTGTGGATTTGTGTGATTTGTCTGGTCCTTGAAGTCAGTCAAGGTGACTAAGAAGTGTGTGTACATGGCAGTCAGAGTTTTAGGGACTCCACTGACTTTTTTACTGAGCATTTTTCCAAGAATCATGGCAGCAATCCAACAGAAGATGGGTATTTGGCACATGATGTGGAGACTCCTTGACATGGTTACATGTGAGATGATTCTTCTGGCCAGCTTCTCGTCCTTGACATTCTTCTTAAAGTACTCTTCTTTCTGTTTATCATTGAACCCTCGTACTACTGTCACCTGGTCGATGTACTCCAAAGGGATCTGATTGGCTGCTGCTGGTCTGGAGGTTATCCAGAGGAGAGCTTCAGGAAACAGATTTTTCTTGATGATGTTTGTTAACAACACACTCACTGATTGTTTATCTGTTATTTTAAACAAAGTCTCGTTATTCTTGAAATCCAATGGAAATCTACTTTCATCAAGACCATCAAAGATGATCATTACTGTATAGGTAGGCCTTTCATACAGCGGAGCATCAAGTTCTTTGAGACCAGGATGGAAGCTACTCAGAAGACTATGAACACTGTAAGGTCTTCCAATCAAATTCAACTCCCTGAAAGGAAGGACAAAGATGAAATCTATGTCCTTATTGGCTTTTCCTTCTGCCCAGTCGAGGATGAACTTCTGCACAGAGAATGTTTTTCCGATGCCAGCGATGCCTTTCGTAAGCATGGTTCTGATGGGTCTCTCCTTTCCTTTCTCTATTCCAAGTAAGGGTTTGAAGATGTCATTGCAGTTGATTTTGTCTGCTTTTAGCTGGGATGTATCCTCAAGGTGCGACACTTCATGCTCACTATTGAGTCTTTCACTCTCTCCAGTTGTGATGTAGAGCTCTGTGTAGATCTTGTTGAAGACTTCTGGGTCCCTTTCTTTTCCAATACCCTCAGAAACACGTGTATATTTCTCCCTCAGTACTGCTTTGTGTTTCTTTATGGCTATTGAGACATCATCTGCTGCATGCCTACAAGGAGAGAAATACAACATCAGTGACTGGTCCAGTATATAGTTGAAGTCAGAAGTTTACATACACTTAGGTTGGAGCCATTAAAACTCGTTTTTCAACCACTCCACAATTCTTTTGTTAACAAACTATAGTTTTGGCAAGTCGGTAAGGACATCTAATTTGTGCATGACACAAGTCATTTTTCCAACAATTGTTTACAGACAGATTATTTAACTTATAATTCACTGTATCACAATTCCAGTGGGTCAGAAGTTTACATACACTAAGTTGACTGTGCCTTTAAACAGCTTGGAAAATTCCAGAAAATTATGTCATGGCTTTAGAAGCTTCAGATAGGCTAATTGACATCATTTGAGTCAATTGGAGGTGTATCTGTGGATGTATGTCAAGGCCTACCTTCAAACTCAGTGCCTCTTTGCTTGACATCATGGGGAAATCAAAAGAAATCAGCCAAGACCTCAGAAAAACAAATTGACCTCCACAAGTCTGGTTCATTCTTGGGATAAATGTCCAAACGCCTGAAGGTATCACATTTATCTGTACAAACAATAGTATGCAAGTATATACACCATGGGACCACAAAGCCGTCATCCCGCTCAGGAAGGAGACGTGTTCTGTCTTCTAGAGATGAACAGACTTTGGTTCGAAAAGTGCAAATCAATCCTAGAACAACAGCAAAGGACCTTGTGAAGACGCTGGAGGAAACAGGTACAAAGTATCTATATCCACAGTAAAACAAGTCCTATATCGACATAACCTGAAAGGCCGCTCAGCAAGGAAGAAGCCACTGCTCCAAAACCACCATAAAAAAGCCTGACTACGGTTTGCAATTGCACATGGGGACAAAGATTGTACTTTTTGGAGAAATGTCCTCTGGTCTGATGAAACAAAAATAGAACTACTTGGTCATAATGATCATTGTTATGTTTGGAGGAAAAAGGTGGAGGCTTGCAAGTCGAAGAACACCATCCCAATCGTGAAGCATGGGGGTGGTAGCATCATGTTGTGGGGGTGCTTTGCTGCAGGAGGGACTGGTGCATTTCACAAAATAGATGCCATCATGAGGAAGGAAAATTATGTGGATATATAGAAGCAACATCTCAATACATCAGTCAGGAAGTTAAAGCTTGGTGGCAAATGGGTCTTCCAAATGGACAATGACCCCGAACATACTTCCAAAGTTGTGGCACAATGGCTTAAAGACAACAAAGTCAAGGTATTGGAGTGGCCATCACAAAGCCCTGACCTCAATCTTATAGAACATTTGTAGGCAGAACTGAAAAAGCTTGAGCGAGCAATTAGGCCTACAAACCTGACTCAGTTACACCAGCTCTGTCAGGAGGAATGGGACAAAATTCACCCAACTTATTGTGGGAAGCTTGTAGAAGGCTACCAGAAACATTTGACCCAAGTTAAACAATTTAAAGGCAATGCTACCAAATACTAATTGAGTGTATGTAAACACTGTCAATAGTCCGGGTAGCCATTTAACTAGATGTTCAGGAGTCTTGCATCATCTGTGGACCTGTTGGGGCGGTATGCAAATTGAGAAAACGAGTAATCCCAGCTACACACTGTACAAGACCGCAATGTAATACTGTAGCTGAAAGGTGAGTTTCCAAGGGAAACTAGGATAGTCCCTGGAAACTAGCATAGTTACTGTATGTAGCCTGCTGTAAGTAGTACAACAGAACAGCTATAGTAACCTCAGCTACACACTGTGTGGAAAAACAGATGTGTAATAGATCTGATTCCAGTGAAGGGATAGTTACTGTCTGTACTGTAAAATAGTGCAACAGAACTATAGTAAACACAGCTATATACTGAAACCCTCAGAGTAATAGAGCTGAGATGTGAGTTTCATGATAGTTACTGTCTGTACTGTAAATTAGTGTAACAGAACTACAGTAAACACAGATATATACTGAAACCCTCAGAGTAATAGAGCTGAGATGTGAGTTTCCATGGGAAACTATGATAGTTACTGTCTGTACTATACAATAGTGTAACAAAAAACTATCGCATCCCAGCAACTGTTTGAAAAAAACAACAGTGCAATCATGCTATGGTTGGGCTGACATAAACTCAGCCCAGTACTGGAAAACGAAGCTAACAGTGTAATATTACTGTGTCTATAGTATACACTGTGCAATACTGTACGGTAGTATAGAATGGGACCTACAGTATCAGCCTTAGTGCATGAGACTATCTGAAGGAGAGGAGCCATGACTGGCTGTAGCTTTTCCTTGTGGAAAAACAATTAAGCCAACAGTGTAAACTACCAGGCCGTGAAGAGGCAGGGCATTCTACCTCACACGTTTATAGCTCATATCTTGCTATATACGTGTGGGTCGGCTGTAACTCATGCTACGTTTATAGCTCATATCTTGCTATATACGTGTGGGTCGGCTGTAACTCATGCTACGTTTATAGCTCATATCTTGCTATATACGTGTGGGTCGGCTGTAACTCATGCTACGTTTATAGCTTATATCTTGCTTTATACGTGGGGGTTCAGTTGGCAGGACTTTGGGGAAAGCGTGTTTATAACTGTGCTTAGTCCTTCAGTGGTCACCTCTCGTTAAACTGGCTACTTTGCATAAGTCCTTCAGCGTGGAAGAGAGTCCTGGTAACCCGGGAACCTAGACACAAGAGTCTAGGCAAGATGGCTGTGCCCTGTGAGAGATGAAATGTGGTGCGCCTCACGACACCTAGCTCACTCTCAGGGGAGAACCGCAAGCCCCTGGAGCGAAACTTAGTCTCCCGATCTTGCGGGGTAGGCTTATCCTTCGGGTTATGGTGGACAGACAAGTCACACAGAAAACTAAGACAAACCCTCAGCGCCGCAATAATAATAGTAGACCAAACCAAGTATCGCCCAGGTTGGTACACTGTAATAAAAGGACGGAACCCAAACAAGATGGAATAAGCCAAACCGAGTGGGGGGACAGGAGAGCACCCAGGTGGAGAGGATAGCTAGCTGCTCCAAGCCATTGAATAGCTGCGGGTATACATCTGCGTTTATACACTCTAGAGCTCTTACCAAGAGAATCCTCTCTGGAATGAGCCGAGAAAAGAAAGGAGGTGGAAGTAGTGCGGCAGCAGCTATTTAAGGGGGTCAGCCTCAGCACTACCCAGTACACAGGACTAATCTGAAATTCTAACTCAGAATGTATCCTGCCGAGTGGAAGGATACCATATTGGAGAGATCCAAAATAGTGAACATAACATGACTACATGACTCCTGACAGAGTAGTGAAACTCTTCTCCCAATTAAATCTAACGGTGAATCCTGGGGCAACATTATGGGTGAGGCCAGGAAACTGACATTTTACACTGGCAAAATTGTGACGAAGTGGAATAATAAAATAAGTAATTACCCAAGCCCATTGTTAAGAATGAGAATTGTTCAATTGATCAGACTAAATAAAGTAAATAGATAACAAAAATATCCTGAAGATGACAAATCTGCCCCTAGACCCTAACCAAATTATTATTCCTATTTATCAAATCAAAATCAAATCCAATTTCATTGGCCACATACATACTGCATGTTTAGCAGATGTTATTGTGGGTGTAGTGAAATGCTATTATTATGTCCCCTCCTTTAGAATCAAAGTACACTTTAGTGTTATTTTCATATTTACAAAGCAGGTCACCCTACCCCTACCAAACGACCCTACTAAAACATACTGTAGGTATGTCTGCTGCTTTTTCATTGTCACAGCCTAAATGCTAATCACCAAACGACAGGACTAATGCAAGTGTGGATTAAGTCAACTTCCGTACATGCTGTCAAAAGGCTGCATTCTGCAATAGGGACAGGAATAACAGCAACCTCATTTTGTTTTCAACATTGTACATCAAACAATGCTACTGTGCTCAGGGCAGGACGGCCTTTATTTTCCATAGGCAGACACGTTGTTATTCACCCGTCCTCCTATGTGTGCACTCGTTTGTGTATTCACAATTTGTTTTAATGGTTGTTTTAGTAAAGACCACAGGCAGCTCGTGAGTTTTAAGTTTGGGGAAATTTACAATTTATCCTACCATTTCTACCAGTCTGCGTGCCTCTTAAGATTATTTTTATATGCGTATTTTCGTGGAACGGTACAAATTCAATAATAAAGTTTTTGGTTTCTCAAACTCATTGTGACGTGATTAAAATCTAGACGTTTAAATTCAACTAAAGCCAGAGCGCCAGCCTCTGCCATTTGGACACATTGATACACTCTGATCCATTGGCAGCTAAAGAAATGAGAGCGTAGAACTCAGAGATGTCCTATGGGCCAATGCAGCAGTAAGATCAAGGACGTCACCAGGACCTGGCTTTCTGGGCTTTAGCCACTTTAACCCTCCTGCTGTGTTCCGGTCGAATTGGGCCGATTTATGCGTTTTCTCTCTGAAAAATGTAGTTCATTTAATCTCATTGTCATAAGGTTCCATGACTTTGTCCACACAGGGCATCTGAACACACAAAATACATTTTGATCATTTTCATTACATTTTGGGTGTTTTATTTAACTTTTGTACACCTGTGGTGTTCCCTCATTAGAAATGAATGAGTGAGACTACAATTAGTGTAGTTCAGGCACATGCCTATTCATCAGATGGACACACTTCCTCTCCTAGACCCCCACATGCATGTGTGTTTGAGCACACACACCTACACACCTCACTCCCCTTCTTGGCTTCCATGGCAACCCCCACGGGAACGTTTCCCCAATATAATTGTTCCGCCATGGGAACGACAACAGTTGGCATTCTCATAAACAATCGCAACATTGTTTAAATAATATTTAGAACTTTATTCGCAACTCTGGTATCTAAAGCTTTTTTGAGGCCTTGCTCACAAATCATTCTGTGGCAGCGCAATGACCAAACGATATCCTGTATGTGAGGCTCTTGATCATATCTTTGAACATGACACTGGTGAGGAGGAGAGAGGCCAGGAAACTGACAGTGAAGATGCATTTTCAGAAAGTAGTCTGTGATAAATAGCACAATATGTTTCATCTGAGTATTTGTTATAGTCAAAATAATCCTTACATTGTGCTTTTTTTTACTCAAAAACGAGTTGTATAAGCTCAGGTCAATGAGGCCTGCAGGCCATGAATAGCAAATAGAAGTTCAAAACTTATAATGTTCCAACACAGTCTCACATTAAATGTGTGCATATATTAGGTGATAATATATGGATTATTATGGATGTATAATCAGCTATAATGGGACGGTCATTTTGGACCGGGAACACAGAATTCATTAACATGAAACGAACACAGCAAGAGGGTTAGTAATGTTTACATACTGCTTTACTCATCTTATATGTATATACTGTATTCTATTCTACGGTATTTTAGTCAATCCACTCCGACATTTCTCTATCTAATATTTATATATTTCTTAATTCCATTCTTTTACTTTTAGATTTGTGTGTATTGTTGTGAATTGTTAGATACTACTGCGCTGTTGGAGCTAGGAACACAAGCATTTCGCTACACCCGCAATAGCTAAATATGTGTATGTGATCAATAACATTTAATTTGAATTATTTTGGGTCCGCCCCGAATCTTATGCGCTGCTGCAATGGTGTAAAAAAATGTAGTCAACTGAATGAACCTCTTAGTTCATAGAGCTGAGGTTACATTAAACTCCCGGAGTCTTCCAACCGTTATAATCAAAGGGGTGTAGTGCTACTGGTGCGCAGCAGAGCGCCACTTCTCAGAATGGAGATATGTCTCTCAAGACCACTAAAATATTAATGAGTCATCTACATAACAAACATAATATAACAGCATGATGAAGTCAAGCTACTGTTAGACTAAATACACCATGTAATTTATTATGACATTGCAGTATAATTGTGCGGAAACGTTGCCCTTTTCTTCTTCTCATGTGGTGGCTGTGTTTAAGTCCTCTGCTCTAAATGTGATTAGTTCGGCGGGTTAGCCACCCTTACGTCAATCAAGACGATTGAAATGCCTATTCCCATGAAAGTGATTGGGATCAAATGGTTGGCTGCACGCAGCATGGACGTTTCACCTGTAAAACGTGAAGAAGTGGCATTCACGATTGACAGTGATGATGCCTAATTTATAATAAGCTAGGCCTAATTTGGTGTTTTTAGGATTTGAAATGTTTATAATTTTTCTTTAGCCACTTACAGTAAGTGTTCGCATAGGCAATCATGCAGTTTGGATGATGCATTGTATGTATATTGTAAAATTATTTATAGGCTTCATATCGGTACCAACTTTCATTTGGAAATGATGATGTAATAATAGTAGAAACAGGGTGTTCCGGTAGGCTACCTAAAAGATAGCCCCACACCACTGGTTACAATACATATAAACCATCTGTCATGTGGTCAACTGATCATAGGGACAGCGTCATTGCGCTGCTTGAGACAAGAATGGAACTCATCTTGATAAATCCATCAATGTCAGAGTTTAGTTTTCCCTGAATCTCTGTTTGGATATTTGGTCATAATTAGGCTGGAATGCTAGCTAAGTTGAGGTGAGTGCTCATGATCATTAGTCTAGCAGTTGAAAGTAGTGCAGATTTTCTCTGCACATACACATTAGGCCTACAGCCTATACCTGATGAGCTTCCCTGATATTTTCCTGAACTTACCTAATGTATTTCAGTCTTTTAGCCTACTGATGCGAATATACATTTGTACACTTTTCCCATTGGCTATTCAAGTCATTTGACATATTTTGTATTGTTTAAAAGGTCATAAGGCCTACATCGTTTCAATAACAATATAGCTGAAACCATATTTGGCTTCATTGACTTACTGAATTTATTATCTTGTAATTGTCGGCTTGGCTTCTTGCTGATAGATTATTTTAAATATTATTGTAACAGTAGGCCTACCTACACAATAAGCTCATATGGGGTTACTGACCACAATTGATTGAATTATTAATAAGTGTTGATTTTTTTAACTTGAGTAGAGCACAGCGCATGAAAGAAAATGTGGCTCTGCAGGAAGAGGTGCTGCAGGAAGTGGTACAGATACATTGAAATAATTTGCCAAATTATATAATTTCTACTGTCCCTATCAAAATAAATTATAGAATTTCTACTGTCTAAAAAAATAAATTATATAATTTCTACTGTCCCTATCAAAATAAATTATAGAATTTCTACTGTCTATGAAAATATATTATATAATTTCTACTGTCTCGTATAAAAATAAATTATATAATTTCTACTGTCTATAAAAATAAATTATATAATTTCTACTGACTCTATAAAAATAAATTATATAATTTCTACTGTCTCTATAAAAATAAATTATATAATTTCTAATGAATTAAATAAATGCACTACACCAGCATCATTTAGCCGGAGGATCAATAGTTTATTTATTTTTAAATGCTGTAGATTGTGTTTTGTCACAGTATGAGAGCATTGGCCCAGTCTACTGTCGGGAATCCTAAAAATGGGCAGCCCACGGGACAAATATAAAATAGCTGATTGTTGAGTTGTCGCTGTCAATGAACAGCAGGAAGCACCTAGAAGTTATTCGCAATATTTCAAAATACAAATGCGGGAAAAATCTGTTTGAGAAGGAGAGTGCCAATGGAAAGGTGGTGGACTATAATTTCCTCCTCATATTGTAGGCCTAAAATCTGTGTATCGACTATTTTCATTGGCCTATGCTATTGGTTGCATTTAAGACATGGGGTCGTTGGTTTTATTGATCTCAGTATGTAAATGTCAGAGTAGCTTGTCATTTTTTATCATTTGTGTGGTATAAAAAAAATATTGCTTTCAATTCTCCAGTCATGTAAAATCGAATTGAAATGCAGAAAATGATTTTATAAATTGCCTTTTTTTTTACATTAATTTCCAGACACATTATCTTCACATGTATTACACCACTATCTTCACATTTAATTCTGAGTGTGAATAATGCGACAAGTAGGACAGGTAGGGCTAATCCTTACCAAGCAGAAAGACGACAATTTATAAATAATCTGCGGGACAACAAAGATATTTTTTCAGCCAACATTTTTCATCTGACTGCCCGCGCTGCCTGGTCTCACAGACTAGACGTAACATAGTAAACGTACATTCGGGATTCCCAAAATAGTATGATGTGGTATGGTTACTTAAGGCAAGAATGAAAGTAGGGTGTTTGGACGAGGTGGTTGGTTGTGAGTTAGAATCTCATGGTCAACATGAAATTGAGGCTTATTTGATCAAATTAAGGTTTTCGTAATGTTTTGGCTGTTAATTATTTACTGATATAAGTGGACAACAGTGGCTTTGAGAAAAAAACATTTTATATTGGAGTTGTCTGTTGTTCACATGTATATCTGCCCTCTCATTGGCTAATCCCGCCTCCTCCCGCCTGCCTTCCACCTTTGCGGACATTTATTCCCATCGTTAGAGCAGACAGTCCAATATCCTGTCAATATAATGGATGCTGTCGGGAGGAAGGGTATAAGGAAGTCAGATCTGTTTTTTATTTAGGTAAAACTGCACAGTGCCATATAAAAATCAGGTAAAATCACAGCATAAAACCACAATACAAAGATAAAATAATAACCATTAAATAAAAAGATGAATTACATTACACTCTACTGCGCTCGTTTTGAACAACGTAAACTGCAAAGGCGGAGTTTGTTGTTGTATTTTTTCAGACTCCACCCCTATATCGAGTCTCGCTGTTCGTTTTGAGCAGGGCATTCGGCGTTCGCCGCTGGGCTCCTAAACTGCAAATCAAGTGATATCTCCGCCAACATGGGCAAGCACCGGGCATCTCGTACTTTCAAGACATGCACACTCACTGTCACTGAGAGAACAGGAAGTAGCTAAGTGACAGTGTAAGCAAGGACAAGCCAATAAGGGGACACCTGATGCCCAAATTGATATTTCATTTCAGAATTTATTAAACTTAGGTTAGGGTAAGGGTTAAGGCTTTGATTAAGGTTAGGGTTAGGGTCAGTGTTTAAGAGTTTGGTTAAATTTAGGGTTTAGTTAAGAGTTGGGCTAATGTTTTGGCTAGTAGGTTTGAGTGTCAGCTGTGTCTTTATAGCCTGTCCCTGTCAGCAAACCATTTGGAGAAGTACGTAGGAAACAAGGCCTGGTTGTGTCCAAGAGATAGAGAAGGAGAGGAGAGGGGGGGGATGAGAGAGCAGTAAAGACAGAGAATGACAGAGTAGAGAGAAGCTAAGACAGAAAATGAGAGAGGGAGAGAGAGAGATTAGCTTAAAATATAGGTCAGTGCATATAGTTAACATATGTCCCTTTTGATTGGTTGCCAGTGTGTGTATGGCCCTTGTGAGTGGTTTCCAGTGGCTCAGGTGTCTCTTTTTCGTTTAGGCAAAAGACAGTCCTCCGTCCTCTCTTCTCCGTTCTCTCTCCTCAGTTCTCTCTCTCCTCCGTGACCCGGCAACCGATAAGTGGCAGAGGATGGTGTCAATATGTCGGTAGGCAAACAGAAGACTGTCATCCCCTCCTCCTTTTGGTGAATAAACACAAGTGTATCCTGCTATGGAAAAGTCTTGATATTTGACACACCCCCTTTGAATCAGCTGTTGTATTGTCGGAGGGGAAAACATGCACACATTTAAAAACGATATGCTACTTATCATTTTATCTATAAAATGTCTTGCTCAACTAGCTTAATTTGTTTTTATCACTTTACACATTTATCTTGGGATCCACCTATCAGGTACATGTAATTGTAAAAATGTAATTTGCCTGATGGACGGAAGAGAGAGGACGGAGGAGAGAGGACGCAGAAGTAGAGTAAGTCTAATTGAGAAAAGACCTGGGTTTGCCGGTGTGTGTCTGTCTCTTGTGGTTGGTTGCCAGTGTGTGTATGCCTCTTGTGATTGGTTGCCAGTGTGTGTATGTCTCCTGTGATTGGTTGCCAGTGTGTGTGTGTATCTTGTGATTGGTCGCCAGTGACTCAGGTGTCTCTGGGTTTGCTGACTGTTGAGTAGATGGGAGGAGCCTCAGAGGAGCTGTGTGGATGATTGACAGTAGAGTAGGCGGGGCTATGACAAAATGTCCCAGTAGCATAGTCACATGATGAAGTGCCCTCTTTAGTGATGGTGGCAGTTGCTTCGTTGGGGCCGTTGGAGTTCTTGTGAAAGTTGACGCTGGTGTAGAGGAGAGAGTCAGAGTGGCATGTGGGTAAGTTGGCGGTGGCGTAGATGGTGGTGGTCGCAGCGCCTGAGTCTGACCTTAGGGGGCGCTCCTTTATCTCTTCATAGTCACCGTCACCATGACAACCCTGAAGAGGAGGAGGAGAGAATAGTATGACACTCACAAACACACTCATCACAACAAATAAAACACACTCAATGACATCACTCAATGACATTACTCAATGACATCACTGAATAACATCACTTAATGACATTACTCAGTGACATTACTCAATGACATCAGTCAAAGACATCCCTCAGATACAAAAACTAACAAACAAAATATACTGACCCCTTCGTTGTTTCCTGTGTCTGGACTCACTCTGTGTGTTGAAGAAACAGATCCTGTGGAACAAAACACACACACATGAGAGAGAGAGAGAGAGAGAGAGAGAGAGAGAGAGAGAGAGAGAGAGAGAGCGATGCACTTCCACCAGAATACAGCAGTGGTCAGACACTCCTCAGTGACTATTTATGCTTCTCAACCTGGGACAAATGATGACGGCTATAATGTAAATTGATTTCATAGAAATGAAAATGGAAAATGTTCAAAATTTCGAAAACTCTCTTTTTATAGACCCTGTGTGTGTGTGTGTGTGTGTTTCTCACCTGTGACCTTTTTGTATTTCCATCTGTAGACTGTGATCAGGCTGATCCCCAGCAGTAACACTACCAGACTAACAGACACCATGATGACCACTGAGGTACCTGGAACACACACACACACATGTCTACCACTAACCTAACCTACCCTCATATCATAACACTACATACAGACATGTCTACCACTAACCTACCCTCATATCATATCACTACATACAGACATGTCTAACCCTAACCTACCCTCATATCATAACACTACATACAGACATGTCTACCACTAACCTACCCTCATATCACATCACTACATACAGACATGTCTAACCCTAACCTACCCCTCATATCATAACACTACATACAGACATGTCTAACCCTAACCTACCCCTCATATCATAACACTACATACATACATGTCTACCACTAACCTACCCTCATATCATATCACTACATACAGACATGTCTAACCCTAACCTACCCTCATATCATATCACTACATACAGACATGTCTAACCCTAACCTACCCTCATACCATAACACTACATACAGACATGTCTACCACAAACCTACCCTCATATCATAACACTACATACAGACATGTCTAACACTAAACTACCCACATATCATAACACTACATACAGACATGTCTAACCCTAACCTACCCTCATATCATAACACTACATACAGACATGTGTACCACTAACCTACCCTCATATCATAACACTACATACAGACATGTCTACCACTAACCTACCCCTCATATCATAACACTACATACAGACATGTCTACCACTAACCTACCCTCATATCATAACACTACATACAGACATGTCTACCACTAACCTACCCTCATATCATAACACTACATACAGACATGTCTACCACTAACCTACCCTCATATAATATCACTACATACAGACATGTCTAACCCTAACCTACCCTCATATCATAACACTACATAAAGACATGTCTAACACTAACCTACCCTCATATCATAACACTACATACAGACATGTCTACCACTAACCTACCCTCATATCATATCACTACATACAGACATGTCTAACCCTAACCTACCCTCATATCATAACACTACATAAGGACATGTCTACCACTAACCTACCCTCATATCATAACACTACATACAGACATGTCTACCACTAACCTACCCCTCATATCATAACACTACATACAGAAATGTCTAACCCTAACCTACCCTCATATCATATCACTACATACAGACATGTCTAACCCTAACCTACCCTCATATCATAACACTACATACAGACATGTCTACCACTAACCTACCCTCATATCATAACACTACATACAGACATGTCTACCACTAACCTACCCCTCATATCATAACACTACATACACACATGTCTACCACTAACCTACCCTCATATCATAACACTACATACAGACATGTCTACCACTAACCTACCCTCATATCATAACACTACATACAGACATGTCTACTACTAACCTACCCTCATATCATAACACTACATACAAACATGTCTACCACTAACCTACCCTCATATCATAACACTACATACAGACATGTCTACCGCTAACCTACCCTCATATCATACCACTACATACAGACATGTCTAACACTAACCTACCCTCATATCATACCACTACATACAGACATGTCTACCACTAACCTACCCTCATATCATATCACTACATACAGACATGTCTAACCCTAACCTACCCTCATATCATAACACTACATACAGACATGTCTAACACTAACCTACCCTCATATCATAACCCTACATACAGACATGTCTACCACTAACCTACCCTCATATCATAACACTACATACAGACATGTCTACCACTAACCTACCCTCATATCATAACACTACATACAGACATGTCTAACACTAACCTACCCTCATATCATAACACTACATACAGACATGTCTACCACTAACCTACCCTCATATCATAACACTACATACAGACATGTCTACTACTAACCTACCCTCATATCATAACACTACATACAGACATGTCTACCACTAACCTACCCTCATATCATAACACTACATACAGACATGTCTACCACTAACCTACCCTCATATCATAACACTACATACAGACATGTCTAACACAAACCAAAGTGAAAAAGTTTATTTACCAGATACGTTGAATGATGACGATGGTGAGATGGAGGTGGTTGTGGTTGGGGCTGGAAGTGTTGTAGTTGTTGTTGTTGTTATAGTGATGGTTGGTGCCGCTGAAAAACATTGTTAAGCAAGGTGAGGAGACGGAGAGAATAGGAGGGAGAGAGAGAGGGATGGATGCAAAAAGAGAGCGAGATGGAGGGAGATATTGATGGTGGAGGAGGATATTAGATAGGAAAGAAGGAGACAGATAGACACATATTGTTGTAACTTTCCTCTCTAGACTGAATGATGTAAGACAGGTTTCTCTTGTTCCTGTTGAAGTGTGTTAGTTCTCGTTTACCTCACCATCTCTCTCTCTCTCTCTCTCTCTCTCTCTCTCTCTCTCTCTCTCTCTCTCTCTCTCTCTCTCTCTCTCTCTTTCTCTCTCTCTCTTTCTCTCTCTCTCTCACACATGCCATCTGCAGGTTTCATGATGACATTCATACTGAAACTTGGGGTTTTATATCTTCAACACATGACTGCTTAGTGATACTGTACTGAGACAGATATAGAAACACACAGTTATTACAGAGGAAGTTACAGTGTTCTGGTCCAGTGTCTTTTCACACCACCACAAACACACAGACCCACCCAGCCTCCACTAACACACTGACTGCCTGCTGTCAACCACTGAACAACTACTGCTGACAAGATGTTACGTTCAATGCTACATTTCACTAAACTGGTTGTTGACATTTAATACCAGTTAATAACAGTTATAAACAGTTAATAACAGCATATTTCACAAGGTTCTAGATGTGATTGCTGTTTTACGGCTATATATTATTTACATTGTCAGACATAATATACCGTAGTTATTGTTATCTAATAGACTGATATAATAGACTGATATATATTATTTACATTGTCAGACATAATATATCGTAGTTATTGTTATCTAATAGACTGATATAATAGACTGATATATATTATTTACATTGTCAGACATAATATACCGTAGTTATTGTTATCTAATAGACTGATATAATAGACTGATATATATTATTTACATTGACAGACATAATATACCATAGTTATTAATATCTAATAGACTGATATAATAGACTGATATATATTTTTTACATTGTCAGACATAATATACTGTAGTTATCGTTATCTAATAGACTGATATAATAGAAAGCGATGTATATTACTGTCATTGTCAGACATAATATGCCATAGTTATTGTTATCTAATAGACTGATATAATAGAAAGCGATGTATATTACTGTCATTGTCAGACATAACATAGCTACAGTGTAGTTACAGAGTTACTGCAGGTGTACAGCATGGAAAGCAGAGGAGAGCGCTGGTGGAGAAATAGGAGGATCGGCTCCTAATGGCTTGAATGGAATGGATGTAACAGTATCGGACCTCCGTTCCATCCAGCCATTACAATGAGCCCATCCTCCGATATCTCCTCCCACCAGCCACCACTGATGTAAAGAGTTGATCCACTGACCCACAGAGAGGATAATTCTAGTGTAGTCTGCAGGTCTCCGTCTTCCAGCAGATCCACACCAGTACGTCCCAGAATCCTCTGGTCTCAGCTCTTTGATGTGCACTGTGAAGACTATTTTTCTGGGGTTGTCCCTCAGGGAAAACCTGCCTTTATACACAACTTCATTTTGTACTGTAGTTCTTACTTTATCTTCACAGGTAACAGGACTGTCCCCTTTACAGAAGAACTTCTCATTCTTCTTGTGGTCTGCTGGATATTTACAAGTGAGCCTGGCAGTCTCCCAAACCTGTTCAGTCACATTGATTTCTTTGACGTCCCTCCAATCTATGAATGACATGAACCTGATCAGTCGTCTTTACAGATTTTGAAAGATAAGATGTCCCTGCAGTCTGTCAATGACATGTCAATTGTTTTGATACATTAATTGTGATTAGCTGTGTAAAATACCTTTGCTAAAATATTACACTTGTAGAAATGGTCACTTACCAGTATTTTGCAGTTGTACCTGTGTAATCAGTGAAATGTAACTAGCTGCGACTCCACACCAGTGTGTTCCAGTATTTCTCTCAGTCAGGTCACTGATTGTCACTGTGTAGAATTTCTCTCCTGTGTTGCAAGACACAGAGAAACAACCAGCTGTTGCAGTTGTCTGGTAAGCAGAGATCATATCAACACAAGTCTTGAAGTCATTGCTTTCCTTGCAGAAATACTTGGTTCTGTACTCATGGTCCTCTGAATAGTTGCATCTGATGGTAGCTTCTCCTCCCAGATAGGCCGTCTCTGTGACTGACTTCTCACAGCAGTCATCTGTCAATAGGAACACACATCACAACCTTAGTCTAATACTATAGACTGACTTCTCACAGCAGTCATCTGTCAATAGGAACACACATCACAACCTTAGTATAATACTATAGACTGACTTCTCACAGCAGTCATCTGTCAATAGGAACACACATCACAACCTTAGTCTAATACTATAGACTGACTTCATTGACAGGTGATACTGACCATGCAATAACATATTTAGCTAAATTCATTTTATAAAGTTAAAGTAAAAGTCTCTCACCCTTCTTCACATTCAGCTCTACCTCAGTATAACTGTCAGGTATATTAGGTTTGTCCACTCCACACCAGTAGGTCCCATCATCTTGTCTGGTCAGTTGTCTGATGATCACCTTGAAGTAGTTTCCTCCAGTGTTGTCATACAGAGAGAATCTACCACTGTGCTGCCAGGTGTTCTTACTCAGAGTAGTTATGTTCTTATCACAACTAGAAGTCCACTTTGGTCCCTTACAGAAATATTTCTCATGACTTCTGTCTTCTATGGAATAATGGCAGTAGATGATGACAGTTCCTCCAAAGTATCCTGTCACTTTGAAGCAGCTCAAACAACCTGTCAGTGAGACAAGAGAAAATATATTTTATATTCGTCTTAGTTTAGTGGTGTCCTTATCTGTAGTAGCAGCCTTTATAAGAATACTAACTGGATGTTATTACATTGTTATAGAGAGTTATAACAAGCTTATTACCTGTCATGAAGGAGAGGAGGATGACTATCAGCAGGATCCTCATCTTGTTGTGTTCTCTCCAGGTTGGTCCAGGTGTCTATAGGTCCTGATATAATGTTGTGTTCTCTCCAGGTTGGTCCAGGTGTCTATAGGTCCTGATATAATGTTGTGTTCTCTCCAGGTTGGTCCAGGTGTCTATAGGTCCTGATATAATGCTGTGTTCTCTCCAAGTTGGTCCAGGTGTCTATAGGTCCTGATCTAATGCTGTGTTCTATCCAAGTTGGTCCAGGTGTCTATAGGTCCTGATATAATGTTGTGTTCTCTCCAGGTTGGTCCAGGTGTCTATAGGTCCTGATATAATGTTGTGTGTCCAAGTCTACAACTCTCTCTGTTCTCTCTCTACTTATAGGAACTTAAATACAAACTTCATGTACTTTATGTACCCTGCCCCTCCCTCTCTGTTCTCTCTCTCTTGGCACTCTTACAATGATGTACTTCCCTATTTCTCTCTCTCTCTCTCTCTCTCTCTCTCTCTCTCTCTCTCTCTCTCTCTCTCTCTCTCTCTCTCTCTCTCTCTCTCTCTCTCTCTCTCTCTCTCTCTCTCTCTCTCTCTCTCACTCTCTCTCTCTCTCTCTCTACTAGTTCAAACCCTTCTACCATGTGTTATTTCTGACAGCCCCTCCCTCTTTTTGTGAGAGAAAGAGAGAGAGAGTCTATGGATCATAGCACAGAAACACATTCAAACACTCATTCAGACTGGAGGCTGTCTTCAGAGGAGAGAAACAGAGTTATTCTGCCACTGGAGGGCGCTCTCCCTCCATCTATTCCTCAATCTCAGCTCTGTGTGTTTAATGACAGTGGTACATACTGATGTTGTAGGTACTGAGTTTACTGACAGCACCAGTGGAGGCTGGTGAGGGGAGGACTACTTATAGTATGGAACACCATAGTTCCCTCCAAGCTCGTCATTAAGCTCGAGACCCTAGGTCTCGACCCAGCCCTGTGCAACTGGGTCCTGGACTTCCTGACGGGCCGGCCCCAGGTGGAGGCTAGGAAACAACATCTCCACCCCGCTGATCCTCAACACTGGGGCCCCACAAGGGTGCATTCTCAGCCCTCTCCTGTACTCCCTGTTTACCCATGACTGTGTGGCCAAGCACGCATCCAACTCAATCATCAAGTTTGCTGACGACACTACAGTGGTAGGCTTGATTACCAACAACGACGAGATGGCCTACAGGGAGGAGGTGAGGGCCCTCGGAGTGTGGTGTCAGGAAAATTACCTCTCACTCAACGTCAACAAAACAAAGGAGATGATCGTGGACTTCAGGAAACAGGAGAGGGAGCACCCCCCTATCCACATCGACGGGACAGTAGTGGAGAAGGTGGAAAGTTTTAAGTTCCTCGGCGTACACATCACGGACAAACTGAAATTGGCCACCCACACAGACAGCGTGGTGAAGAAGGCGCAACAGCGCCTCTTCAACCTCAGGAGGCTGAAGAAATTTGGCTTGTCACCAAAATCACTCACAAACTTCTACAGATGCACAATCGAGAGCATCCTAATGCAGTTGGAGTCTGATTTTAGGATATTACAGGAGTCTCTTTTACAGCTTAAACTTGTTTTAAACGCTAAGAAAACAATTGTCATGCTTTTTTCTAGGTCTAACCTCTCAGTTAGAAACACTTTTGTAATCACTAGCTTGGATGGTACTCAAATCAAACAGGTCTCTGCATATAAATATTTAGGGGTATGGCTAGATGATAGGCTCTCTTTTAAAAAACATGTTACTGAATTGGGAAAAAAGCTCAAATTCAAGATAGGGTTCCTTTACAGAAACAGGGCTTGTCTGTCCTCCGTAAATAGGAAACAAATTGTGCAGGCTACTTTTATGTCCGTTTTAGATTATGGTGATATTATTTATATGCATGCATCGGCAAATATATTAAAACCACTGGATGCTATTTACCATTGTGCACTCAGGTTTATCACCGGTGATAGTTACAAAACTCATCACTGTATCCTATATCAACATGTGGGTTGGGCCTCTCTATCTGTGAGGCGAGAGCAACATGCTCTTTTGTTTATTTATAAAGCACTTCTTTTAAAACTACCTCCATATATATCATCATTAATTTTAATTAGATATACAAATTTTATGACCAGATCATAGATGTGGATTACATTAGAAACCCCTGCGGTCTCCACAGAGTTGGGAAGGACTGCCTTCAGTTCCTTTGCACCTTATTTATGGAACAAACTGCAGATCAAACTTAAGCTAGCCACTCTGGTATCCCTTGCCCATTTAAAAAATATGATGGAGGATCAATATGATGTTGTCTGTGATTGTTTCTGTTGAACTGTGTCTGTGTTTTGTATGTTTTGAAATGTTCTTGTCTGTATGCCTAGAACTGTACATGTCAACATGTTTCCACAGGGCACAGCTGTAAAAGAGATCCAGGTCTCAGTCAGTTTTTCCCTGTTAAAATAAAGATTTAAAATCCTGTCGGGCTGTATCACCGCCTGGTACAGCAACTGCTCTGCCCACAACCACAAGGCTCTCCAGAGGGTAGTGAGGACTGCACAACGCATCACCGGGGGTAAACTACCTGCCCTTCAGGACACCTACACCACCCGATGTCATAGGAAGGCCAAAAAGATCATCAAGGACAACAACCACCCGAGCCACTGCCTGTTCACCCCGCTATCATCCAGAAGGCGAGGTCAGTACAGGTGCATCAAAGCTGAGACCGAGAGACTTAAAAAAACGCTTCTACCTCAAGGCCATCAGACTGTTAAACAGCCATCACTAACATTGAGTGGCTGCTGCCAACATACTGGGTTAAATCTCTAACCACTTTAAATAATAGGAATTGGATGTAACAAATTGTTATAGAAATTTCGTTCTCAATGTTCATAAACTGAACCTCAATTAAGCAAACTCTGTCTGTTATCCAGTATTTGTGAGATACTGGTTGAAATGAGACAAACAGAGGCCCAATCTATAATGATCAAATGTGGATTATTTATTAATGGGAGAGCTCTGCCTCTAAAAGGTTTACACAGTCTTTTATATGGTACAATGTTGAAATACAACGATGCAAGATTCCCACCTCTCCCCCCACCCTCTCCAAGAACATAGTCTCTTCCCACAGCCTTATCACAATCTTTGCAAATAAGTCAAACTTGGGAGGTGTTGGGAGGTTCTTCTCATGGACGGGCCTCTCGCATGTGTCTGGTAGAATCAAAGAACCCTTTGTTCACACAGACACCCCCTAAATGAAGTCATACTTCTGCACACCAAGTTAATATCTAGACACACACACATATTAATTGGACTGCCATTTGTCTTGTAACCCTCTCTATTGCATACATTTTCAGAATGGGATGTTCTTAGATGTACAAACATTTAGTCATAACCATAAAATCTATAACACAAATGTATCACTAGCCACTTTAAACGATGCCATTTATATAATGTTTACATATCCTACATTACTCATCTCATATGTATATACTGTACTCCATACCATCTACTGCATCTTGCCTACGCCGGTCAGCCATCGCTCATCCATATATTTATATGTACATACTCGTATTCATTCCTTTACTCTTGTGTGTATAAGGTAGTTGTTGTGAATTTGTTAGATTACTTGTTAGATACTACTGCATGGTCGGTACTAGAAGCACAAGCATTTCGCTACACTTGCATTACAATCTGCTAACCATGTGTATGTGACAAATAAAGTTTGATTTGATTTGAACGTATCAAACACATATAAATATATTGGAGCTTTATTTATAAATACACTCCGATTGGTTGTTGTGGTGATGTCACAGTCTGTATCTAGGTTCTGGTTGGTTGTGGTAGATGGGGTTGAAGACAGTCTGTCTGTAGTTAGCATATTCTGAGGATTGTGAAGAGGACAATATCTATGTAGTCCCTGTGTTTGTGTGTGTGTGTGCGCGTGTGCGTGTGTGTGTGTGTGCGTGTGTGTGTGCGTGTCTAACTATCTACATTTTCAGATATTATATGTTTCTAATTTTGTCAGAAAGTAATTTTCATTGGAAGTTAAAGCATACTGTTAGCTAGCTAGCTAACGTTAGCTGGATGGCTCGCTAGCTAACATTACGTGCATGATCTGTGTAGCATTATTTTTCCTGTCTCAGAGCCTTTTGCATTGCTAGTTATAGCCTAATGTTAGCTAACTAGCCGACATTGAATCTAGTTGGTTAGCATTAACTACCTGCAAATTCATTCATGGTGTAACGCTCTGAGTTGGGATTATTGTTAATTGTTTAGCTAGCTAGCTGTCAAAACAAAAGACTCCAATATGCAAGTGACCATTTCACTGTACTGTTTACACCTTCTGTATCCTGTGCATGTGACAAATACACGTAGATTTTATTTCATTTAGTGTGAGTTTACCAGGGTGCATTCTCAGCCCTCTCCTGTACTCCCTGTTCACCCATGACTGTGTGGAAATGCACGCCTCCAACTCAATCATCAAGTTTGCATACGACACTACAGTGGTAGGCTTGATTACAAACATGAGCACCTAAGAGCACCTCCTCCCAGCTGCCCACTGCACTGAGGATAGGAAACTCTGTCACCACCGATAAATCCACTATAATTGAGAATTTCAATAAGCATTTATCTACGGCTGGCCATGCTTTCCACCTGGCTACCCCTACCCCGGTCAACAGCCCTGCACCCACCACAGCAACTTGCCCAAGCCTCCCCCATTTCTCCTTCACCCAAATCCAGATATTATTATTATTATTATTATAATTATTAAAGTGGCTAGAGATTTGACTCGATGGCCGAACGACATAGGCAAGATTCAGTAGATGGTTTAGAGTACAGTGTATACATTTGATATGAGTAATGTCGGATATGTAAACATTATACACAAAATTGTTTAAAGTAGCTAGTGATACATTTGTTACATCCAATCCTATTATTTTATGTGGCTAGAGATTTAAGTCAGTATGTTGGCAGCAGCCACTCAATGTTAGTGGTGGCTGTTTAACAGTCTGATGGCCTTGAGATAGAAGCTGTTTTTCAGTCTCTCGGTCCCAGCTTTGATGCACCTGTACTGACCTCGCCTTCTGGATGATAGCGGGGTGAACAGGCAGTGGCTCGGGTGGTTGTTGTCCTTGAGGATCTTTTTGGCCTTCCTGTGATATCGGATGGTGTAAATGTCTTGGAGGGCAGGTAGTTTACCCTCGGTAAACTTGGGTATCTTGGGTAGCTGGGCTTTAGAGTAGATGGCATCTTCTGGAGTGTCTTTAGGTAGGTGTACAGCAGGGTATCTTGTAGATTCTACAGTATCTTTGGGTAGCTGGGCTGTAGAGTAGATGTCTTCTTCTGGAGTGTCTTTAGAGAGGTGTACAGCAGGGTATCTTGTAGATTCTACAGTATCTTTGGGTAGCTGGGCTGTAGGATAGATGGAATCATCCTGGGTTCCACTGGCTGTTGGAGGACTTGAAGAGACTCTAGAATCTTTGAGAAGATCCACATTGGAGTAGATGAGAGAATCTGGGTGATTTGCAGCAGAATAGCTTGGATTTGTATATCTTTGGGAAGTCCACAGTAGAATAACACGGCAGGCTAGGATAATTAACGTAGGAGGTAAGTAGAAATAAAATAGCAGGTTAAGAAAATGTACATTGCTGTTTAGGATAACTAACATGGCAGGTTAGGAAAATCAAGTTAAGGTTAGGATTAGGGTTAGGTTTAGCTAAAATGCTTCAAGGAAGCAGCAAGCAGCCACGCAAATAGATATTGAGTGGCAGGCAAACTGCCCAATTAGCTGTTAGGTTTCCATGGACCCATTTATGTTGCTCCTCCCACTTGTTTGTCAACGCCCACTTTCAAACACACTCCACATATGCAGTTACACATCTGTGGAATACCTGTGGAATACCTGTGGCATAGCCAGCAGGGTAGGTTGTAGAGGATTGGCCAGCAGGGTAGGTTGTAGAGGCTTGGCCAGCAGGGTAGGTTGTAGAGTTGGTTGGTGAGTTGACAGTAGAGTAGACTGAAGAGATTACCACATGGAGTGTGCTTGTCTGTCTGTCTGTCTGCCTCTCTGATCTCCTCATACGCACAGTCAACCTGCATAAAGAACCAATGACAATTACTACATACATGGTCAATATGGAAAAGAGTGGAGGGCCCTCATCCAATGTGAGTCAAGGTTCAAACCAAAACATGTCAATGAAGAACTACAACCGGAGGGTTGCAAGTTCGAATCCCCAAGCTGACAAGGAAAGAAATCTGTCGTTCTGCCCCTGAACAAGGCAGTTAACCCACTGTTCCCCGGGTGCCGTGGATGTTGATTAAGGCAGCCCCCCTCACCTCTCTGATTCAGAGGGGTTGGGTTAAATGTGGAAGACACATTTTGGTTGTACAACTGACTAATAATGGTGACTTTGGCTGCATTTACACAGGCAGCCCAATTATTGGCAAAATATCTAATCTGATTGGTCAAAACACCAATCATTAAGATCAGAATTGGGCTGCCTGTGTTGAACACCCTTCGATGTTTAGTTTACACAGCCTACCTCCCTGTCAATCACCTTTACACTACAAGTAGTTCTGGACACACACACACAAGGCAAAGGTACAGGACGGCAGGCAGGCTCAGGCAGAGAGGTCAGGCGGGCGGGTACAGGGTCTGAGTTTATTTTTACAGGGACAGTCCACATTAATCAACGTTTCAGTAAAAGTGCCGGTTTTAGCCAACTGGCTAGTTTTCAACCGCAGTCCCTGGGCAGATAATTAAAACAAAAACAATACAGACAATCAATGAGCAGTGAGCACCCGCAGAGCAACATAGAACAAGCAAGACACAGCATGCAGACAGAGCAACATAGGACAAGCAAGACACAGCATGCAGACAGAGCAACATACCACAAAAAGCAACAAGACAAAATCCATAAAAGCAACAAAGTGTTTCCACACCTCACTAGCTACAGACAACAGACAACATGGAAAGGGATGCGTCAGGCAAAGGTCAAAAACCAGGATGGTGAGGAAAGAGAGGCTGGGAAACGATAGGCGCTGACAGGAAAAATGCTGGTAAGCTTGAACGAACAAGACGAACTGGCAACAAGCAGAGAGAGAACACAGGTATAAATACACAGGGGACAATAGGGAACATGGGCGATACCTGGAGGGGGGTGGAGACAAGCACAAGGACAGGTGAAACAGATCAGGGCATGACACACACACACATACACACCACGCACACACCACGCACACACAGACACACAGACACACAGACACAAACACACACACACACATGCAGACACACACACATCCTTGTCTCTCTCACCTCTCCAGTAGGGTCAGGTTGTGTGTTGGAAGAGACTGGTGGAGGTGGTGTTCTCCTGGTTCCTCTCCTCTGTCTGTAGAACAGGAGCAGGACCAGTCCTAACACCGTCACCATGACTACCAAACCAGCACTGGTCCACACCATCAGACCTGACCACAGACAGGAGGAGAGACTTTACAGAGTACTGTATATATCATAGATACCATCAGACCTGACCACAGACAGGAGGAGAGACTTTACAGATAACTGTATATATCATAGTTACCATCAGACCTGACCACAGACAGGAGGAGAGACTTTACAGAGTACTGTATATATCATAGATACCATCAGACCTGACCACAGACAGGAGGAGAGACTTTACAGAGTACTGTATATATCATAGATACCATCAGACCTGACCACAGACAGGAGGAGAGACTTTACAGAGTACTGTATATATCATAGATACCATCAGACCTGACCACAGACAGGAGGAGAGACTTTACAGAGTACTGTATATATCATAGATACCATCAGACCTGACCACGGACAGGAGGAGAGGCTTTATCAGGGATAAGGGGGCCGTGAAAAGATCGAGCTCTGTCTTTATAGCTTCAGAGGACATGCGGTGTAAAAGAGCCATGTTGCTTGTTCTTTTTTAGAAAATACTTCAGAGTATTCTTTTTGGTTTTTGGTCCGGACCTCCTCACTTTACGTTGTCTTTGACTTACTGTGTTTCTTTTAACGGTTAACCTCAGCTTTTTAAGGGCAGGCATCCGCCTCATACCCGGAGGTCTCTTTTTCAGTCTTCGGGACAACAGCATAAACCCCGAGCCTTCTTGATGCTCGGGATCTGATGACGACCGTCTAGTCATAGCATTGGCCACCACCTTACTTATTATATTTTTGGTCGCTGATTTTAAATGTGGCTTGGCTATGCTGAGGCCTCTCTTCATACACGGTAAAACCATCCTAAAGAGGTTACAAAATATACCTCCTATCCCCGAACCATACATGGTAGGGGCTCCATGATAACCGGGTAATCCATTACCCACTTGATCGACATAGTATGAGACATATCTGTTAGGGTCGAGATGGTGGTTGTGTTCCATAGCCATTTTTATTTATTTGTATTATATATATATATAATACTAATGATATATTAGATATGTAGACACGTTTTGACCGGTCTAAAGTGGGGTTTTACAATCGTTTTACTATAAGTAAAGTCTATATTTTCGTTTTGATCCGTTTTAAGCTCAACCAGAATGTTTCCGATATATTT
This sequence comes from Brachymystax lenok tsinlingensis, assembly GCA_030435695.1. Taxonomy (NCBI): domain Eukaryota; kingdom Metazoa; phylum Chordata; class Actinopteri; order Salmoniformes; family Salmonidae; genus Brachymystax; species Brachymystax lenok. Next base: position 35,301,127 of record CM059812.1, on the reverse strand, counting down.
CTTGCTCACAGGTACATAGCGTGGCTTGTCATAGTTAACAGTGACTACATCGCCATCCTTTCCATCTAAATGAACGGTTCTCAGGAGAGGCACATAACTGTCTCCTACCCTTTGATAGGATATGATGTTGGTATACAGAAATATGTTGTAATACCCCCGCATGTATATCCGCAGGGAATGGGAATAATTTATCTTTCACATACATCCATTTATTGTTGGACATCCCCAAAATGTAGGCTAAATTACCAAAGGTCTTTATACCCCCCCCAGCAGCTCCTGAGATTTGTACGCGTTTGTGAATAGGGTTGTAGTTCAATAGTATTTCAATATTGTTCAGGGTTAGGAGGCTGTTCAACTCAGAGACGAGCCTCTCTACAGTTCTATAGAACCCTTTTTTAATCTTGATCACCTTTGGAGGTTCCCGAAATTGTTTTGCAATGAAAATCGCGGTCCTTATCCTTGATATTATACCAACTGCGGGGGTATGTAATCTCGCTGAGACCTACTTCCCAGGCCTCTGATAACTCTATAGGCTTTGGAAAATTGGTTGTGTAATTTGAACTTTGGTTATTCAAATATATATCTGCAGACGCATTACTGGGGAGAGTAAAATCCAGTGTGTTCCGTGATGCACTCCTGTGTACACTTGAATGATATTGTTTTTATCCTGCCTGAGGGTTTAAGTTAACCCCCGCGGCCTCCACCACATCGTCCTCTAATACCCAACTGTTGAACTTTTGTGGCCAGTTTTTCCAACGGACCAACACCCATTTTTTACCCTTTTCTCTCTTCTGATCCAGAATCTCCTCCACGTGAAAGACTTTGTCTTTACCCAGCTTTACCTTCTGGAGTTCCTTCTCATAAAAGGAGCCCTCTATAAGCTCCCCATCATAATCTTTTAACTTGTAGACAGGGGGTATGCGTGGTAGACATTTGGTAACTGTGAACAGCTCATCGCTGTAACCTTGCTCATATTTTTTGTCGAAAACACCCCTCAACTTGGATATACGTACCCCACTGTGAATTTAAAATGAAAAAAATTCTTACGGCAAAGGGGGAACAAACCATACAGATTTTTAAAGACTTGAAAATTATTTTCAGAAAAGACCTCGGAGGGCTTCATCCATATACTTTTATGGTAGCTGTGGTTATAACCCTTTACTAAATCTTGAACTATATCCAGATATCTGTGTTGTGAGCCATAAAATATTTCCACATTCGTTCTTTCAAAGTTCTGTTGAAGCGCTCAACAACCCAAGCTTTCAAATCCGAACCTGTAGCAAAATGTATGATATTGTGCTTCTTCATGAGTTTCTGAAAAGCATGATTAAAAATTCTTTACCGCCGTCCGTCTGCACTTTCTTGGGTGCTCCTCCTTCCTTCAAGATGGAGTCAAAGGCCCGAGTCACCTCTGCCCCACTCTTATTTTTTAAGGCCCTTACAAATGCCATTTTAGAGAAAATATCTATAACCGTTAGCATGTATCGATTTCCATAATTTTTCCCCCCATAAGACCCAGGGTTAGAGGGGGTATAATCAATGTTTCTCATTATCTGCTCCGCCATCCTTCTTGCCTCTCTGATGTACAATAACATTAATGAGCCCATTTCAAATAACGAGATCATTTCATTTGCTTTTTTATTTTTTCCAAGTATTACATATCCATACAATTCAGGATACGTAGCAGGATGTTAGGACCCGTTTTCTCAATGATCCATGCATGTAAGATTTGGTATACCAGGGTTATATTTACAGGCTTATATCGTTAAATTTTTAAGACACATACATCCGTTATATAAGTATATAAACAACAAATATGATACATGTTACAATTAAACGAGGGTTCAAACAAATAATCTTAGACAAGGCTGTTTCTAGTTCTTCGGAATCATCCCCAAGACTACCAGTTGCTACCAGTTGTGACCACTGTAGAGTCTTCCCCGTTTGTCTTACGTGACTCATGATTTGTTCCATTTTTAGCACACGCCCAGCATTAACCCCTGTATTGCTGGCTGTGTAGAGCGATACATTGTTCACTTTATTCTCAATCATTTGGTGCATAACATTTGTAAATTCTCTCAAAATATTTGTTTTATTTATTCTCTCCAACATCGTATGCATACTGTTACCCATTGCTTTATATCTAAATCAAAAAATATATACGGTTACTCTGTCTCTTGGGGTTTATTGAGCCAGAAAGTCACCACATCGGCCACCATAGCTTCGTTGTATTTGTTGTTGTCCACCATGGCGGTCCTGATTTCTTTGAGTTTCTCATGGATGAAGGTAACCTCCTTACGTTCGTGTAGGAACGCCTCGGTTACACCGTGAACCCTGGGAATGGACGGCTCAAGACCCATAGACTCCAGGGCTCTGACCATCGATGGTATAAAGCGGTAGGACCACAGTCTTTTCACCAGCTCCTCAAAGTGGTTGAAGAAGTAGTACCGGGGTGGGTCATATAGACACGGATGTCTTCGCTGGCTGGGGTGATTGATCTCACAACCGTAGCATTTTTCTCGTATATACTCTCCAATCACCACATCTAAAAGTGCGGATAAAGAGGCCTTGATGGTGTCCACAAAAATAGTACTGACCGTCCCATCAAACACATCCTCAGCCTGGGGACATGCTAGAGGTGTCGAGGGTGATGCCGGGGGGGGCGTAGAGAGGAGGACTGTGAGGCATAGAATCCTCCGGGTCTGGCACCCATAACGTATCGGAGTCCTGATATGGGATATAAATATCCATGATGAAATGAAGAACCAGAGGCCTTAGGGGCGGCCCTTTTATTGTTGAACCACTCCTATGGCATCGGGGCGTGGTTATCGGAACAGCCGCGTACTTAGTTTTCTTCAGAGGATGACCCTTCTGTGGATGAACCTTCTTGGGGTTCCTTTGAGTCATAATCCTTAGGATTCGTATATATTATGCACTTCCTTAGCTGAACAATACTCTGTCGGCGTTGGCTCTGTACAAAAAGAGCATCCACTGCCTCAAACATTCTCAATTCCACCATATCCCAACTTTTAAACGGAATACGCATATGCAACTTAAAATCCCGAGTCGGTCCCGCATCACGGTTGTTGCCTTTGCGGGTTTTCTCGCTGTCGATATAGAACTGCGCGCACCCATACGGAAGTCCATTCTTTATTTGTATTTTCACCTTGTGGAAAGTTCTTCCTGAGGAGTCATGCTCAACTCCCCAATGGGTCTCGTAGCCCGTGAACAAGCTATAACCCTCAGTTCGGGGCACACCACCTTGCGAAACACTTGCCAGTCTTCAAGCCTGTCCAGAACTACTTATAGTGCGGCTGCCTAATACCCCGGACAATTACTGTTTCAGAAAACACATTCCCCAGTTCAAAGAGGTCACTTCAATCACCTTGACAGCTTTAATATAAACACTGGCTTTACAGGACGTATGGGCATAAGCACTCACTCGAGCGTGGGGGTGGTTGTGGGGGCATCCTCTTTGAAATGTTCAAACACCTTCCCCCCTAGTTCAAAAAGGTCACTTCAATCACCTTGACATCTTTAATGTAAACACAGGCATATCTTCAAAATATCTACAGGGACCATAAAATACACACGCATCACTTCAAAGGGACATATCTACAGGACCATACAACTTCAAACGCATCACTTCAAAGGGACAGACGTACAGGACCATAAAACTACAAACGCATCACTTCAAAGGGACAGATGTAACATATAGGGTCATAAAAAACCCTCCCCCCGTGGGAACTTCCGGACAGGATGTACACCCCCCGGGGGCCATAAAAAAGCCATCAATCACACGTTTCACCGATGCCGTCAACTTTATTCTCTCTCACACAGACAGACAGACAGACTGACAGACAGACAGACAACCACACAGATAGACAGACAAAGATACATAATAAAGGTCTGATAAAGGAAGAGACTGAGTAAGATAGTGATCAGAGTAACCATGGCAACAGGGGACATGGTGTCAGCAGCAGCTCTCTACAAAACCTCTAATGTTGCATCACTTCCTGTGGGCCTCTGAGAAACTCACATCTACATGACCTCAAATCTCCCTGGGACAGATATAAATTAGCTGTTCGCTAAATCTGATGCTACACATTATTTATCACTAAGTAAGATAGGTTGAAAGGTTGGTCAGTTGTTTGATCGGTCAGTTGGTTGGTAGGGTCTGTCAGCTGACAGACAGACAGACAGACAGACAACCACACAGACAGACAGACAGACAGACAACCACACAGACAGACAGATAGACAGACAGAAAACCACACAGACAGACAGACAGACATACAGACAACCACACAGACAGACAGACAACCACACAGACAGACAGACAACCACACAGACAGACAGACAACCACACAGACAGACAGACAGACAACCACACAGACAGACAGACAGACAACCACACAGACAGACAGACAACAACACAGACAGACAACCACACAGACAGACAGACAGACAGACAGACAACCACACAGACAGACAGACAGACAGACAACCACACAGACAGACAGACAGACAGACAGACAACCACACAGACAGACAGACAAAGATACATAATAAAGGTCTGATAAAGGAAGAGACTGAGTAAGATAGTGATCAGAGTAACCATGGCAACAGAGGACATGGTGTCAGCAGCAGCTTTCTACAAAACCTCTAATGTTGCATCACTTCCTGTGGGCCGCTGAGAAACTCACATCTACATGACCTCAAATCTCCCTGGGACAGATATAAATTAGCTGTTCACTAAATCTGATGCTACACATTATTTCTCACTTCTGAGACTTCTGCCACCACTGAAATCAGTACACATGAAACTTACCAGCAATCTGACTCTGTCCTGCACCAGGAGAGTAGTCTGAGGGAGTAGAATCTAGAGAGAGAGAGAGAGAGAGAGAGAGAGAGAGAGAGATAGAGAGAGAGAGAGAGAGAGAGAGAGAGATAGAGAGAGAGATAGAGAGAGATTTGTCCAATGCATGAGCAGTTACAATTGATTTCTTCCAGCATTACAACATTTAATATCACAGCATATTAGCTGTAATGTCTGAGATGAGAGATTCATCATACCTGCTCTAGATGAAGAGTGACCACTGATGTCTCCAGATGGCAGAGAAGATGTTGCAGAGAGGTTTGGGAGGGTTGTGGAGGTGTATGGGGATGTTGTAGAGAGGTTTGGAGGGTTGTGGAGACATGGGGTCTGGAGGTGACAGGTGATGGTGTAGGAGTGGGAGGAGCTGTGAGTCAATAGAAAGTACAGATAAACACCAATACTGAAACTACTTCATGTCAGGAATAAGTCAGGAAGCCTCTCCACAATTAATAATTACTAGATACCAATATCTACTGAGAGTGAACTTACCATCTGTAACTTTGAGATGGACTTCAGTATAGGTGTCCTTCAATAATCTGTTCACTCCACACCAGTATTTCCCAGATTCTGACTTTTCCAGTCTAGTGATGGTCACAGTGAAAAATCCACTTATTGTGTTCAGGATGGAGAATCTGCCTTTGTTTTTGTAATTTTGCTGACCTTCGCTCTGAATGAGAATGTCATTCTTGGAGCAGCTTTCCTTACAGAAATATTTGTCATTGTCCTTTGCCCATGAATAAGAGCAGGTGATTTTGACTTGTCCTCCTACCACCCCCGTCACATTAATGCCAGCTGACTCCACAACACACAGAGCTGTCAAACAGAAACACACAGTACAGTCACAACTGATGACCTGTGAGATATAATATGTTAAGGAAGTGGATATATGTTATGATTTATATGTTTAATAACTAAATGTTTGTACGTTTAAGTAAATACTAAGAATATTCCATTCTGAAAATGTATGCAATAGAGATAGGGTTATAAGACAAATGGTAATCCAATTGATGTGTGTGTCTAGAAATGTATATTGTGTGGAGAGTGGAACAAGATGGTACAACTTGCCAGAAAGAGTCTGTGAGAACAAAGAATTCTTTGTGAAACTAGATTGTAGGAGAGAGGCCTTCTCGTCCTTGGGAATGGAGGAACTGATAGGATGTCTGGAATTGACTTATGTTGCAAGATGGTGTTATGCCGAGGGATGTACTGTGGGAAAATATTATTTCCTAGAGAGGGTGGGGCATTTGTATCTTTTGTATTCAACTTGTACAATATAAAAAGACTGTGTTCACCTTTGAAATTCAGAATTCTCATGAATAAACAACCTGACCAAATTGCAGATATGGGACTTTGTCTAATTTATCATTAACTAGAGCTTTACAACCTCTAGGAATTATTCAAAGCCCGATTGATAGTTTATGTCAATAATTGAGAACGAAATTCTCATGACAATATATGAGTAATTTAAGACACATTTACTTTAGGCATTAGGGGTCATAATACATTAAGGTAATAGGTTAGGTTTAGGGTCTAGGGTTAGGTTAAGGTTAGGTATAGGATCTAGGGTTAGGTTAAGGTTAGTTATAGGATCTAGGGTTAGGTTATGGTTAAGGTATAGGATCTATGGTTAGGTATTGGATCTAGGGTTAGGTTAAGGTTAGGTATAGGAGCTAGGGTTAGGTTAAGGCTAGGTTTAGGATCTAGGGTTAGGTTAAGGTTAGATATAGGATCTAAGGTTAGGTTAAGGTTAGGTTTAGCCGTGGGAGGTAGGGGTGCTGAGGGTGATGCAGCAGCTCTGATTAATATATTTTTTAAATAATGAACTAGGCCTTTAATGCTCCTATATGATCTCACAAAAATGATATGGTTAGTTTCAATTAAGTCAAGGGTTGTGGATAGTTTCAGTGAGGTTCAGGGTTAGGGTTTTGGTTAATTTCAATTAGGTTAAGGGTTCGTTTCAGTGAGGTTAAGGGTTAGGGATAGTTTCAATAAGGTTAAGGGTTAGGGATAGTTTCAGTGAGGTTAAGGGTTAGACACACAGATCTAAAGGAAGTTTGTTTTGAAGTGTTTTTCCTATATCTGAGAGATGAAAAAAATATTAATATTATTTTTGACAAATATTCAGCCCCTATTTTTTGAGGAACACCCTCCTCTTGTTCAGCTTGTCAGGCATCCAGGTAGGGTTGATCTTGTTCCATATCACGAAGGCATTGTATGAGGACATATCAATGATGTTATGAAATATGACCAGGGGCCAGCGGGCAGTTGTTCTCCTGCAGATGTAAGCTTTAATCACCTTGTCCAGGTTGTCCACGCCTCCTTTGTTGTGGTTGTAGTCCAGGATGATGACTGGCTTCCTGTCCTCATGATCACTGATCTCAGCCGTTTTGTGCACTGTGCTCAGGAGGACCACCTTCTTGTTCCTCTTTGGGAGGTAAGAAACTAGAGTGCTGGTGGGGTGAAAACAAACTTTGATGAGAAGGCCTCTCTCCCCCTTGATGTGAGGAGTGCAGGGGGGAGCTCAGGCTTGTTCTTTCTAACTGTGCCAACCATGGTGATCTTCCTCTTCAGGAGCTGCTGGCTGAGTTCAGTCACTAGCACACATCATCTCAATTTCTCATTATGTGTGTGTGTGTGTATGTGTCTTTGTGGTTTTTGTGGTGTGTAAAGTATTTTATAACTGTCTGGTCAAAAATGACCCTAAGACAATCTTTGTACCCTGGTGGTGTATAGCTTTCATGGAAATACGAACAAAGGCGATGTTTCACTTTTTCTAATGTTGGGGTCACTCTAGGAAAAGTAATCAAATATCAAGTTGAAATAAATATCAGTTAGGGGGTTTTCTCTGCTGTTAAACATAGCAGTGGGTCATTTTTGACCCTTAAGACAACACAAGGGTTAAATCAGCTTGAAAATGTATGGCAAGACTTGAGAATGGCTGTCTAGCAATGATCAACAACCAACTTGTCAGAACTTGAAGAATATTTAAAATTATAATGTGCAAATATTATACAATCCAGGTGTGCAAAGTTTTTCAAGACTTTCCCAGAAAAATCACAGCTGTGAGGGCTGCCAAAGGTAATTCTAACATGTAGTTACTCAGGGGTGTGAATACTTTTGTAAATGAGATATTTCTATATTTCATTTCCAATAAAAGTGAGAAACAAATCTAAAAACATGTTTTCACTTTGTTATTATGAGGTATTGTGTGTAGATGGGAGAATTTTTTTATTAAAGCAATTTTGAACTCAGACTGTAACACAACAAAATGTGGATTAAGTCAAGGTGTATTTCTACTTTCTGAAGGCAATGTAGCTAAGTGCACAGACGCAATGCACAAAAAACGAAATACTTCCTCCAAGCTAGCTAAGGTAAAGGAATTCATTTGTATCCACTCGTCGGACTTGGGCTGCATATTTTCCGCCATTTTCTTCATATCTGAAAAAATTGTGAAGCCACGCCCATTTCCTGAAGAATTGCATTATGAGCCCTAAAAGTATGGAAATAGTGTCCACTGCGTGTATACTTCGTAGTTTGGTGAATGTAGTACGACATCCGGGAACTTTTGGAATACTAACTATATTCAGACTAGGACCAATAAGCATAGTACTTACTCAATTTACATCACAAATAGTATGGCTAGTGTGGTTGGTATGAGTATTATCTTAGTATCCTTATGCACTATATGATCCAGACTGTAGTATAGAAACTGATACAGACATACAAACAGACAGAAATACAGACTAACAGAACTCACCTGATAGGAGACAGCAGGAGACAACATGGAGTATGTTCATTCTGGACAGTTACTCCTCAGTTACTGTACTGTTAAAGTTACTTTACTATCACAGTTACTATACTGTTAAAGTTACATTACTATCACAGTTACTATACTGTTAAAGTTACTTTACTACCACAGTTACTGTACTGTTTAAGTTACTTTACTATCCTACCAGCTAGCACAGATCCACAACAGCTTGTCTGTCAGCTACTAGTTTGACAGCAGTGTCCTGAAGTGATGTTTCTTCTTTTATTGAAGCTCCTCCTTCCTCTGACACCCAACTCTCTCTCTCTCTCTCTCTCTCTCTCTCTCTCTCTCTCTCTCTCTCTCTCTCTCTCTCTCTCTCTCTCTCTCTCTCTCTCTCTCTCTCTCTCTCTCTCTCTCTCTCTCTCTGTGTGTGTGTGTCAAGGAGATGGAGATAGTGGTCGTGAGGGGGTGGGCATTAGCCTGCACATCCTGATGATTTCTATGAAGTGACGTTTTTGTCTCCAGGTCTATATTTTCTGCGGAAAGAAACTGGTTCAAACTGGCTGGAGGTTAGACTTCTAAACCACAATACTACTCAGCTATCTGTGGTCATTAAGAGTTCAAACGGTCAAGTTCTCTGTTCTAAAGTTACCTTGTATCTTAAGCAAAGGAGGAACACATTGTTGAGATGACAGTAAAGTTTGTTTCAGCGGAGGAGGAACCCATAATCAAGAAACTTTTCTCGTCAAAAATCTTGAATTTAAAAACTGGAAATCAACCAATCCTCCATCTTTAACACAACAGAAAGAAAAAATGCTTTATCTAAATGTTAAAGTGGGCGTGCGACAGAGAGAATGATAGGGACATTTGTATGTTTAGGTAATGACTAAGAATATTCCATTCTGAAAATGTATGCAATAGGGTTATAAAACAATGATAATCCAATTGATGTGGGTGTGTCTAGAAATGTATACTGTATAGAGACTGGAACAAGGTGGTACAATCTTGCAATTTAAGAAGGAGTATCTGGGAGAACAAAGAATTCTCTGTGAAACCAGACTACAGAAAAGAGGAAGGGAGAAATGGAAGGGAGAAATGGCTAGGAAATGTCCAGATTGACTTATGTTGCAAAAGGTGATAAGCCAATCTATGTGTACTGTGGAAAAGTACCTCCACCTAGAGAGGATGGAGCATTTGTATCATTTGTATTCAGCTTAAAGCTTGTACAATATAAAAAGACTGTTCACATTCGGGGTTCAGAATTCTCATGAATAAACAACCTGACCTATTTGCAGATTTGGGACTTTGTCAACTTTTTCATTAACTAGAGCTTTACAACCTCTGGGAATTATTCAAAGCCTGATTGATAGTTTGTCAACAATTGAAAACAAAATTCTAGTGACAATTTGGTCCTTTGAGCCGGATCTCAATACCTGTGTCTGTCGTCCAAAGATGACCCGCTGAATACCATGCACGGGCGGATAATTTATCCGTAAGATCAAAGACCTGCCCCCTGACATTGGGGAGCTATTGCAGGCCGGTGTATATCTAAGAACGACAGAAACTGTGACGAGATCCAACCTATATTACATTTCCCAGTCTGCAAGAATAAGGTCAGTAATCTTTATTCATTAATGTGGGGTCTATAATCTAAACTTGTATTGGACATTTATAATAACTTATAAAAAAGTTGTTTAAATGCTAGTATTGGTAAAGTAAAAACCTCTCAGATCAAGGAGGATATTTGAGTAATTGGTATACCCTGTGCAGGAGTTTTGTGTGGAGAAAGTTAGGAAATAACGAGTATTCTATGCTTACGAGAGATGGCACTAAAACCTCAAGTGGAACCGGTAAGGAACAGGTCCGTAACAACCTGAGGTAACTGTGGCCACTACCAACTAAACTAGCCTAATCTTGTGACCGGAGTGTAAAAGGGTTGATTATTAGGAAGGGATGTAAAATAATTGCGTGAAGAAAGGACGGTTATTCTATGATTAAAGTCTATGTTGAACACACTTATATAAGTCAGCAGTGTTTGTAAGATAGGGGTGGGATTTAAAATAGGTAGTGTGAAAGAGGGCGGTTGTTTCATGCAGATGAAATAATTAAATGGTTCATTAATATTTATGTAATCATAGATCCAATCAAGTCACACCTAATAATTAAATCCAATGGAAAAGTGTTTGTAAGGAGATGATCAAAATATGTTTGTGATATCAGCATGGGAGCTAATGATAGGATAGTTAAATGGTTCTTTAAAACTGTTTAAAGTAATCATAGATCTAATCAAAAGTCGTAATTAATAATAAAGTCCAAAAGAAGAAGAGGAGTGTATAAACCATACCTAGGCATTTGTAAGGAGACTATCCAAAATATATTGGTAATTTCAACATGGGAGGTAAATCATCAAGAGAGGTTCTCGAACTTACGGGAGATATATTATGGTCCAAGGTGGACAAAAAAGTATGGTTTTGAGGGGCGCTTAGACATAGACAAATTAGAGACCATGATAAAATAAATAAATTGATGCAGCTAGGGTGTGACTCTCTGATGCCTGAAAATAAATAGTGTAAAATGGGATGCTTAGGAATGTCGTTCAGGCTATTTTGGTTGGAGTTCAAAAATCACTAGATTGGATATGCCAGAGTGCAGGATAAAAGTAGAAATAGCGTTGTTTTGACTGTTACCTGGTAACATAAACGTTAGCGACAAGATAGGGGAAGATTAGTAAATATTATATGATGGGTCTTGAATAGAATTCTTGCTTCCAGGAAGAATAGAAGCAAGTACAGTATGCATGTTAATTAAGGGAGACATAGATGACCATGTATTAAAAACCTAGGAGCAGATATCTGATTCCTTCATCTGAAAAATTGACTACATTTGCGACAGGAAAAAGTATTATATTTAGAAATGGTTAACAGAAATAATCTACCGTATAATAGCTATTAACTTCTTAGGGAGCGGCAGCAGAGGTGACGGTTTTGAAGAGTCTGGCTTGGCCAAAGTAAAATGCCTGCCACTCAGGCCCAGAAAATAGAATATGCACATAATTAGTACTATTGGATAGGAAACACTCTGAAGTTTCTAAAAGTGTTACAATAATGTATGTGAGTTTAACAGAACTGATATAGCAGGAGAAAACCAGAGGAAAATCCATGCGGATTTTCAGTTTTTTTTGTACATGACCTTTTTCTCCAGGCTGCCTATTCATTTCTATGTTAACTAGGACTGAGACTGCAGTACCTATGGCTTCCACTGGATGTCAACAGTCTTTATACAGTGTCTGGAAGCTCTAGCACTAAGCAGAACAGATAAGAAGAGGAAGTTTACAACCTCTGGGAATAATTCAAAGCCTGATTGATAGTTTATGTCAACAATTGAGAACAAAATTCTCGTGACAGAGAAACAAAATGGTGCAGTTTGAGGCCATGTGGTGGAGAGTTATGCAGAACGGGATGTAAGCATGTGTGTCTGTGCATGGGTGATGTAGTTGATGTTTGTGTGATGTAGTCGTTTGTATGTGTATGTTTTGTGTTTTTATCTAGATGACAATACAGTTAAAGTATACATCAATCTCTTTTACTACATTTTCTGAAGTGTTCTTTATTTCTTCCTTTATTGAAAGCTCCTCCCTCCTCTGACACCCCACTCTCTGTCTCTCTGCATGTCAGAGAGATGGTGATGGTGGTGACGGTGGTGGTGGTGGTGGTGGTGGTGGTGGAGGGAGGTCATTAGCCTACATATCCTAGTGATTGCTCTGAATTGACCTCAGTGTCTGCAGGTCTATATGTGCTGCAGAGTGAAACTGGTTCAAACCGGCCTGAGGTTAGACTTTTAAACCACAAGAGAACTCAGCTAGCTGTGGTGACAAAGTGTTAAAACTGTCAGCTGCTCTGTTCAAAAGTTACCATGTTTGTTTCAGCAGAGGAGGAACACATTGTGGAGATGATGACAGTATAGTTCAAATACACATCAATATATTCTATTACCTTTTTCTGACATTTAATTGATCCAAATAGAGTCTTTGTAAATGATCAACTCAACAGATGAGTTTCTGAACAGAAGAAACATTCTTCCTCTACAACCCAACTCCCCCTTAATGAATGATGTCATAACATAACAGACAAGCTACTGAGATCTCAATAAACATATAGAACGACCTCCTTTCGGGTGGCAGGTTGCCTAGGTGTTAGAGCATTGGGCCAGTAACCAAAAGGTTTCTGCATCAAATCCCTGAGCTGACAAGATTGTTCTACCGCAGAACAAAGCAGTTAACCCACTGTTCACCGGTAGGCTGTTATTGTAAATAAGAATTTGTTCTTAACTGACTTGCCTAGTTATATAACTATTTATTTTTTAAATCGCCCCCTACAGAATGTTAGCAGTACTGATGAATACATATAAGCTAATCTTAATGTACAGCAATTTATTTTCTGTATTGAAATGGAATTTTATTAAATTCAATTAGACCCCAGCTCTGGTAACAAGAACACCGTGTCACAACCAGACGAACAGACGACCTCTTCTCTTCAGACTACAAAGCATAGAATGACATATTAGAACTTAATTACATAATAGATTTAAATTAGGGCTACGGAGTCTATTCAGAGTCAGTAGCCGTGACATCGTCGAGGCTCTGGTAGACATCCAATGTTTTGTGTTCCAGCGCCTGATAGGCTGATTGGTAGAGGGCGGGGTCATGGGCTTATATGTTTTACATTTCATTGATCCCCAGTAATTGAGAAAGTATGGTGCAGAATGGGTTTTTATAGGTACAAAAAGGATTCCAATGTTACACAGACTTTACTGTCTCACTTTCCTGTCATTGAGTGAGTTTGTCATACATGAATGCTGTGTTCATAACATCTCTGAGAACATTCCACTTGAACGTCCCTCCAAATGGTAATCCCTTGTGGGAAACTTCCCTGATCTCTGACTTCCCCCACATACTGACCACTGACGTCACACACTTAGGAAATTACCTTGACAACAGCTTTTTCAGCAGTTAAATACAACAACAAAACAATATTTATATTAAAACAATCTATTAATATGGTTTTTGAAGACTAATTTGTTTACAAGCATGATAGCTTACATTTTTTCATGGTTGAGGCAGTTTGATATTAGCCAATCAGCATTCTCAACAAGTTCACAGCAAGTTAATGCTTACAGCTTGTTTCTCCCAGTTTACTAGAAGTATTTTGAGAGTTTCCAACATGTTATGAACATGTTGGAAGTCTTGGGTTGTTGTGTTGAGGGTTTGGTAGGTGGAGTCTTGGGTTGTTGTGTTGAGGGTTTGGTAGGTGGAGTCTTGGGTTGTTGTGTTGAGGGTTTGGTAGATGGAGTCTTGGGTTGTTGTGTTGAGGGTTTGGTAGATGGAGTCTTGGGTTGTTGTGTTGAGGTTTGGTAGGTGGAGTCTTGGGTTGTTGTGTTGAGGGTTTGGTAGATGGAGTCTTGGGTTGTTGTGTTGAGGGTTTGGTAGGTGGAGTCTTGGGTTGTTGTGTTGAGGGTTTGGTAGGTGGAGTCTTGGGTTGTTGTGTTGAGGGTTTGGTAGGTGGAGTCTTGGGTTGTTGTGTTGAGGGTTTGGTAGGTGGAGTCTTGGGTTGTTGTGTTGAGGGTTTGGTAGATGGAGTCTTGGGTTGTTGTGCCCCAAAGGCGCGGACTCCGACCGCGCCACCCAAAAGTCCATGGGGGGGTCTTCGGGTGGGTTTCTTTGTCCCAGGTGGCGGCTCCGTGCTGGTCCGAAGTCACGCACCGGAGGCCCTGGGCCATTTGCAGGTCTGGGGACCCTCTCTGGCGGCGCCGGGCTGGGGACCCTCTCTGGCAGCGCCGGGCTGGGGACCCTCTCTGGCGGCGCCGGGCTGGGGACCCTCTCTGGCGGCGCCGGGCTGGGGACCCTCACTGGCGGCGCCGGGCTGGGGACCCTCACTGGCGGCCCCGGGCTGGGGACCCTCACTGGCGGCCCCGGGCTGGGGACCCTCACTGGCGGCCCCGGACTGGGGACCCTCACTGGCGCTCTGGTGCGGGGAGCAGGAACCGGCCGAACTGGGCTCGTAACGCGCACTCTGGTGCGGGAGCAGGAACCGGCGAACTGGGCTCATGAACGCGCACTCTGGTGCGGGAGCAGGAACCGCCAAACTGGGCTCGTAACGCGCACTCTGGTGCGGGAGCAGGAACCGGCCAAACTGGGCTCGTAACGCCGCACTCTGGTGCGGGTAGCAGGAACCGCCAAACTGGGCTCGTAACGCGCACTCTGGTGCGGGAGCAGGAACCGCCAAACTGGGCTCGTAACGCGCACTCTGGTGCGGGAGCAGGAACCGCCAAACTGGGCTCGTAACGCGCACTCTGGTGCGGGAGCAGGAACCGGCCGAACTGAGCTCGTAACGCGCACTCTGGTGCGGGAGCAGGAACCGGGCGAACTGGGCTCGTAACGCCGCACTCTGGTGCGTGGAGCAGGAACCGCCGTATTGGGCTCGTGGACGCGCACTCTGGTGCGGGAGCAGGAACCGGCCGTACTGGGTTCCCGACGGTACCGGAATCCTGGAGCAGGGACAGGACGTGCTGAGTCCTCTAAGTGCACAGGAGCCTGGTCCACGGGCCGAACAGGGCGTGCTGGACTCTCTAAGCGCACAGGGGGCCTGGTGCGCGGGCCGAACAGGACGTGCTGGACTCTCTAAGCGCACAGGGGGCCTGGTGCGCGGAGCCGAACAGGACGTGCTGGACTCTCTAGCGCACAGGGGGCCTGGTGCGCGCGGAGCCGAACAGGACGTGCTGGACTCTCTAGCGCACAGGCCTGCCTGGTGCGCGGAGCCGAACAGGGCGTGCTGGACTCTCTAAGCGCACAGGGGGCCTGGTGCGCGGAGCCGAACAGGACGTGCTGGACTCTCTAGCGCACAGGGGGCCTGGTGCGCGGGCCGAAACAGGACGTGCTGGACTCTCTAAGCGCACAGGGGCCTGCTGCGCGAGCCGAACAGGACGTGCTGGATGCTCTAAGCGCACAGGGGGCCTGGTGCACGGAGCCGGAACAGGACGTGCTGGACTCTCTAAGCGCACAGGGGGCCTGGTGCGCGGAGCCGGAACAGGACGTGCTGGACTCTCTAAGCGCACACAGGGGGCCCGGTGCGCGGAGCCGAAACAGGACGTGCTGGGCTCTCAATGCGCACAGGGTGATGCCTGAGCCCGCCTGAGCCCGCACCATGTGCCCCCAATACATTTTTGGGGCTGCTGTGGCCACGAACCCCCCAGGAGCTCCCGCCAAGGAAAGGGCTCCCAATCCGCCTTGATCTCCGCCATGGTCAAGAACCCCCTCTCCTTCTTGCCACGCTGCTTGGTCTCTTGGTGGTGGGTTATTCTGTCACGATGTTCATGAGGGACAGACCAAGGCGCAGCGAGGCGTCCAGTATACATGTTTATTTAGAAAACTAAACTCCACATAACTGGGCAAAACAACAAAAACAAACGACGATCATAACATTGCCACATACCATGACACACAAAGAAGCTATGCTCAAACAATAACCCACAAACCTAAAGTGAAACCTACAAACATATATATGGTTCCCAATTAGAGACAACGACACACAGCTGCCTCTAATTGGGAACCATTACCCCAACATAGAAATAGAACACCTAGAACATAAAAAACCCTACACCAAAACCAAAACAAAACACGCCAGCCTGTCTTTTCAGGCCTGGACGTGACACAGTAATACCAGAGACAGTATAACTCTTCCCCCAGTAATACCAGAGACAGTATAACTCTTCTCCCAGTAATACCAGAGACAGTATAACTCTTCTCCCAGTAATACCAGAGACAGTATAACTACTCTCCCAGTAATACCAGAGACAGTATTACTCTTCTCCCAGTAATACCAGAGACAGTATAACTACTTCTACCAGTAATACCAGAGACAGTATAACTCTTCTCCCAGTAATACCAGACACAGTAAAACTCTTCTCCCAGTAATACCAGAGACAGTATAACTCTTCTCCCAGTAATACCAGAGACAGTATAATTCTTCTACCAGTAATACCAGAGACAGTATAACTCTTCTCCCAGTAATACCAGAGACAGTATAACTCTTCTCCCAGTAATATTACAGACAGTATAACTCTTCTCCCAGTAATACCAGACACAGTAAAACTCTTCTACCAGTAATACCAGAGACAGTATAACTCTTCTACCAGTAATACCAGAGACAGTATAATTCTTCTACCAGTAATACCAGAGACAGCGTAACTCTTCTCCCAGTTATACCAGTAGAAGTCTCAGTCAGAAAGACAATATTTGTCTTCTTGTGTTTGTCTTCTTGTGATGATGCTGCTGCTAATGATGATGATAATGATAATGATGATTATGATGATGGTGAAGTCAGTAAGCGGCTGTGTTCAGTGCTATATGTTGAGACACACTAACCATTCTCTTGAAATAGCCCACATGTCTTGTGGGTTTTCTGAACAGATCTCATGCTGCACTTCTTAATGTATTCTCAGTGTGAAACTATTTCAAGCTTGCTTCAAAACCACAAGACGACAGCTCAGGGGGAAGGATGTGTGAGTCAAGTGTTAAAATGTTCACTTCTATTTCATCACTAAAGTACTGTCCATGTTGTATCAAGAAATACAATAAATAAATAATACATTTCTTAAGAAATGGCTGATCTTTCACACATTTATTAAAATAGCTTTTATGGCTATCAGAACAACTTAATGAAACATTGAGGCTTTTTCTCTTTTACAAAAGTCAGACTTTACATAACTAAAATGCAACAATTTCACTTACATGGTGGGCACAATTTACATACAGAATATTTATATACATGCACATGTATTTGTTAAACTGTATCTGTTAAAACTTCTTATGGATCGGCGTTCCGTCAACGGGACAGTTGTAAATCAAATCAAGTTCAAGTAAATCGCTTCTTAGTTTCTGTTAACTTCTTAGGGATAGACCCCTTTTTTCAATTTTCGCCTAAATGACATACCCAAATCTAACTGCCTGTAGCTCAGGCTCTGAAGCAAGGATATGCATATTATTGGTACCATTTGAAATGAAACACTTTGAAGTTTTCGGAAATGTGGTAGAAGAAAATACAAAGAAAAAAACAGTATAACAGTGGTCTTTTTCTACCACAATCTTTGAAATACAAGAGAAATATCATAGTTATAGCCATCACTCTGGTTGTAATTCCGATAGTGTCCACAAGATGGAAGCAGTGTATGTGCAAAGATTCAGATGGATAACTTGAGTGAACAACAAGACGTTTACGGTGAAGTCCCCATGTACATTCGGGCAAATCGTTAGGATAGGTTAATCAAAGGTTAGCGCCTACATTTTGCGACCGAGACAGGTTTTCATTGGCTATCTAGCTAGCTTTGTTTGATCCCGATTGGTGCTTATTTGACAAAGATACAGTCGTTCAAATGCGAATGCGTCGCTCTCTGACCAAATATGGTGTCCTATGGGATATACTACACCCCTAATGATATAGACAAGTCTTGTTACCTTCTAGGATCTCTGAGGAATACATACAAATGTGATTTGACTCGTTCAAACAACGTTTAGGGTGAGATTATCACAGATTCCTTTCTTTGCAAATTGAACGAGTGGAAATACAAAATCGATCGTGCGTGCTATATGGACCTTTTTAGGATATGAAAAAGGATTTTATCTAACAAAACGACACTTCATGTTATCTCTGGGACCCTTTGGATGATAAATCAGAGCAAGGTTTCAGAATGTAAGTCCACATTTCACCTTCAGAGGTGAATTTATCAAACCTATCGTGGTGAAAAAAGTGTTTTGTTGTTATGAGCTCTTCTCAAACAATAGCTCCCTCTCAGACTTGAATCTTTACTTTTAAAGCGTGTCCCTAAATCCAATATTTGTTTGCAGTTCCAGGGTTCAGGGTTTGGTAGGTTGAATCATGGTTTGCAGTGTTGGGGTTCAGGGTTTGGTAAGTTGAATCTTGGTTTGCAGTGTTGGGGTTCAGGGTTTGGTAGGTTGAATCTTGGTTTGCAGTGTTGGGGTTCAGGGTTTGGTAGACAGCATCATCTTTTCCTATATAAACCAGGGTGTCTGTAGCAGGGTCATTCTCATGGTCCTGGTCCCCCTTTAAAGGTACAACAACATAAGTCCATAATCAGTACCATCAGACAGTGGAGTCATTAGTCCATAATCAGTACCATCAGACAGTGGAATCATTAGTCCATAATCAGTACCATCAAACAGTGGAGTCATTAGTCCATAATCACTACCATCAGACAGTGGGGTCATTAGTCCATAATCAGTACCATCAGACAGTGGAGTCATTAGTCCATAATCAGTACCATCAGACAGTGGAGTTATTAGTCCATAATCAGTACCATCAGACAGTGGAGTTATTAGTCCATAATCAGTACCATCAGACAGTGGAGTTATTAGTCCATAATCAGTACCATCAGACAGTGGAGTCATCAGTCCATAATCAGTACCATCAGACAGTAGAGTTATTAGTCCATAATCAGCACCATCAGACAGTGGAGTCATTAGTCCATAATCAGTACCATCAGACAGTAGAGTCATTAGTCCATAATCAGTACCATCAGACAGTGGAGTTATTAGTCCATAATCAGTACCATCAGACAGAGTTATTAGTCCATAATCAGTACCATCAGACAGTGGAGTCATTAGTCCATAATCAGCACCATCAGACAGTAGAATTATTAGTCCATAATCAGTACCATCAGACAGTGGAGTCATTAATCCATAATCATTACCATCAGACAGTAGAGTCATTAGTCCATAATCAGTACCATCAGACAGTAGAGTTATTAGTCCATAATCAGTACCATCAGACAGTGGAGTCATTAGTCCATAATCAGCACCATCAGACAGTAGAATTATTAGTCCATAATCAGTACCATCAGACAGTGGAGTCATTAATCCATAATCATTACCATCAGAGAGTGGAGTCATTAGTCCATAATCAGTACCATCAGACAGTGGAGTCATTAGTCCATAATCAGTACCATCAGACAGTGGAGTCATTAATCCATAATCATTACCATCAGAGAGTGGAGTCATTAGTCCATAATCAGTACCATCAGACAGTGGAGTCATTAGTCCATAATCAGTACCATCAGACAGTGGAGTCATTAGTCCATAATCATTACCATCAGACAGTGGAGTTCTATCTACAGTCCTTATTTGGTGAAATATGAACCTGCTATATTCTGTAATCATGTTGTATGAATACATTTGATGAATTGGTACAGGTGATGATCTGGATGGTAAGGTTAAATCTGTTCATCTCTTATCCCAGCAGACACCCCCATGCCCAACCACCCCCTCCTAACCTTCAACCCCTCACCTCCTCACTGTTTCCTGGGTGGGTGTTATGTCTGCTAGTCGCCTGTCCCGCTGGAGGAGACCGGCCTTGGGGAACACACAACATCTTAATAGAATACACACTTGTAGTGTTGTGTGTGTGTGTGTGTGTGTGTATGCCTGTGTGTGTGTTTGCCTGCCTATGTGTCTGAAACGTACCTTGCACCTTGTTACATTTCCATCTGTAGACTGTGCACAGGATGACTGTCTGATGGTGATTACAAGCAGAGCAACAGAAGGAGGAAATGCTCACATTGAGTGTCCTTATGATCGGGGGTTTGAGACAAATCAATAGTACTTCTCTAAAGGGACATACAGAGACAGTGTTGTTGTCATCCAAACCCAACAACATCAGCACCCAGTTTGGACTCATCAAGGGAGATATTCTCTGCATGACGACACAGAGAGAAGAGTCTTCACTGTGACCTTCACTAACCTGATCCTAGAGGATGCTGGTACATACTGGTGTGGAGTGAATACATGGGGACCTGATCAGCCAACTGAAGTCAGGCTCACTGTGGTCAGAGGTTGTCTGAGAATGTATTTATGATTACTGTGACATGTTGTACTTTATACATTTGTGTTGATTCTCTCTGACTCTCTGACTCACAGCTCCTGTTCCTCCCAACCCTAGCTCCGTCACCTCCAGACCACTCCTCTTCATGACACACCCATCATCAAACATCACCATGGCAACCGACTCATCAAAATCCACTACTGGTACATATATTACCCTAAGAGACAGAGCTCTCTGAAGACTACTCACCTAAATCTCTCTCAACTTATTTGACTCATATGTTCCAACAGATAGGACCGTAGGAACAACATCACAAACATGACTAGAACACAAGGTAACAACAGCATCACCACCCCAGACATGACTAGAACACAAGGTAACAACAGCATCACCACCCCAGACATGACTAGAACACAAGGTAACAACAGCATCACCACCACAGACATGACTAGAACAGAAGGTAACAACAGCATCACCACGCCAGACATGACTAGAACACAAGGTAACAACAGCATCACCACGCCAGACATGACTAGAACACAAGGTAACAACAGCATCACCACGCCAGACATGACTAGAACACAAGGTAACAACAGCATCACCACGCCAGACATGACTAGAACACAAGGTAACAACAGCATCACCATGAACAGCTTCGCCCGAGTTATGTACTGAACCGTACGCACTACCCTCTGTAGCGCCTTACGGTCAGATGCCGAGCAGTTGCCATACCAGGCTGTGATGCAACGAGTCAGGAGAAGCACAGAAGTACAGTACAGTAGAGACTAGCTAAATGTAGCATCACTGTAATATTATGCTGTGTACTGTCTCTGGGTGTTCTAGGTGATGTGATGTTCTCTGGTGTTGTTCTGGGTGTTCTAGGTGATGTGATGTTCTCTGGTGTTGGTCTGGGTGTTCTAGGTGATGTGATGTTCTCTGGTGTTGGTCTGGGTGTTCTAGGTGATGTGATGTTCTCTGGTGTTGGTCTGGGTGTTCTAGGTGATGTGATGTTCTCTGGTGTTGGTCTGGGTGTTCTAGGTGATGTGATGTTCTCTGGTGTTGGTCTGGGTGTTCTAGGTGATCTGGTGTTGGTCTGGGTGTTCTAGGTGATGTGATGTTCTCTGGTGTTGGTCTGGGTGTTCTAGGTGATGTGATGTTCTCTGGTGTTGGTCTGGGTGTTCTAGGTGATGTGATGTTCTCTGGTGTTGGTCTGGGTGTTCTAGGTGATGTGATGTTCTCTGGTGTTGGTCTGGGTGTTCTAGGTGATGTGATGTTCTCTGGTGTTGGTCTGGGTGTTCTAGGTGATGTGATGTTCTCTGGTGTTGGTCTGGGTGTACAAATGCAATCAGTAACGTAGTGAAAGTCTTTCTGAGAACTAACTGACCCATAGAAGGTTGACTGATCTATGTCCAGTCTCTAGTAAACCAGTGTAGACCTGATCTAGGACCAGTCTCTAGTAAACCAGTGTAGACCTGATCTAGGACCAGTCTCTAGTAAACCAGTGTAGACCTGATCTAGGACCAGTCTCTAGTGAAATAATGTAGACCTGATCTAGAACCAGTCTATAGTTAACCAGTGTAGACCTGATCTATGTCCAGTCTCTTGTAAACCAGTGTAGACCTGATCTAGGACCAGTCTTTAGTTAACCAGTGTAGACCTGATCTATGACCAGTATCTAGTAAACCAGTGTAGACCTGATCTAGGTCCGGTGTCTAGTAAACCAGTGTAGACCGGATCTAGGACCAGTCTCTAGTGAAACACTGTAGACCTAATCTAGGACAGTCTCTTGTGAAACAGTGTAGATCTGATCTAGGACCAGTCTCTAGTATAACAGCACACTGTAAACCTACTTTAGAGAAGGCATAGTATAGTGAAACAGACAGTCGTCATGATTCTCTCCCAGTGAAGTCTCATCTCTCCCTGTATTGTCTTCAATCAATCCTGTTACAGTACCATCACTACACTCTACACTACTCCTGTTACAGTACCTTCACTACACCCTACACTACTCCTGTTACAGTACCTTCACTACACCCTACACTACTCCTGTTACAGTACCTTCACTACACCCTACACTACCCCTGTTACAGTACTATCACTACACCCTACACTACTCCTGTTACAGTACCTTCACTACACCCTACACTACTCCTGTTACAGTACCTTCACTACACCCTACACTAGTCCTGTTACAGTACCTCCACTACACCCTACACTACCCCTGTTACAGTACCTTCACTACACCCTACACTACTCCTGTTACAGTACCTTCACTACACCCTACACTACTCCTGTTACAGTACCTTCACTACACCCTACACTACTCCTGTTACAGTACCTTCACTACACCCTACACTACCCCTGTTACAGTACTATCACTACACCCTACACTACTCCTGTTACAGTACTTTCACAACACCCTACACTACCCCTGTTACAGTACCTTCACTACACCCTACACTACCCCTGTCACAGTACCTTCACTACACCCTACACTACTCCTGTTACAGTACCTTCACTACACCCTACACTACTCCTGTTACAGTACCTTGACTACACCCTACACTACCCCTGTTACAGTACTATCACTACACCCTACACAACTCCTGGTACAGTACCTTCACAACACCCTACACTACCCCTGTTACAGTACCTTCACTACACCCTACACTACCCCTGTCACAGTACCTTCACTACACCCTACACTACTCCTGTTACAGTACCTTCACTACACCCTACACTACTCCTGTTTCAGTACCTTCACTACACCCTACACTACCCCTGTTACAGTACTATCACTACACCCTACACTACTCCTGTTACAGTACCTTCACAACACCCTACACTACCCCTGTTACAGTACCTTCACTACACCCTACACTACCCCTGTCACAGTACCTTCACTACACCCTAAGCTACTCCTGTCACAGTACATTCACTACACCCTACACTGCTCCTGTTACAGTACCTCCAATACACCCTACACTACTCCTGTTACAGTACCTTCACTACACCCTACACTACTCCTGTTACAGTACCTTCACTACACCCTACACTACTCCTGTTACAGTACCTCCACTACACCCTACACTACTCCTGTTACAGTACCTTCACTACACCCTACACTACTCCTGTCACAGTACCTTCACTACACCCTACACTACACCTGCTTCAGTACCTTCACTACACCCTACACTACTCCTGTTACAGTACCTTCACTACACCCTACACTACCCCTGTTACAGTACTATCACTACACCCTACACTACTCCTGTTACAGTACCTTCACTACACCCTACACTACTCCTGTTACAGTACCTTCACTACACCCTACACTAGTCCTGTTACAGTACCTCCACTACACCCTACACTTCCCCTGTTACAGTACCTTCACTACACCCTACACTACTCCTGTTACAGTACCTTCACTACACCCTACACTACTCCTGTTACAGTACCTTCACTACACCCTACACTACTCCTGTTACAGTACCTTCACTACACCCTACACTACCCCTGTTACAGTACTATCACTACACCCTACACTACTCCTGTTACAGTACTTTCACTACACCCTACACTACTCCTGTTACAGTACCTTCACTACACCCTACACTACCCCTGTCACAGTACCTTCACTACACCCTACACTACTCCTGTTACAGTACCTTCACTACACCCTACACTACTCCTGTTACAGTACCTTGACTACACCCTACACTACCCCTGTTACAGTACTATCACTACACCCTACACTACTCCTGTAACAGTACCTTCACAACACCCTACACTACCCCTGTTACAGTACCTTCACTACACCCTACACTACCCCTGTCACAGTACCTTCACTACACCCTACACTACTCCTGTTACAGTACCTTCACTACACCCTACACTACTCCTGTTTCAGTACCTTCACTACACCCTACACTACCCCTGTTACAGTACTATCACTACACCCTACACTACTCCTGTTACAGTACCTTCACAACACCCTACACTACCCCTGTTACAGTACCTTCACTACACCCTACACTACCCCTGTCACAGTACCTTCACTACACCCTACACTACACCTGCTTCAGTACCTTCACTACACCCTACACTACTCCTGTTACAGTACCTTCACTACACCCTACACTACTCCTGTTACAGTACCTTCACTACACCCTACACTACTCCTGTCACAGTGCCTTCACTACACCCTACACTACACCTGCTTCAGTACCTTCACTACACCCTACACTACTCCTGTTACAGTACCTTCACTACACCCTACACTACCCGTGACAGTACCTTCACTAAACCCTACACTACTCCTGTTACAGTACCTTCACTACACCCTACACTACTCCTGTTACAGTACCTTCACTACACCCTACACTACTCCTGTTACAGTACCTTCACTACACCCTACACTACTCCTGTTACAGTACTATCACTACACCCTACACTGCTCCTGTTACAGTACCTTCACTACACCCTACACTACTCCTGTTACAGTACCTTCACTACACCCTCCACTACTCCTGTTACAGTACCTTCACTACACCCTACACTACACCTGTTACAGTACCTTCACTACACCCTCCACTACTCCTGTTACAGTACCTTGACTACACCCTACACTACTCCTGTTACAGTACCTTCACTACACCCTACACTACTCCTGTTACAGTACATTCACTACACCCTACACTACTCCTGTCACAGTACCTTCACTACACCCTACACTACACCTGCTTCAGTACCTTCACTACACCCTACACTACTCCTGTTACAGTACCATCACTACACCCTACACTACCCGTGACAGTACCTTCACTAAACCCTACACTACTCCTGTTACAGTACCTTCACTACACCCTACACTACTCCTGTTACAGTACTATCACAACACCCTACACTACTCCTGTCACAGTACCTTCACTACACCCTACACTACTCCTGTTACAGTGACTTCACTACACCCTACACTACACCTGCTTCAGTACCTTCACTACACCCTACACTACTCCTGTTACAGTACCTTCACTACACCCTACACTACTCCTGTTACAGTACCTTCACTACACCCTACACTACTCCTGTCACAGTACCTTCACTACACCCTACACTACACCTGCTTCAGTACCTTCACTACACCCTACACTACTCCTGTTACAGTACCTTCACTACACCCTACACTACCCGTGACAGTACCTTCACTAAACCCTACACTACTCCTGTTACAGTACCTTCACTACACCCTACACTACTCCTGTTACAGTACCTTCACTACACCCTACACTACTCCTGTTACAGTACCTTCACTACACCCTACACTACTCCTGTTACAGTACCTTCACTACACCCTACACTACTCCTGTTACAGTACTATCACTACACCCTACACTGCTCATGTTACAGTACCTTCACTACACCCTACACTACTCCTGTTACAGTACCTTCACTACACCCTCCACTACTCCTGTTACAGTACCTTCACTACACCCTACACTACTCCTGTTACAGTACCTTCACTACACCCTCCACTACTCCTGTTACAGTACCTTGACTACACCCTACACTACTCCTGTTACAGTACCTTCACTACACCCTACACTACTCCTGTTACAGTACCTTCACTACACCCTACACTACTCCTGTCACAGTACCTTCACTACACCCTACACTACACCTGCTTCAGTACCTTCACTACACCCTACACTACTCCTGTTACAGTACCTTCACTACACCCTACACTACCCGTGACAGTACCTTCACTAAACCCTACACTACTCCTGTTACAGTACCTTCACTACACCCTACACTACTCCTGTTACAGTACTATCACAACACCCTACACTACTCCTGTCACAGTACCTTCACTACACCCTACACTACTCCTGTTACAGTGACTTCACTACACCCTACACTACTCCTGTCACAGTACCTTCACTACAGCCTACACTACACCTGTTACAGTACTATCACTACACCCTACCCTACTCCTGTTACAGTACCTTCACTACACCCTACACTACTCCTGTTACAGTACCTTCACTACACCCTACACTACTCCTGTTACAGTACCTTCAGTACACCCTACACTACTCCTGTTACAGTACCTTCATTACACCCTACACTACTCCTGTTACAGTACCTTCACTACACCCTACACTACTCCTGTTACAGTACCTTCACTACACCCTACACTACTCCTGTTACAGTACCTTCACTACACCCTACACTACTCCTGTTACAGTACCTTCACTACACCCTACACTACTCCTGTTACAGTACCTTCACTACACCCTACACTACTCCTGTTACAGTACCTTCACTACACCCTACACTACTCCTGTTACAGTACCTTCACTACACCCTACACTACTCCTGTTACAGTACTATCACTACACCCTACACTGCTCCTGTTACAGTACCTTCACTACACCCTGCACTACTCCTGTTACAGTACCTTCACTACACCCTCCACTACTCCTGTTACAGTACCTTCACTACACCCTACACTACTCCTGTTACAGTACCTTCACTACACCCTCCACTACTCCTGTTACAGTACCTTGACTACACCCTACACTACTCCTGTTACAGTACCTTCACTACACCCTACACTACTCCTGTTACAGTACCTTCACTACACCCTACACTACTCCTGTCACAGTACCTTCACTACACCCTACACTACACCTGCTTCAGTACTATCACTACACCCTACACTACTCCTGTTACAGTACCTTCACTACACCCTACACTGTGACAGTACCTTCACTAAACCCTACACTACTCCTGTTACAGTACCTTCACTACACCCTACACTACTCCTGTTACAGTGACTTCACTACACCCTACACTACTCCTGTCACAGTACCTTCACTACACCCTACACTACTCCTGTTACAGTGACTTCACTACACCCTACACTACTCCTGTTACAGTACCTTCACTACAGCCTACACTACTCCTGTTACAGTACCTATCACTACACCCTACACTACTCCTGTTACAGTGCCTTCACTACACCCTACACTACTCCTGTTACAGTGCCTTCACTACACCCTACACTACTCCTGTTACAGTACCTTCAGTACACCCTACACTACTCCTGTTACAGTACCTTCATTACACCCTACACTCTCCTGTTACAGTACCTTCACTACACCCTACACTACTCCTGTTACAGTACCTTCACTACACCCTACACTACTCCTGTTACAGTGCCTTCACTACACCCTACACTACTCCTGTTACAGTGCCTTCACTACACCCTACACTACTCCTGTTACAGTGCCTTCACTACACCCTACACTACTCCTGTTACAGTGCCTTCACTACACCCTACACTACTCCTGTTACAGTACCTTCACTACACCCTACACTCCTCCTGTTACAGTACCTTCACTACACCCTACACTACTCCTGTTGCAGTGCCTTCACTACACCTGCACTACTCCTGTTACAGTACCTTCACTACACCCTCCACTACTCCTGTTACAGTGCCTTCACTACACCCTACACTACTCCTGTTGTACCTTCACTACACCTCCACTACTCCTGTTACAGTACCTTGACTACACCCTACACTCTCCTGTTACAGTGCCTTCACTACACCCTACACTACTCCTGTTACAGTGCCTTCACTACACCCTACACACTCCTGTGCACTACACCTGCTATCACTACACTACCCTACAGTGCCTTCACTAAACACTCCTGTTACCTGCCTTCACTACACCCTACACTACTCCTGTTACAGTGACACTACACCCTACACTACTCCTGTCATAGTACCTTCACTACACCCTACACTACACCTGTTACAGTACTATCACTACACCCTACACTACTCCTGTTACAGTACCTTCACTACACCCTACACTACCCCTGTTACAGTACTATCACTACACCCTACACTACTCCTGTTACAGTACCTTCACAACACCCTACACTACTCCTGTTACTGTACCTTCACTACACCCTACACTACTCCTGTTACAGTACCTTCAGTACACCCTACACTACTCCTGTTACAGTACCTTCATTACACCCTACACTACTCCTGTTACAGTACCTTCACTACACCCTACACTACTCCTGTTACAGTACCTTCACTACACCCTACACTACTCCTGTTACAGTACCTTCACTACACCCTACACTACTCCTGTTACAGTACCTTCACTACACCCTACACTACACCTGTTACAGTACTATCACTACACCCTACACTACTCCTGTTACAGTACCTTCACTACACCCTACACTACTCCTGTTACAGTACTATCACTACACCCTACACTGCTCCTGTTACAGTACCTTCACAACACCCTACACTACTCCTGTTACTGTACCTTCACTACACCCTACACTACTCCTGTTACAGTACCTTCAGTACACCCTACACTACTCCTGTTACAGTACCTTCATTACACCCTACACTACTCCTGTTACAGTACCTTCACTACACCCTACACTACTCCTGTTACAGTACCTTCACTACACCCTACACTACTCCTGTTACAGTACCTTCACTACACCCTACACTACTCCTGTTACAGTACCTTCACTACACCCTACACTACTCCTGTTACAGTACCTTCACTACACCCTACACTACTCCTGTTACAGTACCTTCACTACACCCTACACTACTCCTGTTACAGTACTATCACTACACCCTACACTGCTCCTGTTACAGTACCTTCACTACACCCTACACTACTCCTGTTACAGTACCTTCACTACACCCTACACTACTCCTGTTACAGTACTATCACTACACCCTACACTGCTCCTGTTACAGTACCTTCACTACACCCTACACTACTCCTGTTACAGTACCTTCACTACACCCTACACTACTCCTGTTACAGTACCTTCACTACACCCTCCACTACTCCTGTTACAGTACCTTGACTACATCCTACACTGACAAAAACAAACTACACACATAAGCACTACATGTTCACACTGTTTTAAGCATTTTGATGAGTTTTAATGAAATGCTTTTAAAAGCACAGTTTATGTACATATGCAATAGATATTTAAATCTCAAAGGTACAACTGACTATTAAGGCATTACTGTCTTCATTATTATAACAGACAAAATTAATCCAAAATAATTTGACAAAACACATTTTTACACAAATATTTACAATAATGTTGGTTGAATTTCACAAAATCTGGAGATACAAGTGATTTTAAAGCCAGATGTTAATATTTTACATACGTTATATACAGTAAAACCACATGAGCTGTTTTAATACAATATGTCAAGGAGGATTTGAAACAGGAAAGGGATTATTTTATTTGTTTAATGTCATTCCAAGATGGCGGCTCTGTGGTGACATCTCGTCATCTCTCTACAGGGAGATTCCCTTCATCCCATATTATCACATTTCAGGTGAGACCCAGATACAGACAACGTCGAAGTAACAGCAGTGTATTAATCCAACAGGGGCAGGCAGAAGACAGGTCAGGGGCAGGCAGAAGACAGGTCAGGGGCAGGCAGAGGTCAGTAATCCAGATAGGTGGGGAAAAGGTACAGGATGGCAGGCAGGCTCAGGGCAGGTAGAATGGTCAACACCGGGAAAACTAGAAAACAATCGAGAGACAGGAGCAGAGGGAAAACCGCTGGTAAGCTTGACAAAACAAAACGAACTGGCAACAGATAAACAGAGAACACAGGTATAAATACACAGGGGATAATGGGGAAGATGGGTGACACCTAGAGGGGGGTGGAGACAATCACAAAGACAGGTGAAACAGATCAGGGTGTGACACAAATGGTACCTTGTTCCCATTAGAGCACTGCCTTTGACCAGGGTCCATATGGGGGAAAGGTAATAGGGTGTCATTTGGGACACATCCCTATTATATAGTACTACATTATTATGGGTAGCTGGGCTGTAGAATAGATGGCGTCTTCTGGAGTGTCTTTAGAGCGGTGTACAGCAGGGTATCTTGTAGATTCTACAGTATCTTTGGGTAGCTGGGCTGTAAAATAGATGGAATCATCCTGGGTTCCACTGGCTGTTGGAGGGCTTGAAGAAACTCTAGAATCTTTGGGTAGTTCCACATTGGAGAAGATGAGAGAAGCTGGGTGATCTGCAGTAGCATAGCTTGGATATATATCATCTTTGTGGCAGCTAGTGTTAGCATAGATGTCACAGTGTGGGATACCGATAGCATGGCCAGCAGGGTAGGTTGTAGAAGGTTGGCTGGCAGGGTAGGTTGTAGAGTGGGTAGGTGAGTTGACAGTGGAGTAGACTAAAGAGATTACCACAGGGAGTGTGTCTGTCTGTCTGTCTGCCTCTCTGATCTCCTCATACACACAGTCAACCTGCATACAGAACCAATGACAATAGATACATGTTCAGATATGAAAAGAAGTGGAGGGCCCTCAACCATCAGCACGTGTTGTTTGCCACTGTTTTTCTTCATGTATTGAAAGCAGACTACAGTACAATCCCACTAGAGGCTGTAGACTCACACACTCAACCCTTAGATAGTTTACCACCTCCCTGTCTATCACCTCTACACTACACTTTATTATGGACACACACACACACACACACACACACACACACACACACACACACACACACACTGACACACACACACACACACACACACACACACACACACTGACAAACTCACACCCTGATACCTCTCACCTCTCCAGTAGGGTCAGGTTGTGTGTTGGAGGAGACTGGTGGAGGTGGTGTTCTCCTGGTTCCTCTCCTCTGTCTGTAGAACAGGAGCAGGACCAGTCCTAACACCGTCACCATGACTACCAGACCAACACTGGTCCACACCATCAGACCTGACCACATACAGGAGGAGAGACTTTACAGAGTACTGTATATATCATAGATACCATCAGACCAGACCACAGACAGGAGGAGAGACTTTACAGAGTACTGTATATATCATAGATACCATCAGACCAGACCACAGACAGGAGGAGAGACTTTACAGAGTACTGTATATATCATAGATACCATCAGACCTGACCACAGACAGGAGGAGAGACTTTACAGAGTACTGTATGTATCATAGATAGAGACTTTACAGAGTACTGTATGTATCATAGATAGAGAGGTAGCCCAGTGGTTAGAGCGTTGGGCCTGTAACCGAAAGGTTGCTGGATCGAATCCCTCACCTGAACAAGGCAGTTAACCCACTGTAAATAGATAAAATAGACAACAGGATGTTCATTTGATCAATTGTTTTCTCAGCGGGTTGTTCAGTCAGTCTCTCAGTAAGGCAGGAAGACAGAGAGACAGGCAAGAAGACAGAGAGACAGGCAAGACGATAGACAGACAGGCAAGAAGACAGACAGACAGGCAGGAAGTGTTGCATCACTTCCTGTAGATTTCTGAGAAACTCACCATATTTTAGCTCAAATCAGTTGACATGAAACTTACCAGCACTCTGACTCTGTCCTACACCAGGAGAGTAGTCTGAGGGAGTAGAATCTAGAGAGAGAGAGAGAGAGAGAGAGAGAGAGAGAGAGAGAGAGAGAGAGAGAGAGAGAGAGAGAGAGAGAGAGATTTGTCCAAAGCATGAACAGTTACAATTGATTTCCTCCAGCATTACAACATTTAATATCACAACATATTAGTTGTAATGTCTGAGATGAGAGATTCATCATACCTGCTCTAGATGAAGAGTGACCACTGAAGTCTCCAGATGCCAGAAACATTGCAGAGAGGTTTGGGAGGGTTGTGGAGAAATTAGGTCTGGATGTGACAGCTGACGGTTTAGGAGGAGCTGTGTGTAAAACGAAAGAACAGGCATCCACAAATACTGTCACCATTTTGCTTTTCTCTAATGAAGTCATGAAACCTGTAACAAACATTAACCTCTGAATTTGTCAAATGTGATTGGGTGTTCACTTACCATCTGTAACTGTGAGACGCACCTCTTGGTATGAATCTTTCATAGATCTGTCCAGTCCACACCAGTAGGTCCCAGAGTCTGACTTCATCAGGTTCTTGATGGTAACAGTGAACTCTCCATTTCTATAGTCATGTATGGTGTATCTTCCTCTCTCAATATAGTTCTTGTTCTTCTGAGTTTGAACCAGAATGTCATTGTAACTGTCACATTTCTTCCCACAGAAGTACTTGTCATCGCTTTTTCCGTACCATTTATCTGCAAATGAGCAGTGAATTGTGACCTGTCCCCCAACAACTCCGGTCACCTTAGTGATGACTGACTCCACAACACAGAGAGCTGTAAACAGAAACATACGGTTACTAAAGAGGAACTGGACCTCATTGTCCTCAACACCCTCATAGTCCTACTGTCCCCATCAACAGAGAGGTGAGAGAACCTTCAGTTCAGTACATTCTACCATGAATATGCAGATATATCATCTGATCATGTCTCTAGTGTATCACATTCTGTCTCCTTATAGACAAATCATTATCTTAGGATACTATATCATCCAGACAGTATACAGTCTGGTACTATAGGGCTCCCGAGTGGCGCAGCGGTCCAAGGCACTGTATGTCAGTGCTAGAGGCGTCCCTACAGACTCGGGTTCGATTCCAGGCTGTATCATAACTGGCTGTGATTGGGAGTCCCATAGGGCGGCGCACAATTGGCCTAGGGTCGTCCGGGTTAGGCTTTGGCCGGGGTAGGCCGTCATTGTAAATAAGAATTTGTTCATAACTGACTTGTCTAGTTAAAAATTAAATACAGACAGGAATATAGACAGACAGAACTCACCTGAGAGGAGACAGCAGAAGACAACATGGAATATCTTCATTCTGGACAGTTACTCCTCAGTTTCTATGCTGTTAAAGTACATTTACTATAACAGTTACCATACTACCACCTGGTGCATCAACATGCCCAGGTCCACAACAGCTTCTCTGTCAGCTACTCTCAGTCCTACTAAACCATCAACAAGCCCAGGTCCACAACAGCTTCTCTGTCAGCTACTCTCAGTCCTACTAAACCACCAACAAGCCCAGGTCCACAACAGCTTCTCTGTCAGCTACTCTCAGTCCTACTAAACCATCAACAAGCCCAGGTCCACAACAGCTTCTCTGTATTCTACTCTCAGTCCTACTAAACCATCACCAGTCAGACAGTGTTGACAGCAGGGTGTTTCTGAAGTGATCTTCCTTCCTCTATTGAGTGCTCCTCCCTCCTCTGACACCACCCCCTCCTCTCTGCATGTCAGACAGATGGAGATAGTGATGATGGTGACGGTGGTGGTGGAGGGGGAGGGCATTAGCCTACATATCCTGGCTCTGAATTGACCTCGGTGTCTGGAGGTCTTTATGTGCTGCAGAGGGAAGCTGGTTCAATCTGGCCGGAGGTTAGACTTCTAAACCACATGATGTGATGACTCAGCTAGCTGTGGTGACAAAGTGTGAAAACTGTCAACTTCTCTGTTCTAAAGTTAACATGTTTGTTTCAGCAGAGGAGGAACACATTGTTGAGATGATGACAGTATAGTTAAAGTACATCATTATATTTTACTATTTTTTTCTGACATTTAATTGATCCAAATACAGTATTTGTAAATGATCAATTCAACAGATGAGTTTCTGAACAGAAGAAACATCCCTCCTCTACAACCCAACTCCCCCTTAATGAATGATGTCATCACATAACAGACGAGCTACTGAGATATCAGTAAACATCTAGAACAATTTAAACTGCGTTCGTCGCTGGGCTCCTAAATTGCCCATCAAGTGAAACCTCCGCTCACCCGGGCAAGACATGCAAACTCACTGTCAGTGAGAGAACAGGAGATTGAGAGAGAGAGAGAGAGACAGAAAAGAGAGAGAGAGAGAGAGAGAGAGAGAGAGAGAGAGAGAGAGAGAGAGAGAGAGAGAGAGAGAGAGAGAACAACAGAGAGAGAGACATAAAACAAAAAAGTAAAAGAGAAATTTCAGGTCAGCGCATATAGTTAAAGTATGTCTCTTGTGATTGGTTGCCAGTGAGTGTATGTATCTTGTGATTGGTAGCAAGTGACTCAAGTGTCTTTCAAGTGTTTGCTGATTGTGGAGTAGATGGGAGGAGCCTCAGAGGAGCTGTGTGGATGATTGACAGTAGAGTGGGCGGGGCTTTGACCAAAGTTCACAGTAGCATAGTCACATGATGAAGTGCCCTCTTTAGCAATGGCAGCAGTGGCCTCATTGGGGCAGCTGCCCTCCTCAGTGATGGTGACTCTTCGTTGGGGCCACTGGGCGTCTTGTGGAAGTTGACGCTGGTGTAGTGGAGACTCAGAGTGGCTTGTGGGTAAGTTGGCGGTGGCGTAGATGGGGGTGGTCGCAGCGCCTGAGTCTGACCTTAGGGAGCGCTCCTTTATCTCATCATAGTCACCGTCACCATGACAACCCTGGAGAGGAGGAGGAGAGAATAGTATGACACTCACACACACACTCAACACAACTAATAAAACACACTCAATGACATCTCTTAATGGCATCCCTCAATGACATCACTCAATGACATCACTCAGAAACAAAAATTAACAAACAAAATACACTGACCCCTTCGTTGTTTCTTGTGTCTGGACTCACTCTGTGTGTTGAAGAGACAGATCCTGTGGAGCACAACACACACACATCACTCAGCAGGGGTCAGACACTCCTCAGTGACTGTTTCTGCTTTGCTTCTCAACCAGGGACAAATTAAGACATGGCTATTATGCAAATGAATTTCTTTGAAAAGAAAATGGAAAGATGTCGCTAAGGGAAACTTGCTCTCTTTTTATAGAATTGTGTGTGTGTGCTTCTCACCTGTGACCTTTTTGTATTTCAATCTGTAGACTATGATCAGACTGATCCCCAGCAGTAACACTACCAGACTAACAGACACCATGATGACCACTGAGGTACCTGGAACACACACAAACACACTGTTACACTAACCTACCCTCATATCATAACACTACATACAGACATGTCTACCACTAACCTACCCTCATATCATAACACTACATACAGACATGTCTACCACTATCCTACCCCTCATATCATAACACTACATACAGACATGTCTACCACTAACCTACCCTCATATCATAACACTACATACAGACATGTCTACCACTATCCTACCCCTCATATCATAACACTACATACAGACATGTCTACCACTATCCTACCCTCATATCATAACACTACATACAGACATGTCTACCACTATCCTACCCCTCATATCATAACACTACATACAGACATGTCTACCACTATCCTACCCCTCATATCATAACACTACATACAGACATGTCTACCACTAACCTACCCCTCATATCATAACACTACATACAGACATGTCTAACACTAACCTACCCCTCATATCATAACACTACATACAGACATGTCTACCACTAACCTACCCTCATATAATAACACTACATACAGACATGTCTACCACTAACCTACCCTCATATCATAACACTACATACAGACATGTCTACCACTAACCTACCCTCACACATAACACTACATACAGACATGTCTACCACTAACCTACCCTCACACATAACACTACATACAGACATGTCTACCACTAACCTACCCCTCATATAATAACACTACATACAGACATGTCTACCACTAACCTACCCCTCATACCATAACACTACATACAGACATGTCTACCACTAACCTACCCTCATATCATAACACTACATACAGACATGTCTACCACTAACCTACCCCTCATATCATAACACTACATACAGACATGTCTACCACTAACCTACCCTCACACATAACACTACATACAGACATGTCTACCACTAACCTACCCCTCATATCATAACACTACATACAGACATGTCTACCACTAACCTACCCTCATATCATAACACTACATACAGACATGTCTAACACTAACCTACCCCTCATATCATAACACTACATACAGACATGTCTACCACTAACCTACCCTCATATAATAACACTACATACAGACATGTCTACCACTAACCTATCCCTCATATCATAACACTACATACAGACATGTCTACCACTAACCTACCCCTCATATCATAACACTACATACAGACATGTCTACCACTAACCTACCCTCACACATAACACTACATACAGACATGTCTACCACTAACCTACCCCTCATATCATAACACTACATACAGACATGTCTACCACTAACCTACCCTCATATCATAACACTACATACAGACATGTCTACCACTAACCTACCCCTCATACCATAACACTACATACAGACATGTCTACCACTAACCTACCCTCATATCATAACACTACATACAGACATGTCTACCACTAACCTACCCCTCATATCATAACACTACATACAGACATGTCTACCACTAACCTACCCTCACACATAACACTACATACAGACATGTCTACCACTAACCTACCCTCACACATAACACTACATACAGACATGTCTACCACTAACCTACCCCTCATATCATAACACTACATACAGACATGTCTACCACTAACCTACCCCTCATACCATAACACTACATACAGACATGTCTACCACTAACCTACCCTCATATCATAACACTACATACAGACATGTCTACCACTAACCTACCCCCTCATATCATAACACTACATACAGACATGTCTACCACTAACCTACCCTCACACATAACACTACATACAGACATGTCTACCACTAACCTACCCCTCATATCATAACACTACATACAGACATGTCTACCACTAACCTACCCTCATATCATAACACTACATACAGACATGTCTAACACTAACCTACCCCTCATATCATAACACTACATACAGACATGTCTACCACTAACCTACCCTCATATAATAACACTACATACAGACATGTCTACCACTAACCTATCCCTCATATCATAACACTACATACAGACATGTCTACCACTAACCTACCCCTCATATCATAACACTACATACAGACATGTCTAACACTAACCTACCCTCATATCATAACACTACATACAGACATGTCTACCACTAACCTACCCTCATATAATAACACTACATACAGACATGTCTACCACTAACCTATCCCTCATATCATAACACTACATACAGACATGTCTACCACTAACCTACCCTCATATCATAACACTACATACAGACATGTCTACCACTAACCTACCCTCATATCATAACACTACATACAGACATGTCTACCACTAACCTACCCTCATATCATAACACTACATACAGACATGTCTACCACTAACCTACCCTCATATCATAACACTACATACAGACATGTCTACCACTAACCTACCCCTCATACCATAACACTACATACAGACATGTCTACCACTAACCTACCCTCATATCATAACACTACATACAGACATGTCTACCACTAACCTACCCCTCATATCATAACACTACATACAGACATGTCTACCACTAACCTACCCTCACATCATAACACTACATACAGACATGTCTACCACTAACCTACCCTCACATCATAACACTACATACAGACATGTCTACCACTAACCTACCCCCTCATATCATAACACTACATACAGACATGTCTACCACTAACCTACCCTCATATCATAACACTACATACAGACATGTCTACCACTAACCTACCCTCATATCATAACACTACATACAGACATGTCTACCACTAACCTACCCCTCATATCATAACACTACATACAGACATGTCTACCACTAACCTACCCTCACATCATAACACTACATACAGACATGTCTACCACTAACCTACCCCTCATATCATAACACTACATACAGACATGTCTACCACTAACCTACCCTCATATCATAACACTACATACAGACATGTCTAACACTAACCTACCCCTCATATCATAACACTACATACAGACATGTCTACCACTAACCTACCCTCATATCATAACACTACATACAGACATGTCTACCACTAACCTACCCTCATATCATAACACTACATACAGACATGTCTACCACTAACCTACCCTCATATCATAACACTACATACAGACATGTCTACCACTAACCTACCCTCACACATAACACTACATACAGACATGTCTACCACTAACCTACCCTCATATCATAACACTACATACAGACATGTCTAACACTAACCTACCCTCATATCATAACACTACATACAGACATGTCTACCACTAACCTACCCTCATATCATAACACTACATACAGACATGTCCATCATTAACCTACCCTCATATCACTCAGGCATTTGAACATGTAAAGGTTTATTTACCAGATCCGTTGAGTGATGATGATGGTGATGATGATGATGGTGAGATGAAGGTGGCTGTGGGTGGGTCTGGTGTTGTTGTTGTTGTGGTGTTGGTTGGTGCCACTGAAAACAATGGACACCAGTATGAAAATGTTTTAGCAAGGTGAGGAGAGGGAGAGGTGGAGAGATGAGGAGGGAGAGATGGAGTGATGGAGGCAAAGAGAGAGAGAGAGATGGAGGGAGAGATGGAGTGATGGAGGCAAAGAGAGAGAGAGAGATGGAGGGAGAGATGGAGTGATGGAGGCAAAGAGAGAGAGAGAGATGGAGGGAGAGATGGAGTGATGGAGGCAAAGAGAGAGAGAGAGATGGAGGGAGAGATGGAGTGATGGAGGCAAGAGAGAGAGAGATGGAGGGAGAGATGGAGTGATGGAGGCAAGAGAGAGAGAGAGATGGAGGGAGAGATGGAGTGATGGAGGCATAGAGAGAGAGAGAGATGGAGGGAGAGATGGAGTGATGGAGGCAAAGAGAGAGAGAGAGATGGAGGGAGAGATGGAGTGATGGAGGCAAAGAGAGAGAGAGAGATGGAGGGAGAGTGTCACAGAGATATGGGGGTTTCTCTTGTTCCTGTTTAGGTGTATAAAGACAAGGTCATTTCCCCTGTTCCTGTTTAGGTGTGTAAAGACAAGGTCATTTCCCCTGTTCCTGTTTAGGTGTATAAAGACAAGGTAATTTCCCCTGTTCCTGTTTAGGTGTGTATAAAGGATGGGCTAAGAATTAACATATCAGAGCAGAACATTTCTGTGTTGCTGCTGGCGTGTAAAGTGGTCGGGAGCTGAACCCTGAATTATCAACCTTCAGACCAGAAAGACGTGAGACCGTGGTCCACACGTTGAAATCTTTAGAACTTAACCTCAACACGAGGTGAAGAAGATAAACTCACCTTCCTTTAGCCCAGAGAGACAAAGAGCTGCAGCTAATTCGAATGATTCAAATCCTGAATGCCAACACGAGGAGGAAGAGGTGTGAAGCTCACCTCAGACAATCACTGGTACAGCTGATTAGCTGTCTTAAGTCAGATATCAAGACAAAATGATCTAAACGACTATCTTACTATGCTCATCATCAATGGGAACTGTTGACATGGATGGTTATCTTCCAGGGTGAACAACAGTAGAAGATGGGAAAGGGGAAACCCCTTTTGGACAATCAGAACCAATCAGCTGGAAGGTCAACAACTTTTCCGAAAAGGCTTGGTCCCGACCGAGATAAACAAAGAACAGCATTCAACACGTAAATACATTCATTATTTCTTATACCGAACGGGCGGTGGTTCGTGTGCAAAGTATGTGGTTAATGGGTGAATAGCTATAGAATGTGACCATGATAAGCGTCCTTTTCAAGCCGTCATATCTTGTTAGTCCACTAGGGACTTTTGTCTCATGTAAGTGTGTGTGTGTATTCTGTTATTATTTATGTAGTTAGTAAATAAATGATTAAACCAATTTGTGTAGTACTGAATAATGATCAAGGTTGGGGTTCTTGCAGATCCAAGAAGTTTACGACTGTTCAGAATGAGACAGGTATGATGTAATGATTAATAAGTGACTGTTGTCATGACGTGGCCCTTTCTGGATATAGATCGTGGCATCCCCCTCTCTCTCTCCTACACCCAGGTTCTGTTATCTCAGGTCGTAAATTCCTGGAGGAGACTCTCTCCCCCTGGCCATGCAGAAAGAGACACATAGAGAGAACAAAGGAGCTTCTTCTACATCACATAACTTGAGAACTGAGCAATATCCATGTTTTGGACGACCCGGTCCGTTTTGTTTCATGTTTGTGATTTTATGAAAGACAATACAGCCACATTACCATAACTCTGTTTATACAGGTGCCTCTGTTATGAGATTTGCATCTAATTCTTGTATAAAATGAATGAGTAAAGATTAAACTATTTGTGAAATGATGTAAGGTGATGTTAAACCTTTAATGAAAGAGAATTGTATTCCTTTAACGTTTAACCAAGTCATTGGCCCGTCCCCGTGAGCACAGGCATGATCTGGCGTCGTGGAACAGGACTTTTCTACTGTTACGAATAAAACCCCCTCCTGAGGAAATCCTCCTCAGACTACGCGTACCTCGGTCAGCTGAGGGGGCACAGGTTGAGTTTAGACCACAACAACCTCAGTATAAGCTAAGGTTGTAATGGTTGTTGAATTCCTAACCATACCACGTGGAGCATTGGCTACATGGGTGGATATGGTTAGACTCTGAGACTATTGATCCCTACAGAATAAGAGCAAATCTTAGACTCTAATTACTAGTCTGCAGCTAGAAATTATGTCAACCTCGGATGAGAAGACTGACAACCACCGAAACATCTATTCTATGAGAACATTTCTGAATGGTACATTGAAGTATCCATTCTAACCACGAAATACTTTTGATCTTCAGGGAGGCAGAGAGAGAGACGATGATGAACTGACTCTCCAACAGAAGGACTGACGATCCAAACAGAGATAACGATGACACACGATGACACACTAGTGTGCTAAGCCGTCATATCGGCTTAGCCCACTAGGGAACCTCTCCTATCATTTCCTTGTAACTATAACTGTTGTTTGTTTATTCATTTCTGTGATTATTTAGTTAGTTAGTCAATAAATGATTAAGACAATTGGTGTATGGATGATTCATAGTAAAGGCTGGGTTTCTGCAGATAACCAACAATTTACGACGTTTGGAATGAGACTAACGTGAGGCAAAGAATAATTCATTAATTAGAAGACTAATTGATCAGACATTATAATATCTGAAGTTATATTAGGAAAATTATAACTTTGTAATCTGAAGAATTTCCTTGGTGCCCCAACTTCCTAGTTCAAATCAAATCAAATACAATTTTATTTGTCACATACACATGGTTAGCAGATGTTAATGCGAGTGTAGCGAAATGCTTGTGCTTCTAGTTCCGACCATGCAGTAGTATCTAACAAGTAATCTAACAAATTCACAACAACTACCTTATACACACAAGAGTAAAGAAATTAATACGAGTATGTACGTATAAATATATGGATGAGCGATGGCTGACTAGGCAAGATGAAGTAGATGGTATGGAGTACAGTATATACATATGAGATGAGTAACAGTTTTGGCTAGTGATACATTTATTTCATCCAATTATAATTATTAAAGTGGCTAGAGATTTGGGTTGATGGCCGAACGGCATAGGCAAGATTCAGTAGATGGTTTAGAGTACAGTGTATACATTTGATATGAGTATGTCGGATATGTAAACATTATATACAATATTGTTTAAAGTGGCTAGTGATACATTTGTTACATCCAATTCCTATGTTTTAAGTGGCTAGAGATTTAAGTCAGTATGTTGGCAGCAGCCACTCAATGTTAGTGATGGCTGTTTAACAGTCGGATGGCCTTGAGGTAGAAGCTGTTTTTCAGTCTCTCTGTCCCAGCTTTGATGCACCTGTACTGACCTCGCCTTCTGGATGATAGCGGGGTGAACAGGCAGTGGCTCGGGTGGTTGTTGTCCTTGATAATCTTTTTGGCCTTCCTGTGACATCGGGTGGTGTAGGTGTCCTGAAGGGCAGGTAGTTTACCCCCGGTGATGCGTTGTGCAGTCCTCACTACCCTCTGGAGAGCCTTACGGTTGTGGGCGAAGCAGTTGCCGTACCAGGCGGTGATACAGCCCGACAGGATGCTCTTGATTGTGCATCTGTAGAAGTTTGTGAGTGATTTTGGTGACAAGCCGAATTTCTTCAGCCTCCTGAGGTTGAAGAGGCGCTGTTGCCCCTTCTTCACCACGCTGTCTGTGTGGGTGGACCAAATAAGTTTGTCCGTGATGTGTATGCCGAGGAACTTAAAACTTTCCACCTTCTCCACTACTGTCCCCTCGATGTGGATAGGGGGTGCTCCCTCTCCTGTTTCCTGAAGTCCACGATCATCTCCTTTGTTTTGTTGACATTGAGTGAGAGGTTGTTTTCCTGACACCACACTCCGAGGGCCCTCACCTCCCCCCTGTAGGCCGTCTCGTCGTTGTTGGTAATCAAGCCTACCACTGTGGTGTTGTCAGAAAACTTGATCATTGAGTTGGATGCGTGCTTGGCCACGCAGTCATGGGTAAACAGGGAGTACAGGAGAGGGCTGAGAACGCACCCTTGTGGGGCCCCAGTGTTGAGGATCAGCGGGGTGGAGATGTTGTTTCCTACCCTCACCACCTGGGGCCAGCCCGTCAGGAAGTCCAGGACCCAGTTGCACAGGGCTGGGTCGAGACCTAGGGTCTCAAGCTTAATGACGAGCTTGGAGGGAACTATGGTGTTAAATGCTGAGCTGTAGTCGATGAACAGCATTCTTACATAAGTATTCCTCTTGTCCAGATGGGTTAGGGCAGTATGCAGTGTGATTGCGATTGCGTCGTCTGTGGACCTATTGGGACGGTAAGCAAATTGGAGTGGGTCCAGGGTGTCTGGCAGGATGGAGGTGATATGATCCATGACTAATCTCTCAAAGCACTTCATGATGATGGAAGTGAGTGCTACGGGGGCGATAGTCATTTAGCTCAGTTACCTTAGCTTTCTTGGGAACAGGAACAATGGTGGCCCTCTTGAAGCATGTGGGAACAGCAGCCCGGGATAGGGACTGATTGAATATGTCCGTAAACACACCAGCCAGCTGGTCTGCGCATGATCTGAGGACACGGCCAGGGATGCCATCTGGGCCAGCAGCCTTGCGAGGGTTAAAACATTTAAATGTTTTTCTCACATTGGCTGCGGTGAAGGAGAGCCCTCAGGTTTTGGTAGCAGGCCGTGTCGGTGGCACTGTATTGTCCTCAAAGCGAGCAAAGAAGTTGTTTAGTTTGTCTGGGAGCAGGACGTCGTGGTCCGCGACGGGGCTGGTTTTCTTTTTGTAGTCCGTGATTGACTGTAGACCCTGCCACGTTCCTCTTATGTCTGAGCCGTTGAATTGTGACTCTACTTTGTCTCTATATTGACGCTTCGCTTGTTTGATTGCCTTGGGGAGGGAATAGCTACACTGTTTGTATTCAGTCATGGTTAAAAGCAGTGGTTCGC
Organism: Brachymystax lenok tsinlingensis; assembly: GCA_030435695.1. Classification (NCBI taxonomy): domain Eukaryota; kingdom Metazoa; phylum Chordata; class Actinopteri; order Salmoniformes; family Salmonidae; genus Brachymystax; species Brachymystax lenok. Next base: position 35,257,303 of record CM059812.1, on the reverse strand, counting down.
GCTTTCAGTTTTGCGCGAATGCTGCCATCAATCCACGGTTTCTGGTTGGGGAAGGTTTTAATATTTGCTATGGGTACAACATCACCAATGCACTTGCTAATAAACTCGCTCACTGAATCAGCGTATACATCAATGTTGTTGTCCGACGCTATCCGGGAATATATCCCAGTCCACGTGCTCGAAGCAATCTTGCAGCATGGAATCAGATTGGTCGGACCAGCGTTGAACAGACCAGAGAACGGGCATTTCCTGTTTTAGTTTCTGTTTGTAGGCTAGGAGCAACAAAATGGAGTCATGGTCAGACTTGCCAAAAGGAGGGCGGAGAATAGCCTTGTATGCATCACGGAAGTTGGAATAACAATGATCCAGGATTTTACCAGCCCGGGTGGCACATTCGATATGCTGGTAAAATTTTGGGAGCCTTGTTTTCAAATTAGCCTTATTAAAATCCCCAGCCACAATAAATGGAGCCTCAGGATATGTGGTTTCCAATTTACCTAGAGTGAAATTAATTTCTTTCAGTGCTGTCGATGTATCAGCTTGAGGGGGGATGTACACGGCTGTGATTATAATCGAGGAGAATTCTCTTGGTAGATAATGCAGTCTGCATTTGAATGTAAGGAATTCTATGTCAGGTGAACAAAAGGACTTGAGTTCCTGTATGTTGTTATGATCACACCACGTCTCGTTAATCATAAGACACACACCCCTGCCATTCTTCTTACCAGATAGATGTTTGTTTCTGTCGGCGCAATGCATGGAGAAACCAGGTGGCTGTACCGACTCAGATAACGTGTCCTGAGTGAGCCATGTTTCCGTGAAGCAAAGAACGTTGCAGTCTCAGACGTCTCTCTGAAAGGCAACCCTTGATCTGATTTCGTCTACTTTGTTGTCCAGAGACTGTACATTGGCGATTAAAATACTCGGGAGAGGTGCACGATGCGGCCGTCGACGTAGCTTGACCAAAAGACCGCCGCGTTTCCCTCTTCTCCGGCACCGCCGTTGTTTTGAGTCGCCGGCTGGAATCCAGTCTATTGTCCTGGTTGGGGTACCAAACAGAGAATACGCTTCGGGAAAGTCGTATTCCTGGTCGTAATGTTGGTAAGTTGACGTTGCTCTTATATCCAATAGTTCCTCCCGGTTGTATGTAATAAAACTTAATATTTCCTATGGTAACAATGTAAGAAGTAATACATAAAAAAACTAAATACTGCATGGTTTCCTGAGAACGTGAAGCGAGGCTGCCATCTCTGTCGGCGCCGGAAGTTCATCTAATTACATTTAATTACATTTACATGATTAGTTTAATCACGTAATAGTAATTACAGAGAATTGATTTGATAAAATAACTTCAATTTAATGATGCCAAAGACACGACACTGTTATCAATATATATCTTATATATATTCTAGATTTTAATTCGGGTGATGGCAACTCGTTAAACAACTTTTTCCGTGGTGCCCCAAATCCTAATGAGTTAATTGTTTCATGATTAATTTAATCGGGTAACAATTAAACATAGTTAGTGGATTAAAGTAAAAACAGTCATCAGATTAATGAAAGTCAAGTCACAACACAGTCAAGTGGAGTAAAAAACTGTAGCAGTGGATACAGGCTGTATCTCTGGGGAAGTTGACAGTAGCATAGGTCACACTGTCTGGAGCCTCTCCACCTCCAACGTTGGAGTAGATGTCATCTGGACGAGGATTAGTTGCCTTGGCATAGATGGCAGTGATATCACAGGCTGTATCTGGGTTCTGATTGGTTGCTGTGGCATAGATGGGGTTGGTGATGGTTCCTGTGTCTGGGTCTTGGTTGGTTGTCATGGAGTCAGGCACCAACAGTCTGGCAGAGTGTTTGGATGCTGAAGAGGAAAACAAACATTGATTATTCATTTTTTTTAATTATATATTTTATTTTCATTAAAAAAATATATATATAAAATATATATTCATTTTTTGAAATATCTTATAGGTTTTTTAAATAATGATAACCTGTTGGTCTCCTGTCTCTATCTCTCCTATGTCTAAGGAACATGAACAGCAGCAGACCCAGACCCAGATGTAATGACTAGTTTCCACCACAAGGTGGTGTATCTTTAGATTCATTGTTGTAGTTTATATGGGTTGGATGCTTGGTAGTTGTAGTCCATGTTACAGTATGGTGCTTGGTAGTTGTAGTCCAAGTTAATTAGGGAGAAGCGGCGCGCTAGGAGGCCGCTCCCTACAATACCCGGTGAAATGTAAGGCGCCAAATTCAAAATCCAAAAGTTGAGTTATTAAACATTCATCAATATACAAGTGTTGCATAGTCATCAAAAGCTCTGTGCATATCCTATTTTCTGGGCCTGAGTGGTAGGCATTTTCCTTTGGGCACACCAGACTCTCCAAAACAGTCACCTCTGCTGCCGCTCCCTAAGAAGTTAAAGTGTGACACTAGCAAATTGTAGTCCATGTTAGAGTATGGTGCCTGGTAGTTGTAGTCCATGGTACAGTATGATGCTTGGTAGTTGTAGTCCATGGTACAGTACGATGCTTGGTAGTTGTAGTCCATGTTACAGTATGGGGCTTGGTAGTTGTAGTCCATGTTACAGTATGATGCTTGGTAGTTGTAGTCCATGTTACAATATAATGCTTGGTTGTTGTAGTTTATCTCTAAGTGTCATGTGGTGCCGAGGGTTCATTATATTACCTTGTGTTAAAGTCATGTCTGTGGGTGGTGATGCTGTTGTTACCTTGTGTTCTAGCCATGTCTGTGGTGGTGATGCTGTTGTTACCTTGTGTTCTAGTCATGTCTGTGGTGGTGATGCTGTTGTTACCTTGTGTTCTAGTCATGTCTGTGGTTTTGATGCTGTTGTTACCTTGAGTTCTAGTCATGTCTGTGGTGGTGATGCTGTTGTTACCTTGTGTTCTAGTCATGTCTGTGGTTTTGATGCTGTTGTTACCTTGAGTTCTAGCCATGTCTGTGGTGGTGATGCTGTTGTTACCTTGTGTTCTGGTCATGTCTGTGGGTGGTGATGTTGTTATCTTGTGTTCTAGTCATGTCTGTGGTGGTGATGCTGTTGTTACCTTGTGTTCTAGTCATGTCTGTGGTGGTGATGCTGTTGTTACCTTGTGTTCTAGTCATGTCTGTGGTGGTGATGCTGTTGTTAACTTGTGTTCTAGTCATGTCTGTGGTGGTGATGCTGTTGTTAACTTGTGTTCTAGTCATGTCTGTGGTGGTGATCCTTTTGTTACCTTGTGTTATGGTCATGTCTGTGGTGGTGATGCTGTTGTTAACTTCTGTTCTGGTCATGTCTGTGATGGTGATGCTGTTGTTAACTTGTGTTCTAGTCATGTCTGTGGTGGTAATGCTGTTGTTAACTTGTGTTCTAGTCATGTCTGTGGTGGTAATGCTGTTGTTAACTTGTGTTCTAGTCATGTCTGTGGTGGTGATCCTTTTGTTACCTTGTGTTATGGTCATGTCTGTGGTGGTGATGCTGTTGTTACCTTGTGTTCTAGTCATGTCTGTGGTGGTGATCCTTTTGTTACCTTGTGTTATGGTCATGTCTGTGGTGGTGATCCTTTTGTTACCTTGTGTTATGGTCATGTCTGTGCTGGTGATGTTGTTGTTCCTGCTGTTCAATTGGTCTTTAGTGAGCGTGTGCTTGAGTTCGTGTAGGTGTGTGTGGTTTGGGGTGTGTGTTTCTGAGGCTGAAAGCAGTACCCACTCTGTGTATTTCAGAGGAAGTGGTGTGAACCTTGGCTATAACTACTACTATAACTACTCAATACAGAACCTCAATACAGAACCTCTCTGAGCACAGTTACTATACTAATGATAATGACTGTAACTAGTCTCTCAATACAGCACCTCTTTGAGTAGTTACAAGACTACAGATAATGACTATAACCACTAGCCTCTCAATACAGCACCTCTCTGAGTACAGTTACAATACTAAAGGTAATGACTATAACTACTAGCCGGGGGCCGACAGAGATGGCCGCCTCGCTTCACGTTCTCAGGGAACCATGCAGTATTTTGTTTTTTTATGTATTACTTCTTACATTGTTACCCCAGGAAATATTAAGTTTTATTACATACAACCGGGAGGAACTATTGGATATAAGAGCAACGTCAACTTACCAACATTACGACCAGGAATACGACTTTCCCGAAGCGGATCCTCTGTTTGGTCCACCAACCAGGATAATAAACTGGATCCCAGTCGGCGACTCAAAACAATGGCGGCGCAGGAGAAGGGGGAAACGCGGCGGTCTTCTGGTCAGGCTACGTAGATGGGCACATCGTGCACCTCTCCCGAGTATTTTACTTGCCAATGTCCAGTCTCTGGACAACAAGGTGGACGAAATAAGAGCAAGAGTTGCCTTCCAGAGAGACATCGGCGACTGCAACGTTCTTTGCTTCACGGAAACATGGCTCACTCAGGACACGTTATCGGAGTCGGTACAGCCACCTGGTTTCTCAAATCATTGCGCCGACAGAAACAAACATCTATCTGGTAAGAAGAAGGGCGGGGGTGTGTGTCTTATGATTAATGAGACGTGGTGTGATCATAACAACATACAGGAATTCAAGTCCTTTTGTTCACCTGACATACAATTCCTTACAATCAAATGCCAACCGCATTATCTACCAAGAGAATTCTCCTCGATTATAATCACAGTCGTGTACATCCCCCCTCAAGCTGACACATCAACGGCACTGAAAGAAACCCATTGGACTCTATGTAAACTGGAAACCACATATCCTGAGGCTGCAAAACAAGGCTCCCTAAATTTTATCAGCATATCGAATGTGTGACCCGGGCTGGTAAAATCCTTGATCATTGTTAATCTATCTTCCGTGATGCATACAAGGCTATTCTCCGCCCTCCTTTCGGCAAGTCTGACCATGACTCCATTTTGATGCTCCCAGCCTACAGACAGAAACTAAATCAGGAAACGCCCTTTCTCAATTCTGTTCAACGCTGGTCCGACCAATCTGATTCCATGCTGCAAGATTGCTGAGAGCACGTGGACTGGGATATGTTCCGGATAGCATCTGACAACAACATTGATGTATACGCTGATTCGGTGAGCGAGTTTATTAGCAAGTGCATCAGTGATGTTTTACCCATAGCAACTATTAAAACCTTCCCCAACCAGAAACCGTGGATTGATGGTAGCATCCGCGCAAAACTGAAAGCGCGAGCCACTGCTTTTAACCAGGGTAAAGCAACCGGAAACATGACTGAATACAAACAGTGTAGCTATTCCCTCCCCAAGGCAATCAAACAAGCTAAGCGTCAATATAGAGACAAAGTAGAGTCACAATTCAACGGCTCAGACACGAGAGGAATGTGGCAGGGTCTACAGTCAATCACGGACTACAAAAAGAAAATCATCCCCGTCGCGGACCACGACGTCCTGCTCCCAGACAAACTAAACAACTTCTTTGCTCGCTTTGAGGATAATACAGTGCCACCGACACGGTCCACTACCAAAACCTGCGGGCTCACCTTCACCGCAGCCAACGTGAGGAAAACATTTAAATGTGTTAACCCTCGCAAGGCTGCCGGCCCAGATGGCATCCATGGCCGTGTCCTCAGAGCATGTGCAGACCAGCTGTCTGGTGTGTTTACGGACATATTCAGCCAGTCCCTATCCCAGTCTGCTGTTCCCACATGCTTCAAGAGGGCCACCATTGTTCCTGTTCCCAAGAAAGCTAAGGTGACTGAGCTAAATGACTATCGCCCCGTAGCACTCACTTCCGTCATCATGAAGTGCTTTGAGAGACTAGTCAAGGATCATATCACCTCCATCCTGCCAGACACCCTGGACCCACTCCAATTTGCTTACCGTCCCAATAGGTCCACAGACGACACAATCGCAATCACACTGCATACTGCCCTAACCCATCTGGACAAGAGGAATACTTATGTAAGAATGCTGTTCATCGACTACAGCTCAGCATTTAACACCATAGTTCCCTCCAAGCTCATCATTAAGCTCGAGACCCTAGGTCTCGACCCAGCCCTGTGCAACTGGGTCCTGGACTTCCTGACGGGCCGGCCCCAGGTGGTGAGGGTAGGAAACAACACCTCCACCCCGCTGATCCTCAACACTGGGGCCCCACAAGGGTGCATTCTCAGCCCTCTCCTGTACTCCCTGTTTACCCATGACTGCGTGGCCAAGCACGCATCCAACTCAATCATCAAGTTTGCTGACGACACAACAGTGGTAGGCTTGAATACCAACAACGACGAGACGGCCAACAGGGAGGAGGTGAGGGCCCTCGGAGTGTGGTGTCAGGAAAATAACCTCTCACTCAATGTCAACAAAACAAAGGAGATGATCGTGGACTTCAGGAAACAGGAGAGGGAGCACCCCCCTATCCACATCGACGGGACAGTAGTGGAGAAGGTGGAAAGTTTTAAGTTCCTCGGCTTACACATCACGGACAAACTGAATTGGACCACCCACAAAGACAGCGTGGTGAAGAAGGCGCAACAGCAACAGCGCCTCTTCAACCTCAGGAGGCTGAAGAAATTTGGCTTGTCACCAAAATCACTCACAAACTTCTACAGATGCACAATCAAGAGCATCCTGTCGGGCTGTATCACCGCCTGGTACGGCAACTGCTCCGCCCACAACCGTAAGGCTCTCCAGAGGGCCGTGCACAACGCATCACCGGGGGTAAACTACCTGCCCTTCAGGACACCTAAACCACCTGATGTCACAGGAAGGCCAAAAAGATCATCAAGGACAACAACCACCCGAGCCACTGCCTGTTCACCCCGCTATCATCCAATAGGCGAGGTCAGTACAGGTGCATCAAAGCTGGGACCGAGAGACTGAAAAACAGCTTCTACCTCAAGGCCATCCGACTGTTAAACAGCCATCACTAACATTGAGTGGCTGCTGCCAACATACTGACTTAAATCTCTAGCCACTTTAAAAATAGGAATTGGATGTAACAAATGTATCACTAGCCACTTTAAACAATTTTGTATATATAGTATATAATGTTTACATATCCGACATTACTCATATCAAATGTATACACTGTACTCTAAACCATCTACTGAATCTTGCCTATGCCGTTCGGCCATCGACTCAAATCTCTATCCACTTTAATAATTATAATTGGATTAAATAAATGTATCACTAGCCACTTTAAACGATGCATTTATATAATGTTTACATATCCGACATTACTCATCTCATATGTATATGCTGTACTCCATACCATCTACTGCATCTTGCCTACGCCAATCGGCCATCGCTCATCCATATATTTATATGTACATACATGTATTCATTCCTTTACTCTTGTGTGTATAAGGTAGCTGTTGTGAATTTGTTAGATTACTTGTTAGATACTACTGCATGATCGGAACTAGAAGCACAAGCATTTCACTACACTCACATTAACATCTGCTAACCATGTGTATGTGACAAATACAATTTGATATCTTCACTACACCCTACACTACTCCTGTTACAGTACCTTCACTACACCCTACACTACTCCTGTTACAGTACCTTCACTACACCCTACACTACTCCTGTCACAGTACCTTCACTACACCCTACACTACTCTTGTTACAGTACCTTCACTACACCCTACACTACTCCTGTTACAGTACCTTCACTACACCCTACACTACTCCTGTCACAGTACCTTCACTACACCCTACACTACTCCTGTTACAATACCTTCACTGCACCCTACACTACCCCTGTTACAGTACCTACACTACACCCTACACTACCCCTGTCACAGTACCTTCACTACACCCTACACTACTCCTGTCACAGTACCTTCACTGCACCCTACAATACTCCTGTTACAGTACCTTCACTACACCCTACACTACTCCTGTCACAGTACCTTCACTACACCCTACACTACTCCTGTTACAGTACCTTCACTGCACCCTACACTACTCCTGTCACAGTACCTTCACTACACCCTACACTACTCCTGTTACAGTACCTTCACTGCACCCTACAATACTCCTGTTACAATACCTTCACTACACCCTACACTCCTGTTACACTACCTTTGAGTCTACTGAGTCTGCTCTCTCTCAGTGTTTTCAGGTGGTCTAGTAGACTCTTTCTCTACATGTGTGGTTCTGACACCCTGACAGGTGGTTCTGACATACTGACAAACACACACACACACACACACACACACACACACACACACACACACACACACACACACACACACACACACACACACTACACTGTTTTAAACATTTTAATGAGATTTAATGGAATGCTTTAACAGGCACAGTTTATGTACATTTACAATAGATATTTAAATATCAAAGGTAAAACGGACTATTATGGTATTACTGTCTTCATTATTATAACAGCCAAAATGAAGCCAAAGTTATATGATGAAACAAAAATATTTACAATAATGTTGGTTGACTTTCACAAAATCTGGAGATAAAGGTGATTTTAAACCCAGATGTTCTTATTTCACAGACATTATAAACAGGAAAACCACATTAGCTGCTTTAATACAATATGTCACGGAGGATTTAAAACGTGAAAGGGATTTTTATGTCATTCCAAGATGGCGGTTCCGTGGCGACAACCCTTCATCTCTCTACAGGGAGCTTCCCTTCATCCCAAATGGCACCTTGTTCCCTATAGAGCACTGCCTTTGACCAGGGTCCATATGGAGGATAGGTAATAGGGTGTCATTTGGGACACATCCCTTGTATAGATTATATAGTACTACATTATTTTGGGTAGCTGGGCTGTAGAGTAGATGGCATCTTCTGGAGTGTCTTTAGAGAGGTGTACATCAGGTTATCTTGTAGATTCTACAGTATCTTTGGGTAGCTGGGCTGTAGAATAGATGGAATCATCCTGGGTTCCACTGGCTGTTGGAGGGCTTGAGGAGACTCTAGAATCTTTGGGTAGATCCATATTGGAGTAAATGAGAGAAGCTGGGTGATCTGCAGTAGAATTGCTTGAATTTATTTCATATTTGGGGAAGCTGGCGTTAGCATAGAGGTCACAGTGTGGAATCAAGTATGGGTAACTGCATACGTGGAGTGTGTCTGAGCCAGTTAGGCAGGTTAGGATAATTACAGTTGGAGATTAGGATAATTACAGTGGGAGGTTAGGATAATTAACGTGGCAGGTTAGGAGGTTAGGATAATTAACGTGGCGAGTTAGGAGAATTATTGTGGCAGGTTAGGAGAATTAACATTTTTATTTAACCAGGCAAATCAGTAAAAAAAAAACAGCCAAACCCAGACGACGCTGGGCCAATTGTGCGTCGCCCCATAAGACTCCCAATCACGGCCGGTTGTGATACAGCCTGGAATCGAACCAGGGTCTAGCACTGAGATGCAGTGCATTAGACCACTGAGCCACTCAGGAGCCGTTAACGTGGCAGGTTAGGATAATTAACATGGCAGGTTAGGAGAATTCATGTGAGAATTAACGTGGCAGGTTAGGAGAATTCATGTGACGGGTTAGGATAATTAACGTGGCGGGTTAGGATAATTAACGTGGCAGGTTAGGATAATTAACATGGCAGGTTAGGAGAATTCATGTGAGAATTAACGTGGCAGGTTAGGAGAATTCATGTGACAGGTTAGGAGAATTCATGTGACAGGTTAGGATAATTAATGTGGCAGGTTAGGATAATTAACGTGGGAGGTTAGCAGAAACAAAATAGCAGGTTAGGAGAATTAACGTTTCTGGTTAGGATAACTAACGTGGCAGGTTAGTAGATATAAAATAGCAGGTTAGGAGAATTAACGTTTCTGGTTAGGATAACTAACGTGGCAGGTTAGTAGATATAAAATAGCAGGTTAGGAGAATTAACTTTGTCGGTTAGGATAACTAACGTGGCAGGTTAGTAGATATAAAATAGCAGGTTAGGAGAATTAACGTTTCTGGTTAGGATAACTAACGTGGCAGGTTAGTAGATATAAAATAGCAGGTTAGGAGAATTAACGTTTCTGGTTAGGATAACTAACGTGGCAGGTTAGTAGATATAAAATAGCAGGTTAGGAGAATTAACTTTGTCGGTTAGGATAACTAACGTGGCAGGTTAGTAGATATAAAATAGCAGGTTAGGAGAATTAACGTTTCTGGTTAGGATAACTAACGTGGCAGGTTAGTAGATATAAAATAGCAGGTTAGGATCATTAACTTTGTCGGTTAGGAGAAATAACCTAGTAGGTTAGGAGAATGAGGTTAAGGTTAGGAATAGGGTTAGCTAAAATGCTACAACGAAGCAGCAAGTAGCCAAAGCAAATCGATCTTGAGTGGCAACCAAACTGCCCAATTAGTTGTTAGGTTTCCATACACCCACTTATGTTGCTCCTCCCACTTACTTGTCAACGCCCACTTTCAAACACACTCCACCTATGCAGTTACACATGAATCTGTGGAATACCTGTGGTAGAGATAGCAGGGTAGGTTGTAGAGGCTTCGGCAGCAGGGTAGGTTGTAGAGGCTTGGCCAGCAGGGTAGGTTGTAGAGTTGGTAGGTGAGTTGACAGTAGAGTAGACTGAAGAGATGACAACATGGAGTGTGTCTGTCTGCCTCTCTGATCTTCTCATACACACAGACAACCTGCATAAAGAACCAATGACAATTACTACATACATGGTCAATATGGAAAAGAGTGGAGGGCCCTCAGCCAATGTGAGTCAAGGTTCAAACCAAAACATGTCAATGAAGCACTACATTGTTAATATGGCTGCATTTACACAGACAGACCAATTCTTGAAAGACCAGTCATTAAGATCAGAATTGGGCTGCCTGTGTTAGCGCAGCCTATGAGTCTGAGAATCCATTATCTGTTGAAACTGAGCTGTCTAATGGACAAGTGTTGTTTGTAGGAGGTTCTTCCTGTTGACAGATTGAGGAATGATAACAGACTACAGTAGAAACCCACCAGAGGACTCTGTAGACTCACAGACTCAACCCTTAGATGGTTAGTTTACCACCTCCCTGTCCATCACCTCTACAATACACTTTATTATGGACACACACACACACACACACACACACACACACACACACACACACACCCTTGTATCTCTCACCTCTCCAATAGGGTCAGGTTGTGTGTTGGAGGAGACTGGTGGAGGTGGTGGTGTTCTCCTGGTTCCTCTCCATGACTACCAGACCAACACTGGTCCACACCATCAGACCTGACCACAGACAGGAGGAGAGACTTTACAGAGTACTGTATATATCATAGATACCATCAGACCTGACCACAGACAGGAGGAGAGACTTTACAGAGTACTGTATATATCATAGATACCATCAGACCTGACCACAGACAGGAGGAGAGACTTTACAGAGTATTGTATATATCATAGATACCATCAGACCTGACCACAGACAGGAAGAGAGACTTTATCAGGGTTACAATATTTCAGTAACTTTCCCCAATCTCCAAGGTTTTCTAGTAATGACCAGAATAACTCAACCCAATGCTTTCCAGTCTATAGATATCATAGTGATGGATCGTTACCAGGGTCATCTGGTGGGTTGGGTGGTAGATTGGTGGATAGGTCAGTAATGTAAAGTAAGGCAGGATGTTGGTAATTTGTTTGGTCAGTCAATTGGTAGGTAGGGTCTGTCAGGTGACAGACCTACAGACAGACAGGCAGGCAATCAGACAGACAGACAGACAGACAGGCAAGCAGACAGACAAAAACACAGACAGACAGACAGACAGACAGAGAAGATTGTATAGAATAACTAGACAGACAGAGAAGATTGTATAGAATAACTAGACAGACAGAGAAGATTGTATAGAATAACTACCTTCAAAGTAATGACTCAGGACTTCTAGTTGTGAAAGGAAACCTTCTTTTAGTAATAGTACTTGTTCAAGTTACATTTAACAACTTTAGATTCTACAAAACAATAAAAGAAAGTTGCTAGCGAAAGTCAAGGAAAATCACTTGTCACTTGTACAAAACTGGTGCGTTCTCCGTTTTTCTACTACCTGTCGCAAGGCATTCTGGTACTTGCAGTCAATAGCGTAATCCAATACTAACCAATACAACAGAAATATGTATGTAGTTCTCTCAATCTCCATCACATAAATTCTGATACAGTTACATATGTAAATAACTGTAAAGAATTTATCTTTAGATACAGCTCACTGAATTAAGTGTAAACATTAACTCTGTAACCCATTAAAAGTTACAACAGATAGAAAATAAAGGTCTGATAAAGGAAGATAATGAGTAAGATAGTGATCAGAGTAACCATAGCAACAGAGGCCATGGTGTCAGCTGTTGCTCTCTACAAAACCTCAAATGTTGTATTACTTCCTGTGGGCCTCTGAGAGCCTCACATCTACATGTCCTCAAATCTTCCCTGGGACAAATGTAAATTAGCTGTAAGCTAAATCTTGTGCTCTGAATCAATTCTCACTTCTGAGACTTCTTCCACCACTGATATCAGTAGAAATTAAACTTACCAGCACTCTGACTCTGTCCTGCACCAGGAGAGTAGTCTGAGGGAGGAATCTAGTAAGGGGGTAGAGGGTAGAGGAGAGGGGGAGAGAGAGAGAGAGATGTTCAAAGCATGAACAGTTACAATTGATTTCCTGCAGCTTTACAAGCAATTAATATCACAGCAAATTAGTTGTAATGTCTGAGATGAGAGATTCATCATACCTGCTCTTGATGAAGAGTGACCACTGAAGTCTCCAGATGCCAGAAAGGTTGTGGAGATGTTTGGGGATGTTGTAGAGAGGTTTGGGAGGATTTTGGAGGTGTATGGGGATGTTGTAGAGAGGTTTGGGAGGGTTGTGGAGACATGGGGCCTGGAGGTGACAGGCGATGGTGTAGGAGTGGGAGGAGCTGTGAGTCAATATAAAGTACAGATAAACACCAATACTGAAACAACTTCATATCCGGAATAAGTCAGGTACCTCACCACAATTAATAAATGCTAGATACCAATATCTATTTGGAGTGAACCTACCATCTGTAACTTTGAGATGCACCTCTTGGTATGAGTCTAGGTCAAATCTCCCCACTCCACACCAGTAGGTCCCAGAGTCTGTCTTCATCAGGTTCTTGATGGCGACATAGAAGACTCCGTCTTTGTTGTCTTCTATACTGTATCTACCTTGAGATACATTCTTGCTCCCATTAGTTTTAACCAGAATGTCTTTACCAGAACATGTCTTATTGCAGAAGTATTTGATGTTGTTCCATGCCCAATGTGAATGAGCAGCCCACAGTGACTTGTCCTCCTACCACTTCCTTAGTGACAGCTGACTCCACAACACACAGAGCTGTCAAACAGAAACACACAGTACAGTCACAACTGATGACCTGTGAGATATACTTTAACCCTGCTCAAATCCTACTTTAACCCTGTTCACATCTAACTTTAACCCTGTATAAATCTAACTTTAACCCTGCTCAAATCTAACTTTAACCCTGCTCAAATATTACTTTAACCCTGCTCAAATATTACCCCCACAAATCTTACTTCATCCCTGCACTTCTTACTTTAACCCTGCATAAATATTACTTTAACCCTTGCATAAATCTTACTTTTTGAAAAGTTGTCATCAAGGCAAAGGGTGGCTACTTTGAAGAATCTCAAATATAAAATATATTTGTAACGAAGCTAAGAGCGGTGGGTGTGGAGTCAGGCGCAGAGAGCAGAGAAACGGAACAACCGTCTTTAATGTGTTCACACTAATACAATGTCCAACACCAAAAAACACACAGGCGAAAATAAGACGGTATACAACAAACAAATAGTAGCCCAAAACATGGGACATGTATATGCGCTCTAACCGTTAAGCAAACAATCCTGCACGAAAGAAGGGCTTAACCGGCTTAAATAGCCCTACTAACCAAAACGAAAACAGGTGCAAACAATCAGAATAATAAACAGAAAGAAAATAGATGATCGGTGGCAGCTAGTAGGCCGGTGACGACGACCGCCGAACGCCGCCGCCCGAACCGGCAGAGGAGCCACCGTTGGTGGAAGTCGTGACAGTACGCGCGGCTCCCGCAGCACGCCGACACCGGCCTCTAGGACGACCCGGATGGGGCGAGGCGCAGGGCGATCCGGATTCAGGCGATGAAACTCCCTCAGTAGTGAAGGATCCAAGATATCCTTCACCAGGTACCCAGCACCTCTCCTCCGGACCGTACCCCTCCCAGTCCACGAGGTACTGCAGGCCCCTCACCCGGCGCCTAGAGTCCAGAATGGAGCGGACTGTGTACGCCGGGTCCCCTCGATGTCCAAAGGGGGCGGAGGGACCTCCGGAACCTCACCTTCCTGCAGGGGACCAGCTACCACCGGCCTGAGGAGAGACACTTGAAACGAGGGGTTAATACGGTAGTAAGATGGAAGCTGTAACCTATAACACACCTCGTTTATCCTCCTCAGGACTTTAAATGGCCCAACATACTGCGGCCCCAGCTTCCGGCAGGGCAAGCGGAGGGGCAGTTTCCGGGTCGAGAGCCAGACCCGGTCCCCCGGTGCGAACACGGGGGTCTCACTGCGGTGACGGTCAGCGCTCCTCTTCTGCCGCCCACCAGCCTGTCTCAGTGATTCCTGGGCGGCTTTCCAGGTCTCCTTGGAGCGCTGCACCCACTCCTCCACCGCAGGAGCTTCAGTCTGGCTCTGATGAAACGGTGCCAGGACCGGCTGGTAGCCCAACACGCACTGGAACGGTGACATGTTCGTGGAGGAGTGACGGAGTGAATTCAGAGCCACCTCCACCCATGGGACGTACCTCGCCCACTCACCGGGCCGGTCCTGGCAATATGACGGCAGAAACCTGCCCACCACTTGGTTCACTCTCTCCACCTGCCCATTACTCTCAGGGTGAAAACCCGAGGTCAGGCTGATCGAGACCCCCAGACGCTCCATAAACACCCTCCACACTCGGGACGTGAACTGGGGACCCCGATCAGAAACGATGTCCTCAGGCACCCCGTAGTGCCGGAAGACGTGGGTAAACAGGGCCTCCGCAGTCTGCAGGGCCGTAGGGAGACCGGGCAACGGGATGAGACGACAGGAACTTAGAGAACCGATCCACAACGACCAGGATCGTTGTGTTCCCCTGGGAGGGGGGAAGATAGGTGAGGAAATCCACTGACAGGTGAGACCACGGCCGCTGTGGAACGGGGAGGGGCTGTAACTTCCCTCTAGGCAGGTGTCTAGGAGCCTTACTCTGGGCGCAAACCGAACAGGAGGAGGCATAAAACCTCACGTCCTTCGCCAACGTGGGCCACCAGTATTTCCCCCTAAGACCCCGCACTGTCCTCTCAATCCCCGGATGACCCGAAGAGGGTAGCGTATGGGCCCACCGAATCAATTTATCCCGAACACCAAGTGGCACGTACTGACGGCCCGCAGGACACTGAGGAGGCGCAGGTTCCAACCGCAGTGCCCGCTCGATGTCCGCGTCTACCTCCCATACCACCGGTGCCACTAGACATGATGCAGGAAGGATGGGAGTAGGTTCGATGGACCGCTCCTCGGTGTCATAGAGACGGGACAGCGTGTCGGCCTTAGTATTCCGGGAACCTGGCCTATAGGTGATCGTGAACTGAAATCTGGTAAAACAACATGGCCCACCTAGCTTGCTGCGGATTCAGTCTCCTCGCTGCCCGGACATACTCCAGGTTACGGTGGTCAGTCCAGATGAGAAAAGGGTGCTTAGCCCCCTCAAGCCAATGTCTCCACACCTTCAGAGCCCTGACCACAGCTAACAACTCCCGGTCCCCCACGTCATAGTTTCGCTCCGCCGGACTGAGCTTCCTTGAAAAGAAAGCACAGGGGCTGAGTTTCGGGGGCGTGCCCGAGCGCTGTGATAGCACGGCTCCAACTCCAGCCTCAGACGCATCCACCTCCACTATGAACGCTAAAGAGGGGTCCGGATGAGCCAGCAAGGGAGCGTTGGTGAACAGCTCCTTCAGACGACTGAAAGCTCTGTCCGCCTCCGCCGACCACCGCAAACGAACCGGCCCCCTTCAGCAGTGAGGTAATGGGAGCAGCCACCTGGCCAAAACCCCGGATAAACCTCTGGTAGTAATTGGCAAACCCTAAAAACCGCTGCACTTCCTTTACCGTGGTCGGAGTCGGCCAATTACGCACGGCTGTAATGCGATCACACTCCATCACCACCCCAGAGGTGGAAATGCGATATCCCAGGAAGGAAACGGCTTGTTTAGAAAACACACATTTCTCTGCCTTGACGTACAGGTCATGCTCCAGCAGTCGCCCAAGTACTTTGCGCACCAGAGACACATGTGGTGGAATAGATCAAAATATAATCTATATACACCACCACACCCTGCCCGTGCAGGTCCCTGAGAATCTTGTCAACGAAAGATTGAAAGACGGCTGGAGCATTCTTCAACCCATACGGCATGACAAGGTACTCATAATGGCCAGATGTTGTACTAAACGCAGTCTTCCACTCATCTCCCTCCCGGATACGCACCAGATTATATGCGCTCCTGAGGTCCAATTTTGTGAAAAAACGCGTGCCGTGAAATGATTCAACCGCCGTAGCTATGAGAGGTAGTGGGTAACTAAATCCCACTGTGATGGCATTTAGACCTCTATAATCAATGCACGGCCGCAGTCCTCCCTCTTTTTTCTTCACAAAAAAGAAACTCGAGGAGACGGGTGATATGAAGGGCCGAATGTACCCCTGTTCCAGAGATTCAGTGATATATGTCTCCATAGCCACTGTCTCCTCCTGTGACAACGGGTACACGTGACTCTTGGGAAGTGTTGCGTTTACCTGGAGGTTTATCGCGCAATCCCCTGGTAATTTGGTTGCCCTCTTCTTACAGAAGGCGATAGCCAAATCGGCATATTCAGAGGGAATACACACTGTGGAGACCTGGTCTGGACTCTCCACCGCTGTGGCACCGATGGAAACTTCTGTACACCTACCTGAACACACCTCTGACCACCATTTGAGAACCCCCTGTTTCCACAAAATCCTAGGATTGTGCTTAGCCAGCCAGGGAATCCCCAGCACCACTGGAAACGGAAGGTGAATCATTAAGATATAGACTAATCTGCTCCGCATGACCCCTCTGTGTTACCATGTCCAGCGGAACCGTGGCCTCCCTGACCAGCCCTGACCCTAACGGTCGGCTATCTAGGGAGTGAACGGGGAAGGGTTGACCTATCAATACTAGCGGAATACCTAGTCTCAAAGCGGTCCGCGATCCATAAAGTTCCCAGCTGCGCCTGAATCGACTAGCGCCTTATGCTGGAGAGAGGGGAAAAACTCAGGGAAAGAGATTAGTAAAAACATATGGCCAACAGGGAGCTCTGGGTGAGTCTGGTGCCGACTCACCAGAGGTGACCGAGCAGTGCTCTGCCTGCCCTCTCGATTCCCAGAGGAGCTCCTCCAGCACCGATCGGCAGTGTGTCCTCTCCGACCACAACTGGTGCAGGAGGAGCTTCCTCTTCCGGTTCCCCTCGATGCAGCCCCCTAACTCCATAGGAATTGGAGCGGGAGGGCCCGGAGGTGGAACGAACAGAGCCCTTTCCGACCACCCGCGAGCCGCCAGCAGGTTGTCCAGTCGTATGGACATGTCAATTAGCTCGTCGAGGGAGAGGGTAGCGTCACGACAAGCCAACTCCCTGCGAACGTCCTCCCGGAGACTACACCGATAGTGGTCGATCAGGGCCCTGTCATTCCACCCCGCTCCAACGGCCAAGGTCCGGAACTCCAGCGCGAAGTCCTGCGCACTCCTCGTCTCCTGCCTCAGGTGAAACAGCCGTTCACCCGCCGCTCGGCCCTCAGGTGGGTGGTCGAACACGGCCCGGAACCGGCGGGCGAACTATAGGTAGTTGTCCCTTGCAGAGTCTGGGCTATTCCACACTGCGTTAGCCCACTCCAGGGCTCGACCTGTCAGACAGGAGACGAGGGCGCTCACGCTCTCCTCCCCGGAGGGAGTCGGGCGGACGGTGGCCAGGTATAACTCCAACTGGAGCAAGAACCCCTTACATCCAGCCGCCGTCCCATCGTACTCCCTTGGGAGGGCGAGACGGAGCGAGCTGGATCCGGATGCCGCCGGAGGAGTCTGTTGATGCCGAGAAGGATCTGGAGGCGAGGTAAGCAAACCACTCCTCTCCCATCGGAACATTCTCTCCATCAGTTGATCCATCGCAGACCCAATTCGGTGGAGGACGGTTGTGTGATGGAGGACACACTCCTCCATCAATGGTAGAGGGGGGGAAGCGACTCCTGCTGACTCCATTTTATTTTTGGTGTGGGATTCTGTAACGAAGCTAAGAGCGGTGGGTGGGGAGTCAGGCGCAGAGAGCAGAGAAACGGAACAACCGTCTTTAATGTGTTCACACAAATACAATGTCCAATGCCAAAAAACACACAGGCGAAAATAAGACAGTATACAACAAACAAATAGTAGCCCAAAACATGGGACATGTATATGCGCTCTAACCGTTAAGCAAACAATCCTGCACGAAAGAAGGGCTTAACCGGCTTAAATAGCCCTACTAACCAAAACGAAAACAGGTGCAAACAATCAGAATAATAAACAGAAAGAAAATAGATGATCGGTGGCAGCTAGTAGGCCGGTGATGACGACCGCCGAACGCCGCCCGAACCGGCAGAGGAGCCATCGTTGGTGGAAGTCGTGACAATATTTTGATTTATTTAATACTTTTTTGGTTACTACATGATTCCATGTGTGTTATTTCACAGTTTTGTTGTCTTCGCTATTATTCTACAATGTAGAAACCAGAAAAAACTAAGAAAATCCTGGAATGAGTAGGTGTGTCCAAACTTTTGACTGGTACTGTATCTAGACAGTATGATAGAAACTGATACAGATAGACAAACAGACAGGCAGAACTCACCTGAGAGGAGACAGCAGGAGACAACATGGAGTATCTTCATTCTGGACAGTTACTCCTCAGTTACTATACTGTTAAAGTTACTTTACTAAAATACCAGCTAGCACAGGTCCACAACAGCTTGTCTGTCAGCTCTTTCTTCCTTAATTGAAAGCTCCTCCCCCCTCTGACACCCCACCCACACACATATATATATATATATATATATATATATATGTGTGTGTCTTGCTTACATTGCCAAAGCAGAGATACTGTATGTCCATCTCTGTCTCTCAATTCAATTCATTTCAAAGGGCTTTATTGGCAGGGGAAACTTATGTTTACATTGTCAAAGCAAGTGAAATAAAATGCATGTCAGAGAGTTTGAGATAATGATGATGGTGGTGGAAGGGGAGGGGCATTAGCTGACACATCCTGTTGATTTCTCTGTAGTGACCTCATTGTCTGCAGGTCCATATGTGCTGCAGAGTGAAACTGGTTCAAACTGGCCGGAGTTTAGACTTCTAAACCACCAGAGAACTCAGCTAGTTGTAGTGACTAAGTGTTAAAACTGTTAACTTCTCTGTTCTAAAGTGACCATGTTTGTTTCAGCAGAGGAGGAACACATTGTTGAGATAACATTATAGTTAAAGTACACATCATTATATTTTATTATGTATTTTTCTGACATTTCATTGATCTGGAACATTGATCAAGTATATTAACTTCTTAGGGAGTGGTTGTGCGCTAGCGCCCCACTCCCGACACTACCAGGTGAAATGCAAGGCGCCAAATTCAAAATCCAAAAGTTGAATTATTAAACATGCATCAATATACAAGTGTTTCATAGTCATCAAAAGCTCTGCTTCTTGGCAATATCACAGCGTTGTCAGATTTCAAAAAGGCTTTACGTTGAAAGCACTACATTTGATTGTTTGAGGGTAGCACCTTCAATATTTTCCATAATTATGAATTCATTAGCCAGCGCGGTCCATAGAAAATGCATTTCACAGGGAAAACCTGTGCCTTAGCTAAGTTCTACAAAAGGTATCCTTTTATGATTATATTTCACTTGGATGGTCACCTAAACGTTATATAAGTCAAATAAAGTGGACCGCTCAGCCAAACGTGCACCCAAAAACATGCAACCGAAAAAGAGCTCCTCTCACCAAAACCCCTTCCTATTAAACACATTAGTTCCGATCGCTTTGAAACTTTATATATAGACTGCTGACATCCGGTGGAAGCCATAGGTACTACATTCAGTGTCCTGATATAAAGGGTTTTCAATAGGCAGTCTCTCTAAGTGGGCCGTAAACCACCAGAATGACATTTCCGGATGGAATTTTCTCTGTTTTTTGCCTGCCAAATGAGTTCTGTTATACTCACAGACATTGTGTTAACACTTTAGGAAACCTCAGAGTGTTTCCTATCCAATAGTACTAATTATGAGCCTGAGTGGCAAGCATTTTACTTTGGGCACGCCAGACGCTCCAAAACCATCACCCCAGCTGCCGCTCCTAGAGAGGTTAATAAATCTATTATCTTATCGACAACTAGACGTCTCTCTCTCTCTGTTTCAACTCAGTCAATTCAGAAAATGGATTGAAACGTCCACATTAATAATGTCGTCAATGATACATTGAATTGTGATTCATTGTCTGTGTTGAAATGGAATTCAATCCTATTCAATTGGACCCCAGCTCTGGTAACAAGAACACTTTGTCACAACCAGACGATCAGACAACCTCTTCTCTTCAGACTACAGAGCATAGAATTACATATTAGAACTTAATTTCAAATTAGAACTTAATTTCAAATTAGACTTTAACAGAGTCTATTCAGTCAGTAGCTGTCACATTGTAAGACATCCAATGCTTTGCGGTTCAGCACCTAATTGGTAGCGGTCGGGGTCATGAGCAATGCATTCTGGGTCAACGTTGGACACGGGCTGAGGGTCCACTGCATTCTGGGTAGAAGTTCTACTTTCTTCCTCCTCACCATCCTCCTCCTCATCATCAACATGTTAGACAGTGAGGAGAATCATTAGGTTAAGAAAGATAGACGTGTACACACACGCATTCAAGTAAAACGCCATTACAGTGCAAGTCCAGGTTCTGCACACAAAAAGGAGATTCACGTTTCACGTTTCTAACCAAGAAATAGAAAATGTTCTAGAAATGTTTAATGGAAGATACAGACTATGATGCTGGGCACAATGATATAAACACTGACATAAATGTAAGAACATAAATTATTTACGTCTAAATATGTAATTACATTTCGCATTTGACTCTTATGTACCATTTCCAAGATTTGCTTTCTTAAATAGATTTTGTTTACATTTTATAAGTCTAAATGGTATCTCATACACTACAGTTGGAGGACACATGGGACAGTGATGCTTATTTGAAATGTAATAAACTTGTTGTTCCACCTTGTAAACCAGTACCAGAAATCCTATAGAAAGTTTTACACTCTTACTAGAGAGCTCTTTATTAAGTACGCCCATTCAGCCTCGTTCACATCCTCTTAAGCCTTATCCCCGCCCATCTCTTTAAGAACTCACATGAGGCCATGTGCTAAACTGAGTGATTAAGGTAGTGTAGTAAACAAGTGGTGAATGTAGTAGACTACAATAAGGAACAAAAATACACTTAATTGGCCCAGCGTTGTCCAGGTTTGGCCGAGGTAGGCCGTCATTGTAAATACTAATTTGTTCTTAACTGACTTGCCTAGTTAAATAAAGGTGAAATAAATAAATAAATAAATAATAACATGTTGTTTTTCACATTGCCTCTGATAAACACACTATAAATCAAATCATATAAAGATAGAGATGCTATTTATATATACATGTCTAGGTGACCAGGGATAACTATATGGCTTAACAGTACAAATACGGTCGGGAAGCAAGTACAGGGAATGAATAATTTAATAAAGAAATAGAACATAATACAAAACAAGAAAAGCGTACAGACAATGAAACAACACAGGGTCAATAAGGCCTGAGGAAAGAACCAAGGAGAGTGACAGATAAAACAGGGTCAATAACGCCTGAGGAAAGAACCAAGGAGAGTGACAGATAAAAGGAAGGTGATCAGGGAAGTGATGGAATCCAGGTGAGACTCATGAGGTGCAGGTGCGCGTAACGATAGTGGCAGGTGTGATTAATCATGAGACAACTGGCGACAACGAGCGCCAGAAAGGGGGAGCGGGAGTAAACATGATACACGACCTACACAGATCGATCAAGATGGCGAGATACAAGTAAAGGGACAAAGTGGAGGAGCAATTCAGTGGGACAGACACGAGGCGTATGAGGTCACGGATTACAAAAAGAAAGCCAGTCACGTCGCAGACACCAACACCGCCATACCGGACGAGCTAAATACCTTTCTCAGGCAACTTTACCCTTGAGGACAATGAGGGCAAAGTGGTTAAGGTCTCCACAGAGGACATACGTAAGTCATTCTAAGGTGTTAACCCTCGCAATGCTGCCAACTCAGACATCATCCCTAGCCGAGCCCTCAGAGAATGTGCAGGCCAGCTAGCTGTTGTTTTCTTCGGACATCTCTCTCTAGCTCAGGCCAGAGAGAGATGGCTGGCTGGACTGAATGACTACCGATCTGTAGCACGCACATCTGTCATCACGACGTGCTTCGAGAGGCTAGTCAAAGACCACGTCACCTTCTCCTTCCCAGAGACCTTCGACCCTCTCCAATTTGCCTACCGCCCGACAGATCCACGGATGACGCAATCACCATTGCACTGCACACCGCCCTCACCCACCTGGACAAAATAAATACATATTAGAGGATACTGTTGTCAGGTTCTTATTCTCCGAGTAAAAACTCAAAGGAGACTATGAAAGCTCAAACCAAGTTTATCCTTCCCAGAGGGTCAATACAGCTGCATTAGACAATGACATTTCACACAAGCACTGATATTTAACCCTTCCTCCTAGGCTGAGTCTCCTCCTACTCATCTGAACAAACATTGTATCTTTATTGCTAGGCAGGAAACTAAGTGATACGGGCCATAAACTTTTCTTTCTCCCTTAACGTGACCTGACCTCAACCCCCTTCATCACTAATCCATGGCTCTCTCCCCTTATCAATGCCTGCCACGTGATCGCTTTCCCTACATTCAGTATATTCCAAGTTGAATACATTCCTCCTAGAGATAACCATTAACTTGTTGTAGACCCTCTAAACCTAAGCACTCAATATTTCAATAGGATACCTGATAATTAACCCTATCCCAAGTTTAGGAGTTAGTACCCAGAATCCGTCACTGTTAATTGACTACAGCTTGGCCTTCAATGCCATAGTGCCATCTAAGCTCACTACAAAGCTCACGGCCCTGGGACTGAACTCTTCCCTATGCAACTGGGGGTGTTGTGCCAGGTAAACAACCTCTCCCTCAATCTCAGCAAAACAAAGGACCTGATTGTGGACTTCAGGAGGCACCAGGCTGGGGACCCCCGCATCCCCATCAACGGGCCTCCGTGGAGATGGTCAAAAACGTCAAGTTCCTCGGCGTACACATCTCAGAGAAGCTGAAATGGTCAAATCATGCAGACACCATGGTGAAGAAAACACGACAGAGACTCTTCAAGCTCAGGAGGCTGAAGAAATGTTGGCCTGTCCCCAAGGACCCTCACAGTGTTCTACAGGAGCACCGTTGGGGCATACTGTCGGGCTGCATCACAGCCTGGTACAGCATCTCCATCGCCGCTGACCACAAGGCTCTACAGAGGGTGATACTCAGCAGAACGTACCATCGGTGCTCACTGCCTGCCCTCTAAGACACCTACAACACCTGGTGTTGCAAGAAGGCCAAGAAGATCATCTGGGACCTCTGCACCCGAACAACGGCCTGTTCTTCCTGCTTCCATCACTTAGACAGTACAGGAGCGTCACATCAACAACTGGAAGACTAAAGTTACCATGTTTGTTTCAGCAGAGATGGTGACAATATAGTTAAAGTATCAGTCTTTTTGATTATAAATGTTTTACATTTCATTCATCCACATTTACAGTATTTGAGAAAGTATGGTCACGAATGGATTTTGATAGGTTAAAAAATAATTCAAAATGTTAGAGACTTTACTGACTGTAAATACTGGCATACGACTAGCATGTGAGAACATTCCACTTGAACGTCCCTCCAACTGATAATTACTAGTGGGAAACTTGTCTATCTTACCGGAGCTTCGACTTCTCCCACATACTGACCACTGACGTCACATTCTGAGGAAATTACCTTGACAACAGCATTTTCAGAATTACATGCAACAATGATTTTTTTAAATTATGGTTTTTGAAGACTAACTTGTTACAAGCATGATAGCTGTACTTTTATTTCATGGTTGAGGCAGTTAGTTTGATATTAGCCAATCAGCGTTCTCAACGAATTCACATCAAGTGCATGTACGCTCCCAGTTTACTAGAAGTATTTTCAGAGCTTCCCACGTGTTATGAACACAGCATTAGTTTGGGTCTGTTGTTTTCTGGATGAGGGTTTGGTAGGTGGAGTCTTGGGTTGTTGTGTTGAGGGTTTGGTAGGTGGAGTCTTGGGTTGTTGAGTTGAGGGTTTGGTAGGTGGAGTCTTGGGTTGTTGAGTTGAGGGTTTGGTAGGTGGAGTCTTGGGTTGTTGAGTTGAGGGTTTGGTAGGTGGAGTCTTGGGTTGTTGAGTTGAGGGTTTGGTAGGTGGAGTCTTGGGTTGTTGTGTTGAGGGTTTGGTAGGTGGAGTCTTGGGTTGTTGTGTTAAGGGTTTGGAAGGTGGAGCCTTGGGTTGTTGTGTTGACGGTACCCTCTCTTACACACCCTGTGATTCCTGTATGTTGACATAACATATCATAAACAATGGTTGCAGTGTGTTTAAAGATGTATTTGTCACATACATAAGTTCAGTGAAATGTTTAACTTGCAAGCCCTTCCCAACAGTGCAGTATTCAAAACCAAAATAGTCGAAAAAAGATGTAAAAAAAAAAACAACCTAGAAATAAGAAATGAAGAGGAAAAAACAACAAATAAATAAGAATGTCCGCTATATAGAGTTTCAAATTTACAATGTGCAGCGATACTGAAGTAGTTGAGAGGGACCAATGATGTGTATGACCAATGCTGTGTGTGTCTGTGTGTGTGTGTGTGTCTGTGTGTGTGTGTGTGTGTGTCTGCATCTGAGAGTTACTCACTTGATGATGTCCTGTCTCTCCTCCATTTGTAGATCAGTAGCAGGATGAGTCCCACCAACAACACAGTCAGACTCACACACACCATGATGACCACTGCTGTAACTGGTAGGAAGACAGACAGACAAGTAGGTAGGCAGACAGTATTAGTGAGAGACAGACAGGCAGACAAGCAGGTAGGCAGACAACGTTAGTGAGAGACAGACAGACATGCAGACAGACCGACAGACAGACAGGATGAGACAGACAGACAGACAGGATGACAGACAGACAGGCAGGCAGACAAGCAGGTAGGGAGACAGTGAGAGACAGACAGGCAGACGGACGGATGGACAGACATGCAGGTAGGCATACAGTGTTAGTGAGAGACAGACAGACACATAGGCAGACACAGACAGACAGACAAACAGGCAGACAGGCATACGTGAAGACAGACAGACAGACAGACAAACAAGCAGGTAGGCAGACAGTGTTAGTGAGAGACAGACACACAGACAGACAGGTAGGCATACATGAAGACAGACAGACAGACAAGCAGGTAGACAGTGTTAGTGAGAGACAGACAAGGCAGGTAGGGACAGACAGACATGCAGTGTAGAGACAGACAGGCAGAGAGGCAGACAGACATGCAGGTAGGCATACAGTGTTAGTGAGAGACAGACAGACAAGCAGGTAGGCAGACAGTGTTAGTGAGAGACAGACAGACACACAGGCAGACAGCTAGCCAGACAGACATGCAGACAGACAGACAGACAGACAAGCAGGTAGGTACAGTGTTAGTGAGAGACAGACATGCAGATGGACGGACATACATGAAGACAGACAAACAGACAGACAGTGTTAATGAGAGACAGACAGACCGTGTTAATGAGAGACAGACAGACAAGCAGACAGAAAGGCAGTCAGGTAGAAAGGCAGGCAGACAGACAGGCATACATGAAGACAGACAGACAAACAAGCAGGTAGGCAGACAGTGTTAGTGAGAGACAGACGGACAGACACACAGGCAGACATACATACATGAAGACAGATAGACAGACACATAGGCACACAGACATACAGGCATACATGAAGACAGACAGACAGACAGAAGAGCAGGTAGGTATACAGTGTTAGTGAGAGACAGACAGGCAAATGGACGGACAGACAAGCAGGTAAGCATACAGTGTTAGTGAGAGACAGACAGACACAGGCAGACAGCCAGCCAGGTAGGCAGACAGTGTTAGTAAGAGACAGACAGACGGACGGACAGACAGACAGACATGCAGGTAGGCATTCAGTGTTAGTGAGAGACAGACAGACACACAGGCAGACAGGAAGACAGCCAGACAGACAGTCATAGATGAAGACAGACAAGCAGGTAGGCAGACCGTGTTAGTGAGAGACAGACAGGCAGACGGACGGACAGACATGCGGGTAGGCATATAGTGTTAATGAGAGACAGACAGAGACACACAGGCAGACAGACAAGCAGACAGACAGGCAGTCAGGCAAAAGGCAGGCAGACAGACAGACATACATGCAGACAGACACAAGAGAAAAGAGAAAGTAAAGGTGTGATGAAGGAAGAGACACTTAAGATAGTGATCAGAGTAACCATAGAAACCTCAAGAGTTACATGACTTCCTGTTGGCCTCAGCATCTTCAGCATGACATCATGACTACATCAGTCGCTACATCAGTAGACAACAAACATACCAGCACTACCCCTCTGTCCTGCACCAGGAGAGTCCAAGGAAGGAGAATCTAAAGAGTGGGGTGAGGGCAGAGAGAGAGAGAGAGAGAGGCAGGGAGAGAGAGAGAGGCAGAGAGAGAGGAGGGGGTGGAGAGAGAGAGCAGGGAGAGAGAGAGAGGCAGAGAGAGAGAGAGAGGCAGAGAGAGAGAGAAGTGAAGAACCAGTGAAGAACAAACATCATTGTATATACAACAGAGAGAGACACAGAGAGAGAGATAGAGAGATCCAATGCATGAACAGTTACAATTGATTGCCAACAGCATTAAACATTACAAACATTTCATATTGAGTTGTTATGTCTAAGATGAGGGAATAATTATACCTGTTGTTGATGAAGTTCGACCACTGAAGTCTCCAGATTCCAGGAACGTTATGGAGATGCTTGGGGATGTTGTAGAGAGGTTTGGGAGGGTTGTGGAGACATGGGGTCTGGAGGTGACAGGTGATGGTGTAGGAGTGGGAGGAGCTGTGAGTCAATAGAAAGTACAGATAAACACCAATACTGAAACAACTTCCTGTCAGGAAATAAGTCAGGAAGCCTTTCCATAATGAATAAATACTAGATACCATTATCTACTGAGACTGAACTTACCATCTGTAACTGTGAGATGCACCTCTTGGAATGTGTCCTTTATAGCTCGATCCACTCCACACCAGTAGGTCCCAGAGTCTGTCTTCCTCAGGTCTTTGATGGTCACATAGAATACATCTCCCTGGTCTTCTATACTGAATCTATCTTGAGTTACAATCTTGCTGCCCTTCGTTTCAACCAGAATGTCTTTACCAGAACATGTCTCCTTGCAGAAGAATTTGTTGTGGTTCCCTGCCCAAGTGAATGAGCAGCCCACAGTGACTTGTCCTCCTACCACTTCCTTAGTGACAGCTGACTCCACAACACACAGAGCTGTCAAACAGAAACACACAGTACAGTCACAACTGATGACCTGTCAGATATACTTTAACCCTGCTCAAATCTTACATTAACCCTGCTCAAATCTAACTTTAACCCTGCTCAAATCTAACTTTAACCCTGCTCAAATCTAACTTTAACCCTGCTCAAATCTAACTTTAACCCTGCACAAACCCAGGTAAAAGACCAACAAATCAAACATGAGTTCACAGAATTATCATAAGGTACATGTGAGGAAAAAAAACTCAGAACTGTAAAACTTTCTGGTTCCTTATAGACAAATACATATCTTATTCCTTCTGTACTATATCATCCAGACAGTTGTATAGAACATGACACAGACAGACAGACAGACAGACAGGCAGACACAGACAGACACAGACAGACACAGACAGACAGAACTCACCTGAGAGGAGACAGCAGGAGACAACATGGAGTATCTTCATTCTGGACAGTTACTCCTCAGTTACTATACTGTTAAAGTTACTTTACTATCACAGTTACTATACTGTTAAAGTTACTTTACTATCACAGTTACTATACTGTTAAAGTTACTTTACTATACTACCAGCTAGCACAGGTCCACAACAGCTTGTCTGTCTAGTTACTAGTTTGACAGCAGGGTGTTACTGAAGCTCTCTCTGTGTCTGTGTGTGAGTGAGTGAGTGAGTGAGTGAGAGAGAGAGAAAGAAACTGGTTCAAACTGGTCGGAGGTTAGACTTCTAAACCACCAGAGAACTCAGCTAGCAGTGGTGACTAAGTGTTGAAACTGTCAACTTCTCTGTTCTAAAGTTACCATGTTTGTTTCAGCAGAGGAGGAACACATTGTATATATCAACATTTTGATTAACTACAAGAGAGTGTTGAATTTGGTCAACATAAAATGTAATTGCTAATTTGCTAAATGAGGTATATTTTATCAAATAGAAGTTTTGTAATGTTTACGTTGTTACTAATGTACTGATATAAGTGGACGCATTCCGGCAACTTTGAAAAAAAAGTTGTGAGAGTTGTGCCTTTTGTCCAGACCAGAAGAAATTGACAAGGGTCCTCTTGTATCAGACCCCCCGGTGGCTGTAAAATCATTAGTCTGTGCCACAGGGTAGAGGCAGCAAGATTATTAGCTACCAGTACCCTTCCCCTATAAGACAGCTGGGGTAGCACCCATTTCCACCTTGACAGTCTGCCACACTTTCTCCACTCCCTCCAAGTTCTTTTTCTGAAAGTCATCGGAGCCTAGAAAAACCCCCAAAGTCTTCATCCCATCTCTGCCCCACTGAAGCCCCACAGGTAACTGTGGAGCGGACCCCGTCTGAAGCTGACCTGCCCACAGCGCTTCACTCTTTTCCCAATTGACTCTGGCTGAGGAGGCCCCCTCATACACCTTTGAAGCGTTTGAGAGAACCTTAACATCCTCATCCCCTGTAATAAAAACTGTCACGTCATCTGCATATGCAGACAGTGCTATCATGCGGGGCCTTCATTACACCTGGCACAGAGAAACCAGTAAGCCTCGCTCTTAAAAACAAAGCATTGGCTCAATTGCCAGACTATATAACTGCCCTGAAATTGGGCATCCCTGCCTGATGCCCCTTTGGACAGGGATGGGGCAACTCAAACCACCCCCCACCTTCACCATACGAGGCCCCAGCATTCAGTAAACTCATCCAAGACAAAAAAACATCCCCAAACCCAAAGGCTTCCATTGTTTTGAACAAGTACTGGTGGTCCACACGATCAAAAGCCTTCTCCTGATCCAAAGAAAGTAAACCCACATTTACATCAGACAGTTTACAAATGTCTAAAACATCTCTTACTAGAAACCAGTTGTCAACAATAGAGCGATCAGGTACACAGTAAGACTGGTCCTTGTGGACCAACAATCCCAGATACTCTTTCAACCTGTTTGAGGGACATTTAGATATCATTTTATATTCTGCGCACAGCAAAGCAACAGGTCTCCAGTTTTTTATGAAAACCAAATCCCTCTTTTTTGGCAACAATGCAAGCACAGCACGTTGACAGGACACAGGAAGAGACCCCTCATGAAAAGATTCACACACCACTTCATAAAAATCCTCCCCAATAGACCCCCAAAAGTGCTTATAGAACTCAGATGGTAAACCATTGATGCCAGGGGCTCGGCCTGCAGAGTAATGTCAGAGTCCAAGGCAACTCTCTGCTCAGGGCCCAGCTGAGGAAGACTGTGTAACAACTGTTCAGCACACAGAGAATCACAATCCTCCGCCTTATAGAGTGCAGAGTAGAAATCCACGGCATGTTGGCGCATTTCACGGTCATCCGTGGTCCCCTTCCCATCAGGGAGACGAAGGCAGACCATCTGTTTACGTTGCAATGTTGACTGTCCTAGGTTTAAAAAAAGCACTAGGAGCATCCATATCCTTGAGGGTAGCAAAACGAGACCTAATCAAGCCACCCTTCACTCGTTCATGTAGAAACGACCTCAGTTCATGTCTCTTGTCCTGTAAGTTCATGACTAGTCCCGGGTCATTCTGAGTGAGCAACTTCAATTCAATAGATTTGATGTCCTGTTCAAGGGCCCTGAGAGTCTCTAACTTCAATACGTGACAGAGCAGTATACTGTTAACAAAACAGTCGTATTTGGGCCTTCCCAACCTGCCACCATTGTCTCAAGGAATCAAAATTCCCTTTTGTAACCCTCCATTTTTCCCAAAACAACAAAAACCTTCCACAAAACATGACATCATGTAACAATTTAACATGAAAATACCAGTAAGGTGATGACCTTCGTGGACAGGACAAGTGAATATCACCAGTAACAATATGGTGATCAGAGAAACCCACAGGAGTAATGTCACACCTTCCAACCCCACTACAGTAGTCCTCAGATACATATAACCTGTCTAGCCTTGCTGCACTGACACCACCTTCATTAAGTTGAGCCAGGTGTACTGCCTAACTTTAGCATTCCTTACTCTCCACACATCAGAAAGCTCAAACTCAGTTAATAGACCAGACAGACAAGTTGCTGACCGCAGGTGAGGTTCTTCAGCAGTGCGATCAACAGTAAAATCCACTGTACAGTTCCAGTCCCCCCCTAAAACCAGACACCCCTCTTGGTCACACTGTCTTAAGGTTTCCTTTATTTGATCAAATATAGCAATACGCTCCGTGCCCTCATTAGGAGCAGAAACATTCACAAAAACAAATAAAAACACATAACATCCGCCTTGACCAATAAAACCTGACCCTTGACAATCTCTGTTGTAGATACCACAGTCACCCCTAAGCCTGAGGAAAACCAGATTGCCACCCCAGCACTGGAATTAGTACCATGACTGAGTATATGCTGCCCCTCCCACCACATACCCCAGTCAACCTCATTAGCCTCATCACTATGTGTCTCCTGTAGAAAAACTACATTAAGCCTTTTCTGTTTTATTACTTCTAATACCCAAGCCCTCTTATTCCTGTCCCTTCCCCCATTAATATTGAGAGAACCTCCCCTTAGTACCTCCATATAGAAAAGAGAAAGGAAAAGCAGAAGAAACCACAGAGAAACCAAAGAGAAAAAGACACCCTATGAGGCATGATCATCATCATTGTTTTAATGTTCTCTGAACCTGACCACGTTTCCCACTACCTTTAGCTGCTGTGACAGCAGTAACACATTTCCTCAAGCGAAAACGTTTCTTCTCACTCAACTGGCCAAACCCCACCGTCTTCTGTAACATCACAGCTGACCTCACAAACTTAACATCAAAAAGTCTGATCCAGGAACCCATTTACCTCCTCTAGATTATAAATTGAGTCCTCACCAGCTGCTGGCATATCAATAGAGATGTCCATATCCTTCTCCTGATCCTCCTCAGCTGAGGCCACAGACCCCTGACTCCCCTCTACCACATCCCCCTCAACACTCCCCACTTGCACCCTATCACTCGTACCAGGCATCTCCTCCACTACCTGGGAGCCTAACTCCTCATTAACCCCCTCCTGCACCCCATCACTCGTACCAGACATCTCCTCCACTACCTGGGAGCCTAGCTCCTCATTAACCCCCTCCTGCACCCCATCACTCGTACCAGACATCTCCTCCACTACCTGGGAGCCTAGCTCCTCATTAACCCCTCCTGCACCCCATCACTCGTACCAGACATCTCCTCCACTACCTGGGAGCCTGGCTCCTCATTAACCCCCTCCTGCACCCCATCACTCGTACCAGACATCTCCTCCACTACCTGGGAGCCTAACTCCTCATTAACCCCTCCTGCACCCCATCACTCGTGCCAGACATCTCCTCCACTACCTGGGAGCCTAGCTCCTCATTAACCCCCTCCTGCACCCCATCACTCATTGCAGACATCTCCTCCACTACCTGGGAGCCTAGCTCCTCATTAACCCCTCCTGCACCCCATCACTGCACCAGACATCTCCTCCACTACCTGGGAGCCTGGCTCCTCATTAACCCCCTCCTGCACCCCATCACTCGTACCAGACATCTCCTCCACTACCTGGGAGCCTAGCTCCTCATTAACCCCCTCCTGCACCCCATCACTGTACCAGACATCTCCTCCAATACCTGGGAGCCTAGCTCCTCATTAACCCCCCTCCTGCACCCCATCACTGCACCAGACATCTCCTCCACTACCTGGGAGCCTAACTCCTCATTAACCCCTCCTGCACCCCATCACTCGTACCAGACATCTCCTCCACTACCTGGGAGCCTAACTCCTCATTAACCCCCTCCTGCACCCCATCACTCGTACCAGACATCTCCTCCACTACCTGGGAGCCTAGCTCCTCATTAACCCCCTCCTGCACCCCATCACTCGTACCAGACATCTCCTCCACTACCTGGGAGCCTAGCTCCTCATTAACCCCCTCCTGCACCCCATCACTCGTACCAGACATCTCCTCCACTATCTGGGAGCCTAGCTCCTCATTAACCCCCTCCTGCACCCCATCACTTGTACCAGTTATCTCCTCCACTACCTGGGAGCCTAACTCCTCATTAACCCCCTCCTGCACCCCATCACTTGTACCAGACATCTCTTCCACTACCTGGAAGCCTAACTCCTCATTAACCCCCTCCTGTACCCAGCACTCATACTGGGCAACTCCTCACCCGTCTGAGGAAAAGGCTCTTCAGATCTGTCCTTACCTTCTACAACAATATTTTTCTGCTGCACAACGTTTCCCTCTGGTACAAGTTGCAACTCCGTGCCCTCAACACGGACAACTTGTTCCTCAGCAACAGGTGCTTGTGGCTGCTCTACCGCTGTCAGCCCACCTCTCCCTACATCAGTGGGCCCGGGCGTTACGAGGACCACCTGCGCCCCTCCCTCCGCCTTCTCCCTTTTCGGGCAAGCATGTCGCTTATGGCCAACATCCCCGCACTCAAAACACCGTTGACTACCCGTACTAGCATAAACCATATACAGTCTGTTGTCATACTTGACTTTAAACGATAACTCCAAAGTCTGATCCGGAGAATCCAAAAACATAAACACCTGTCGCCGAAACGACATAACCTGTTTCAAGGCCGGGTGTTTGCAACCCAACAGGACAATCTTAATTGAACTTGCAAACTTCCCAAACCGCAATAACTCGCGCTCCAATAGCTCATTGGGAATAAACGGCGGTACATTCGAAATCGTTACCCTTGTTGACGGAGAAAAAACGGCGTAACTTGAATAAACATACCTTTAAGAAGTACGCCATTCTCAACCATACGATCAACAAGGCGCTCCTCTTTAAGAAAAACCACACCTCTTTATTCATCGGTGATGTATAAGCAACATTCTCATATCCTACCTTCTCTCCTACAGCGACCAGAAACTCCTCCACAGTGACAGTAGCTTCAGTAACACACCTAAAGCCGTGCCGAAATGACAGGGACGGCGTCCCCAGTCGGGTAGCCATCCCCGCCAAAGTCAGGGTAGTTTCGAAGTCTCAGTCAGAAACAATATAACTCTTCTCCCAGTAATACCAGATAAAGTATACCTCTTCTCCCAGTAATACCAGAGACAGTATAACTACTCTCCCAGTAATACCAGAGACAGTATAACTCTTCCCCCAGTAATACCAGAGACAGTATAACTCTTCCCCCAGTAATACAAGAGACAGTATAACTCTTCCCCCAGTAATACCAGAGACAGTATAACTCTTCCCCCAGTAATACCAGAGACAGTATAACTCTTCCCCCAGTAATACCAGATAAAGTATACCTCTTCTCCCAGTAATACCAGACACAGCGTAACTCTTCTCCCAGTAATACCAGAGACAGAATAACTCTTCCCCCAGTAATACCAGAGACAGTATAACTCTTCCCCCAGTAATACCAGAGACAGTATAACTCTTCCCCCAGTAATACCAGAGACAGTATAACTCTTCCCCCAGTAATACCAGATAAAGTATACCTCTTCTCCCAGTAATACCAGACACAGTATAACTCTTCTCCCAGTAATACCAGAGACAGTATAACTCTTCCCCCAGTAATACCAGAGACAGTTTAACTCTTCTCCAAGTAATATTACAGACAGTATAACTCTTCTCCCAGCAATACCAGAGACAGTATAACTATTCTCCCAGTAATATTACAGACAGTATAACTCTTCTCCCAGTAGAAGTCTCAGTCAGAACGGAGACAATATTTGTCTTCTTGTGTTTGTCTCTTTTTAAAGTGACGATGCTGCTGCTAATGATGATGATAATGATTATGATGATGATGATAATGAAGTCAGTAAGCGGCTGTGTTCAGTGCTATATGTTGAGACACACTAACCATTTTCTTGAAATAGCCCACATGTCTTGTGGGTTTTCTGAACAGATCTCATGCTGCACTTCTTAATGTAGTCTCAGTGTGAAACTATTTGAAGCTTGCTTCAAAACCACAAGATGACAGCTCAGGGAGAAGGATGGGTGAGTCAAGTGTTAAAATGTTCACTTCTATTTCATCACTAAAGTACTGTCCATATTGTATCAAGAAATACGAACATCTTAAGACATTTTATGGCTATCAGAACAACTTAATGAAACATTGAGGCTTTTTCTCTTTTACAAAAGTCAGACTTTTCATAACTAAAATGCAACAATTTCACTTACATTGTGGGGACAATTTACAGAATATTTATATACATACACATGTATTTGTTAAACTGTATCTGTTAAAACTTCTTATGGATCGGCGTTCCGTCAACGGGACAGTTGTAAATAAAATAAAGTTCAAGTAAATCGCTTCTTAGTTTATGTTAACTTCTTAGGGATAGACCCCTTTTTTTCAATTTTCGCCTAAATGACATACCCAAATCTAACTGCCGTGTTGCTCAGGCCCTGAAGCAAGGATATGCATATTATTGGTACCATTTGAAAGGAAACACTTTGAAGTTTTTTGGAAATGTGAATTGAATGTAGGAGAATATAACACAATAGATCTGGTAGAAGAAAATACAAAGAAAAAAACAACCAGTCTTTTTCTACCACAATCTTTGAAATACAAGAGAAATGTCATAGTTATAGCCATCACTCTGGTTGTAATTCCGATAGTGTCCACAAGATGGAAGCAGTGTATGTGCAAATATTCAGATGGATAACTTGCGTGAACAACAAGATGTTTACGGTGAAGTCCCCATGTACATTTGGGCAAATCGTTAGGATAGGTTAATCAAAGGTTAACGCATGCATTTTGCGACCGAGACAAGTTTTCCCGTAAAGCCCAGCTCAATGGCTATCTAGCTAGCTTTGTTTGATCCCGATTGGTGCTTATTTGACAAAGATACAGTCGTTCAAATGAAGACCGGCCGCGTCATTGGCGTGCAACTAATGCGTCTCTCTCTGACCAAATATGGTGTCCTATGGGATATACTACACCCCTAATGATATAGTCAAGTCTTGTTACCTTCTAGGATCTCTGAGGAATACATACAAATGTGATTTGACTCGTTCAAACAACGTTTAGGGTGAGATTATCACAGATTCCTTTCTTTGCAAATTGAACGAGTGGAAATACAAAATCGATCGTGCGTGCTATATGGACCTTTTCAGGATATGAAAAAGGATTTTATCTAACAAAACGACACTTCATGTTATCTCTGGGACCCTTTGGATGATAAATCAGAGCAAGGTTTCAGAATATAAGTCCACATTTCACCTTCAGAGGTGAATTTATCAAACCTATCGCGGTGAAAAAAGTGTTTTGTTGTTATGAGCTCTTCTCAAACAATAGCTCCCTCTCAGACTTGAATCTTTACTTTCAAAGTGTGTCCCTAAATCCAATATTTGTTTGCAGTTCCAGGGTTCAGGGTTTGGTAGGTTGAATCTTGGTTTGCAGTGTTGGGGTTCAGGGTTTGGTAGGTTGAATCTTGGTTTGCAGTGTTGGGGTTCAGGGTTTGGTAGACAGCATCATCTTTTCCTATATAAACCAGGGTGTCTGTAGCAGGGTCATTCTCATGGTCCTGGTCCCCCTTTAAAGGTACAACAACATTAGTCCATAATCAGTACCATCAGACAGTGGAGTCATTAGTCCATAATCAGTACCATCAGACAGTGGAGTCATTAGTCCATAATCAGTACCATCAGACAGTGGAGTCATTAGTCCATAATCAGTACCATCAGACAGTAGAGTTATTAGTCCATAATCAGTACCATCAGACAGTGGAGTTATTAGTCCATAATCATTACCATCAGACAGTAGAGTTATTAGTCCATAATCAATTCTATCAGACAGTGGAGTCATTAGTCCATAATCAGTACCATCAGACAGTGGAGTCATTAGTCCATAATCAGTACCATCAGACAGTGGAGTTCTATCTACAGTCCTTTTTGGTGAAATATGAACCTGCTATATTCTGTAATCATGTTGTATAACTACATTTGATGAATAGTACAGGTGATGATCTGGATGATTAGGTTAAATCTGTTCATCTGTTATCCCAGCAGACACCCCCATGCCCAACCACCCCCTTCTAACCTTCAACCCCTCACCTCCTCACTGTTTCCTGTGTGGGTGTTTGGTCTGCTAGAGGTCTGTCTGCTGGAGGAGACCGGCCCTGTGGAACACACAACATCTTAATAGAATACACACTTGCAATGTGTGTGTGTGTGTGTGTGTGTGTGTGTGTGTGTATGCCTGTGTGTGTATGCCTGTGTGTGTGTGTGTGTGTGTGTGTGTGTGTGTGTGTGTGTGTGTGTGTGTGTGTGTGTGTGTGTGTGTGTGTGTGTGTGTGTGTGTGTGTGTGTGCCTGTGTGTGTGTGCATGTGTGCTTGAGTGTGTATGTGTGTGTGTGCCTGTGTTTGTGTGTGCCTGTGTATGTGTGCTTAAGTGTGTGTTTGCCTGCCTATGTGTCTGAAACGTGCCTTGCACCTTGTTACATTTCCATCTGTAGGCAGTGAACAGGATGACAGTGAACACCAACACAGCCAGACTCCCAGACACCATGATCACTACAAACTCCATTGGGATTGATGATGATGTGGATGATGAAGGGAGATGGATGATGGAACAGGAGTAATTGGAGGTCCTTAGGGTGGATGAAGAGGTGGGCGAGGACGGTGGTTCAGGAGACCTGGGGATCACTGAGGTGAATGACAAACTGTCTTGTCAGATGATAATTAAATAATATATATTCCATTTAGCAGACACTTTTATCCCAAAGCAACTTACAGTCATGAATACATTTATCAGCTGGGTGGTCCTAGCAGGAATCAACCCCACAATCCCTGCGTTACAACCCCCCTGCTCTACCAACTGAACCACAGAGGACCACAATGACTCCCTATAAACACAACCTGACTTTTTCAATGGTTTTTTTCAACCACAAATATGTAAATATTTCAACGTATTTTCAACTTCTTGTGCTCATAGGGCTGGTCCAAAGACATTTTTCATAGATCGTTGAAAGCTTTGACCAGAAGGTCAGACGTCATCACAGTCAACTGTACGGTACACCACAATAATGACAAGCAGAGAAAAGGAACTGTGAAAAACCTCTTCCTCTTTCTTTGTCCAGTTAGATCTCACAGCTCAGTAAAGATCTGGTCCAGAACTGGAAGTGATACAACAGCCTAAAAGCTGTAAACCAGGAAGCTACAAACATATTAACATCTTAACAGGAACATAATGACTTACACAGCTCTGCATATTTCTAACTGGAGCTAGTTGGTTGGTTGGTATCTTGTACATTCTTCTGGTCAGGTGTGTCCTTGTGGAATGATTTCAATCAAACCACATGTGTTACACACTGTCGATATGACTGTAACTTGTGTGTTTAGGTTCACACGTTAAAGAGAAAGAAGAAGTTTATACTCACTTATAACAAGCAGCTTCACCTGTGTGATCAGTGTAATGTAACGTTGTTCTGTCCTGCTGGTTTCTACTCCACACCAGTAGGTCCCAGTATCATCTTCAGTCAGGTCACTGATGGTCACTGTGGAGAATCTCTCTCTGCTGTTGTCAGACACAGAGAAACGCCCAGCTTTTGCAGTTGTCTGGTAAGCAGCGATCATATAAACACAAGTCTTGAAGTCATTGATTTCCTTGCAGAAATACTTGATGCTGTCCTTATGGTCCTCTGGATAGTTGCAGCTGATGGTAGCTTCTCCTCCCAGATAGGCCGTCTCTGTGACTGACTTCCCACAGCAGTCATCTGTCAATAGGAACACACATCACAACCTTAGTATAATACTATAGACTGACTTCTCACAGCAGTCATCTGTCAATAGGAACACACATCACAACCTTAGTATAATACTATAGACTGACTTCATTGACTAGTGATACTGATCATGTGATAACATAAGTAGCTAAATTCATTTTATAAAGTTAAAGTAAAAGTCTCTCACCATTCTTCACATCCAGCTCTACATTGGTATAACTGTCACGTGCATTAGGTTTGTCCACTCCACACCAGTAGGTCCCTTTATCATGTCTGGTCAGTTGTCTGATGATCACCTTGAAGTAGTTTCCTCCAGTGTTGTCATACAGAGAGAATCTACCACTGTGCTGCCAGGTGTTCTTCAATCCAGTTTTGATTTGATCCGTACAACTCAAACTCCAACTGTTCTGCCCCATGCAGAAATATTTCTCATTACTTCTTTGTTCTATGTAATAATGGCAGTAGATGATGACAGTTCCTCCAGAGTATCCTGTCACTTTGAAGGAGCTCAAACAACCTGTCAATCAGACCAGAGAAAATACCTCTTGGTTTAGTGTTTTGTAATACTAATCAAATCAATGTTCATTTGTCACGTGCGCCGAATACAACAGGTGTAGACCTTACAGTGAAATGCTTACTTACAGGCTCTAACCAACAGTGCAATTTTTAAGTAAAAAATGGGTATTAGGTAAACAATAGATAAGTAAAGAAATAAAAAAAACTGTAAAATGACAGTGAAAATAACAGTAGCGAGGCTATATACAGGTGGTACCGGTACAGAGGCAATGTGCGGGGGCACCTGTTAGTCGGGCTAATTGAGGTAATATGTACATGTAGGTAGAGTTAAAGTGACTATGCATAGATGATAAATGTACTTACAGTTAAGATTCCTACACCAGTGGCATCCTCAAATTATACACACAGTACACACAGTACACACACACACACACAGTACACGCACACACACACACACACCGTAGTGTTTCCTTATCTGTAGTAGTAGCCTTTATAAGAAGACTGACTGGATGTTATTACATTGTTATAGAGAGTTATAACAAGCTTATTACCTGTCATGATGGAGAGGAGGATGACTATCAGCAGGATCCTCATCTTGTTGTGTTCTCTCCAGGTTGGTCCAGGTGTCTATAGGTCCTGATATAATGTTGTGTTCTCTCCAGTTTGGTCCAGGTGTCTATAGGTCCTGATATAATGTTGTGTTCTCTCCAGGTTAGTCCAAGTGTCTATAGGTCCTGATATAATGCTGTGTTCTCTCCAGGTTAGTCCAGGTGTCATAGGTCCTGATATAATGCTGTGTTCTCTCCAGGTTGGTCCAGGTGTCTGTAGGTCCTGATATAATGCTGTGTTCTCTCCAGGTTGGTCTTTGTGTCTATAGGTCCTGTTATAATGTTGTGTTCTCTCCAGGATGGTCCAGGTGTCTATAGGTCCTGATATAATGCTGTGTTCTCTCCAGGTTGGTCCAGGTGTCTATAGGTCCTGATATAATGTTGTGTTCTCTCCAGGTTGGTCCAGGTGTCTATAGGTCCTGATATAATGTTGTGTTCTCTCCAGGTTGGTCCAGGCGTCTATAGGTCCTGATATAATGTTGTGTTCTCTCCAGGTTGGTCCAGGTGTCTATACGTCCTGATATAATGTTGTGTTCTCTCCAGGTTGGTCCAGGTGTCTATAGGTCCTGATATAATGCTGTATTCTCTCCAGGTTGGTCCAGGTGTCTATAGGTCCTGATATAATGCTGTGTTCTCTCCAGGTTGGTCCAGGTGTCTATAGGTCCTGATATATGCTGTGTTCTCTCCAGGTTGGTCCAGGTGTCTATAGGTCCTGATATAATGTTGTGTTCTCTCCAGGTTGGTCCAGGTGTCTATAGGTCCTGATATAATGCTGTGTTCTCTCCAGGTTGGTCCAGGTGTCTATAGGTCCTGATATAATGCTGTGTTCTCTCCAGGTTGGTCCAGGTGCCTATAGGTCCTGATATAATGCTGTATTCTCTCCAGGTTGGTCCAGGTGTCTATAGGTCCTGATATAATGTTGTATTCTCTCCAGGTTGGTCCAGGTGTCTATAGGTCCTGATATAATGTTGTGTTCTCTCCAGGTTGGTCCAGGTGCCTATAGGTCCTGATATAATGCTGTATTCTCTCCAGGTTGGTCCAGGTGTCTATAGGTCCTGATATAATGTTGTATTCTCTCCAGGTTGGTCCAGGTGTCTATAGGTCCTGATATAATGTTGTGTTCTCTCCAGGATGGTCCAGGTGTCTATAGGTCCTGATATAATGTTGTGTTCTCTCCAGGTTGGTCCAGGTGTCTATACGTCCTGATATAATGTTGTGTTCTCTCCAGGTTGGTCCAGGTGTCTATAGGTCCTGATATAATGCTGTATTCTCTCCAGGTTGGTCCAGGTGTCTATAGGTCCTGATATAATGCTGTGTTCTCTCCAGGTTGGTCCAGGTGTCTATAGGTCCTGATATATGCTGTGTTCTCTCCAGGTTGGTCCAGGTGTCTATAGGTCCTGATATAATGTTGTGTTCTCTCCAGGTTGGTCCTGAAATATATTGGTGCTTTATTGATAAATACACATAGAAATATATTGGTGCTTTATTGATAAATACACATAGAAATATATTGGTGCTTTATTGATAAACACATAGAAATATATTGGTGCTTTATTGATAAATACACATAGAAATATATTGGTGCTTTATTGATAAATACACATAGAAATATATTGGTGCTTTATTGATAAACACATAGAAATATATTGGTGCTTTATTGATAAATACACATAGAAATATATTGGTGCTTTATTGATAAACACATAGAAATATATTGGTGCTTTATTGATAAATACACATAGAAATATATTGGTGCTTTATTGATAAATACACATAGAAATATATTGGTGCTTTATTGATAAATACACATAGAAATATATTGGTGCTTTATTGATAAATACACATAGAAATATATTGGTGCTTTATTGATAAATACACATAGAAATATATTGGTGCTTTATTGATAAATACACATAGAAATATATTGGTGCTTTATTGATAAATACACACAGTCACATTTCCCAGTCAGGTGGAGTAAAAAACACTGAATAATCAAAGGTCTCTGTTTGTTCAAGACAGTTTTACATTCACAGTAGAAACAATGAATGAATCAATGAATGAATGAATGAATGAACGGACGTACTTACGTAATGACTGACAAACAAAAGAACAAATAAACAAACCGATGATTGAACTAATGAATGATGAATGAACAAACAAAAAATAAATGAAGGAATATACAAACAAAGTAACAAAATAAATACTTAAAAAAATGAGTATTAAAATTAATGAATGAACAAACAAATTAATAATTTAATGAATTTAAAACACAAATGAATAAAAACATTAATGAAAACGTGAATTAATTACTGTTTAATGTTGCAGTACATTATGAGGTGTCTACAGTAGTAGACTATGTAGCAGAGTGTTTAATGGTGCAGTACATTATGAGGTGTCTACAGTAGTAGACTATGTAGCAGAGTGTTTAATGGTGCAGTACATTATGAGGTGTCTACAGTAGTAGACTATGTAGCAGAGTGTTTAATGGTGCAGTACATTATGAGGTGTCTACAGTAGTAGACTATGTAGCAAGTGTTTAATGGTGCAGTACATTATGAGGTGTCTACAGTAGTAGACTATGTAGCAGAGTGTTTAATGGTGCAGTACATTATGAGAGTGTCTACAGTAGTAGACTATGTAGCAGAGTGTATAATGGTGCAGTACATTATGAGAGTGTCTACAGTAGTAGATTATGTAGCAGAGTGTTTAATGGTGCAGTACATTATGAGAGTGTCTACAGTAGTAGACTATGTAGCAGAGTGTTTAATGGTGCAGTACATTATGAGGTGTCTACAGTAGTAGACTATGTAGCAGAGTGTTTAATGGTGCAGTACATTATGAGGTGTCTACAGTAGTAGACTATGTAGCAGAGTGTTTAATGGTGCAGTACATTATGAGGTGTCTACAGTAGTAGACTATGTTGCAGAGTTTTTAATGGTGCAGTACATTATGAAGTGTCTACAGTAGTAGACTATGTTGCAGAGTTTTTAATGGTGCAGTACATTATGAGGTGTCTACAGTAGTAGACTATGTAGCAGAGTGTTTAATGGTGCAGTACATTATGAGGTGTCTACAGTAGTAGACTATGTTGCAGAGTTTTTAATGGTGCAGTACATTATGAGGTGTCTACAGTAGTAGACTGTGTAGCAGAGTGTATAATGGTGCAGTACATTATGAGGTGTCTACAGTAGTAGACTGTGTAGCAGAGTGTTTAATGGTGCAGTACATTATGAGGTGTCTACAGTAGTAGACTATGTAGCAGAGTGTTTAATGATGCAGTACATAGTGAGGTGTCTATAGTAGTAGACTATGTAGCAGAGTGTTTAATGGTGCAGTACATTATGAGGTGTCTACAGTAGTAGACTATGTAGCAGAGTGTTTAATGGTGCAGTACATTATGAGGTGTCTACAGTAGTAGACTATGTAGCAGAGTGTTTAATGGTGCAGTACATTATGAGGTGTCTACAGTAGTAGACTATGTAGCAGAGTTTTTAATGGTGCAGTACATTATGAGGTGTCTACAGTAGTAGACTATGTTGCAGAGTTTTTAATGGTGCAGTACATTATGAGGTGTCTACAGTAGTAGACTATGTTGCAGAGTTTTTAATGGTGCAGTACATTATGAGGTGTCTACAGTAGTAGACTATGTAGCAGAGTGTTTAATGGTGCAGTACATTATGAGAGTGTCTACAGTAGTAGACTATGTTGCAAGTTTTTAATGGTGCAGTACATTATGAGGTGTCTACAGTAGTAGACTATGTAGCAGAGTGTTTAATTGTGCAGTACATTATGAGGTGTCTACAGCTGTTGGGTCAGTGTCTGGGTGATTATTAGCATCAGAGTCTTTACTGAAGTTGACAGTAGCATAGTGGAGTCAGGCAGAATTTTTTTATTTTTATAATTTAATTATTTATTATTATTTCACCTTTATTTAACCAGGTAGGCACGTTGAGAACAAGTTCTCATTTACAACTGCGACCTGGCCAAGATAAAGCATAGCAGTTCGAAACATACAACAACACAGTGTTACACATGGAATAAACAAACATACAGTCAATAATACAGTAGAAAAACAAATCTATATACAATGTGTGCAAATGAGGCAAGATAAGGAAGGTAAGGCAATAAATAGGCCATGGTGGCGAAGTAATTACAATATAGCAATTTAACACTGGAAAATACACATAGATTGCGACCCACCCGTAGCGAGTGCTTGTAGATGACCTGGAGCCAGTGGGTTTGGCGACGAGTATGAAGCGAGGGCCGGCCCACGAGAGGTCTGTCAGTGCCGGTGTGTGTAGCTGGTGAAAAAAGTCAGGGCGCAGGAAAGCAGAGATGAGTGAACAACGTATTTAATAAAATACTGGAAAAACAGGATAACAAATCCAACGTGCCCAAAAACAAACGGGGGAACATAAACAGCCGTAATAAACCAACAAAGTAGAACAAACAATCACGCACACCAAACATGGGGAAAACAGAAGGTTAAATAATGAACATGTAATTATGGAATTGAAAACATATGTGTAAAACAAATACAAAACAAATGGAAGCGAGCCGACACCGACCTCGGGGACGACCCGGGGGACGAGGCGCAGAGTGATCCGGATGGAGACGGTGGAACTCCAGCAGTATCTCTGCTCCAGACCATACCCCTGCCACTCCACGAGGTACTGAAGGCCCCCCCTCCGACGCCTTGAGTCCATGATGGCTCAAACAGCATACGATGTCCAGAGGGGGCGGAGTAACCTCCCGCACCTCAGACTCCTGGAATGGACCAGCCACCACCGGCCTGAGGAGAGACACATGGAACGAAGAGTTAATACGGTAATCTGGGGGGAGCTGTAATCTGCAACAAACCTATTTCAGTCTCCTCAGGACTGAACCCACGTACCGTGGGACTGGTTATGTCACTTTAAAGTGGGACTGGTTATGTCACCCTACTATGGGAATGGTTATGTCACCCTACTATGGGAATGGTTATGTCACCCTACAGTGGGAATGGTTATGTCACCCTACTGTGGAAATGGTTATGTCACTCCACAGTGGGATTGGTTATTTCACTCTACTGTGGGAATGGTTATGTCACCCAACAGTGGGAATGGTTATGTCACCCTACTGTGGGAATGGTTATGTCACCCTACAGTGGGAATAGTTATGTCACCCTACTGTGGGAATGGTTATGTCCCTTTACAGTGGGAATGGTTATGTCACCCTACTGTGGAAATGGTTATGTCACTCCACTATGGGAATGGTTATGTCACCC
This sequence comes from Brachymystax lenok tsinlingensis, assembly GCA_030435695.1. Taxonomy (NCBI): domain Eukaryota; kingdom Metazoa; phylum Chordata; class Actinopteri; order Salmoniformes; family Salmonidae; genus Brachymystax; species Brachymystax lenok. The sequence continues at coordinate 35,212,574 of CM059812.1, read as the reverse complement.
TACTGTGGGAATGGTTATGTCACCCAACAGTGGGAATGGTTATGTCACCCTACTGTGGGAATGGTTATGTCACTCTACTGTGGGAATGGTTAAGTCACCCAACAGTGGGAATGGTTATGTCACCTTACAGTGGGAATAGTTATGTCCCTTTACAGTGGGAATGGTTACGTATGTCACACTACTGTGGGAATGGTTATGTCACTCCACTATGGGAATGGTTATGTCACCCTACTGTGGGAATGGTTATGTCACCTTACAGTGGGAATGGTTATGTCACCCTACAGTGGGAATGGTTATGTCACACTACTGTGGGAATGGTTATGTCACACTACTGTGGGAATGGTTATGTCACTCCACTATGGGAATGGTTATGTCACCCTACTGTGGGAATGGTTATGTCACCCTACAGTGGGAATGGTTATGTCAAAATACTATGTGAATGATTTTGTCATCCTACATTTGCAATTGTTATGTCAACCTACTGGTGGAAAGGTTATGTCAGCCTACAGTGGGAATTTTTATGTCACCCTACTTTTACACACCATTTATAAAGTATGACATAAGGTTATACATAATTTATGGAGAGATGCTGAAGTCTTTTGAAGTGCTTATGAAGCCTTTATGTGTGCTATATAAATCCTTTACAAGGGGTACTACACCACACACTACTCCTGTCACAGTACCTTCACTACTCCTCTCACAGTACCTTCACTATACCCTACACTACTCCTGTCACAGTACATTCACTACACCCTACACTACTCCTGTTACAGTACATTCACTACACCCTACACTACTCCTGTTACAGTACCTTCACTACACCCTACAGTACTCCTGTTACAGTACCTTCACTACACCCTACACTACTCCTGTTACAGTACCTTCACTACACCCTACACTACTCCTGTTACAGTACCTTCACTACACCCTACACTACTCCTGTTACAGTACCTTCACTACACCCTACACTACTCCTGTTACAGTACCTTCACTACACCCTACACTACACCTACACCTATACCCTAAAATATAATCAAACTATAATGTTTCTTACAAAAAGAAGTATGTTCAATAGCTAACCGATTTTAGCAGGTGCGTCTTGTCTTCATGGCGCGTCCAAACACGAATTTCCAAGACTTTGTCCCTGTACAAAACTGATATTTCTTATTCGTTTTATTCGTTTTGGAAATTACATTCCTGAACCTTGAACATAGACTGCTGACACACTGTGGAAGCCATAGGAATTGCAGCCGGACGCCCCTCTGGTCTGGTGGAAGTTGCTACTGAGTCTGCTCTCTCTGTGGCTTTTCAGTGTGTATGTGTGTGTGCGTGAGTGTATCTCAAGTGGTTCTAGTCAACACTCTTCCTCTTTCTCTACATGTCCAGACACACACACACTGAAAAACACACTACACACTCACACAACACAAATACACACACACATACACATGCACACACTAATACTCCACATTCACACTGTTTTAAACTTTTTGATGAGTTTTTATGAAATGCTTTAAAAGGCACAGTTTACTATTATAGATATGTAAATCTCAAAGGTACAGTTGACTATTATGGTATTACTGTCTTCATTATTATAACAGCCAAAATGAAGCCAAAATTATATGACAAAACACAAATATGTACAATAGTGTTGGTTAACTTTCACAAAATCTGGAGATAAAAGTGATTTTAAAGCCAGATGTTCATATTTTGCATACATTATATACAGTAAAATCACATGAACTGTTTTAATACAATATGTCAAGGAGGATTTGAAACAGGAAAGGGATTATTTTATTTGTTTAATGTCATTCCAAGATGGCGGCTCTGTGGTGACAACTCATCATCTCTCAACAGGGAGATTCCCTTCATCCCATATTATCACATTTCAGGTAAGACCCAGATACAGACAACGTCTAAGTAACAGCAGTTTATTAATCCAACAGGGGCAGGCAGAAGACAGGTCAGGGGCAGGCAGAAGACAGGTCAGGGGCAGGCAGAAGACAGGTCAGGGGCAGGCAGAAGACAGGTCAGGGGCAGGCAGAAGACAGGTCAGGGGCAGGCAGAAGACAGGTCAGGGGCAGGCAGAGGGCAGTAATCCAGATAGGTGGGGAAAAGGTACAGGATGGCAGGCAGGCTCAGGGCAGGTAGAATGGTCAACACCGGGAAAACTAGAAAACAATCGAGAGACAGGAGCAGAGGGAAAACCGCTGGTAAGCTTGACAAAACAAAACGAACTGGCAACAGGCAAACAGAGAACACAGGTATAAATACACAGGGGATAATGGGGAAGATGGGTGACACCTGGAGGGGGGTGGAGACAATCACAAAGACAGGTGAAACAGATCAGGGCGTGACACAAATGGTACCTTGTTCCCATTAGAGCACTGCCTTTGACCAGGGTCCATATGGGGGATAGGTAATAGGGTGTCATTTGGGACACATCCCTTGTATAGATTATATAGTACTACATTATTATGGGCAGCTGGGCTGTAGAGTAGATGGCATCTTCTGGAGTGTCTTTAGAGCGGTGTACAGCAGGGTATCTTGTAGATTCTACAGTACCTTTGGGTAGCTGGGCTGTAGAATAGATGGAATCATCCTGGGTTCCACTGGCTGTTGGAGGGCTTGAAGAAACTCTAGAATCTTTTGGGTAGTTCCACGTTGGAGAAGATGAGAGAAGCTGGGATAAATATCATCTTTGTGGCAGCTAGTGTTAGCATAGATGTCACAGTGTGGGATACCGATATCATGGCCAGCAGGGTAGGTTGTAGAAGGTTGGCTGGCAGGGTAGGTTGTAGAGTTGGTAGGTGAGTTAACAGTGGAGTAGACTGAAGAGATTACCACAGGGAGTGTGTCTGTCTGTCTGTCTGCCTCTCTGATCTCCTCATACACACAATCAACCTGCATACAGAACCAATGACAATAGATACATGTTCAGATATGAAAAGAAGTGGAGGGCCCTCAACCATCAACATGTGTTGTTTGCCACTGATTTTCTTCATGTAATGAAAGCAGACTACAGTACAATCCCACTAGAGGCTGTAGACACACACACTCAACCCTTAGATAGTTTACCACCTCCCTGTCTATCACCTCTACACTACTAGTTATTATGGACACACACACACACACACACATACATTCACTGACAAACTCACACCCTGATACCTCTCACCTCTCCAGTAGGGTCAGGTTGTGTGTTGGAGGAGACTGGTGGAGGTGGTGTTCTCCTGGTTCCTCTCCTCTGTCTGTAGAACAGGAGCAGGACCAGTCCTAACACCGTCACCATGACTACCAGACCAACACTGGTCCACACCATCAGACCTGACCACAGACAGGAGGAGAGACTTTACAGAGTACTGTTTATATCATAGATACCATCAGACCTGACCACAGATAGGAGGAGAGACTTTACAGAGTACTGTTTATATCCTAGATACCATCAGACCTGACCACAGACAGGAGGAGAGACTTTACAGAGTACTGTATATATCCTAGATACCATCAGACCTGACCACAGACAGGAGGAGAGACTTTACAGAGTACTGTATATATCCTAGATACCATCAGACCTGACCACAGACAGGAGGAGAGACTTTACAGAGTACTGTATATATCATAGATAACATCAGACCTGACCACAGACAGGAGGAGAGACTTTACAGAGTACTGTATATATCATAGATACCATCAGACCTGACCACAGACAGGAGGAGAGACTTTACAGAGTACTGTATGTATCATAGATAGAGACTTTACAGAGTACTGTATGTATCATAGATACAATCAGACTTGACAACAGACAGGAGGAGAGACTTTACAGAGTACTGTACATATCATAGATACCATCAGACCTGACCACAGACAGGAGGAGAGACTTTACAGAGTACTGTATATATCCTAGATACCATCAGACCTGACCACAGACAGGAGGAGAGACTTTACAGAGTACTGTATATATCATAGATAACATCAGACCTGACCACAGACAGGAGGAGAGACTTTACAGAGTACTGTATATATCATAGATACCATCAGACCTGACCACAGACAGGAGGAGAGACTTTACAGAGTACTGTATGTATCATAGATAGAGACTTTACAGAGTACTGTATGTATCATAGATACAATCAGACTTGACAACAGACAGGAGGAGAGACTTTACAGAGTACTGTACATATCATAGATACCATCAGACCTGACCACAGACAGGAGGAGAGACTTTACAGAGTACTGTAAGTATCATAGATAGAGACTTTACAGAGTACTGTATGTATCATAGATACAATCAGACTTGACAACAGACAGGAGGAGAGACTTTACAGAGAACTGTATATATCATTGATAGAGACTTTAAAAATATAGGAAAGTCAGGTAGCCCAGTGGTTAGAGCGTTGGGCCAGTAACCGAAAGGTTGCTGGATCGAATCCCTCACCTGAACAAGGCAGTTAACCCACTGTTCACCTGTAGGCCTTTTTTGTAAATAAATAGATAAAATAGATAACATGATGTTCATTTGATCAATTGTTTTCTCAGCGGGTTGTTCAGTCAGTCTCTCAGTAAGGCAGGAAGATAGAGAGACAGGCAAGAAGACAGAGATACAGGCAAGAAGATAGACAGACAGGCAAGAAGACAGACAGACAGGCAGGAAGACAGACAGACAGAAAATAAAGGTGTGATGAATGAGGAGCCCAAAACCTCAAGTGTTGCATCACTTCCTGTAGATTTCTGAGAAACTCACCATATTTTAGCTCAAATCAGTTGACATGAAACTTACCAGCACTCTGACTCTGTCCTACACCAGGAGAGAGAGAGAGAGAGAGAGAGAGAGAGAGAGAGAGAGAGAGAGAGAGAGAGAGAGAGAGAGAGAGAGAGAGAGAGAGAGAGAGAGAGAGAGAGAGAGAGAGAGAGAGAGAGAGAGAGAGAGAGAGAGAGAGAGAGAGAGAGAGAGAGAGAGAGATTTGTCCAAAGCATGAACAGTTACAATTGATTTCCTCCAGCATTTCAGCATTTAATATCACAGCATATTAACTTTAATGTCTGAGATGAGAGATTCATCATACCTGCTCTTGATGAAGAGTGGTCACTGAATTCTCCAGATGGCAGAAATATTGTGGAGATGTTAGATAATGTTGCAGAGAGGTTTGGGAGAGTTGTGGAGATGTTTGGTCTGGAGGTGACAGCTGACAGTTTAGGAGGAGCTGTGTGTAAAACAAAAGAACAGGCATTCACAAATACTGTCACCATTTTGCTTGTCTCTAATGAAGTCATGAAACCTGTAACAAACATTAACCTCTGAATTTGTCAAATGTGATTGGGTGTTAACTTACCATCTGTAACTGTGACACGTACCTCTAGGTATGAGTCTTTTATAAATCTGTTAACTCCACACCAGTAGGTCCCAGAATCTGACTTCATCAGGTTCTTGATGGTAACATTGAACTCTCCATTTCTATTGTCATGTATGGCGTATCTTCCTCTCTCAATAGAGTTCTTGTTCTTCTGAGTTTGAATCAGAATGTCATTGTCACATTTCTTCCCACAGAAGTACTTGTCATAGCTTTTTCCAAACCATTTATCTGCATATGAGCACTGAATTGTGACCTGTCCCCCAACAACTCCGGTCACCTTAGTGATGGCTGACTCCACAACACAGAGAGCTGTAAAACAGAAACATACGGTAACTAAAGAGGAACTGGACCTCATTGTCCTCAACACCCTCATAGTCCTACTGTCCCCATCAACAGAGAGGTGAGAGAACCTTCAGTTCAGTACATTCTACCATGAATATGCAGATATATCATCTGATCATATCTCTAGTGTATCACATTCTGTCTCCTTATAGACAAATCATTATCTTAGTGTACTATATCATCCAGACAGTATCCAGTCTGGTACTATAGAAACTGATACAGACAGGCAGACAGGCAGGCAGACAGACAGACAGACAGACAGACAGACAGACAGAACTCACCTGAGAGGAGACAGCAGGAGAGAACATGGAGTATCTTCATTCTGGACAGATACTCCTGATACTACTTTACTATCACAGTTACTATACTGTTAAAGTTACTTTACTACCACAGTTACTATACTGTTACAGTTACTTTACTATCATAGTTACTATACTGTTAAAGTTACTTTACTACCACAGATACCATACTACCACCTGGTGCATCAACAAGCCCAGGTCCACAACAGCTTCTCTGTCAGCTACTCTCAGTCCTACTAAACCATCACCAGTCAGACAGTGTTGACAGCAGGGTGTTTCCTAAGTGCCCTTTCTTCATTTATTGAGTGCTCCTCCCTCCTCTGACACCACACCCCCCTCTCTGTCTCTCTGCATGTCAGAGAGATGGAGATAGTGATGATGGTGACGGTGGTGGTGGAGGGGGAGGGCATTAACCTACATATCCTGGCTCTGAAATGACTTCGGTGTCTGCAGGTCTATATGCTACAGAGTGAAACTGGTTCAATCCGTCCGGATGTTAGACTTCTAAACCACAACTCAGCTAGCTGTGTTAAACTTCTCTGTTCTAAAGTGACCATGTTTGTTTCAGCAGAGGAGGAACACATTGTGGAGATGATGACAATATAGTAAAAGTACATCAATATATTTTATTACTTTTTTCTGACATTTCATTGATCCAAATACAGTCTTTTTAAATGATCAACTCAACAGATGAGTTTCTGAACAGAAGAAACATCCCTCCTCTACAACCCAACTCCCCCTTAATGAATGATGTCATCACATAACAGACAAGCTACTGAGATCTCAGTAAAAATCTAGAACAATTTAAACTGCGTTCGCTGCCGGGCTCCTAAATTGCCCATCAAGTGAAACCTCCGCTCACCCGGGCAAGACATGCAAACTCACTGTCAGTGAGAGAACAGGAGATTGAGAGAGATAGAGACAGGCAGATAGAAAGAGAACAAGAGACCGTCAGAGAGAGAAAAAGAGACTGACAGAGACCGTGAGCGAGAGAGAGACAAAAAAAAAAGTTAAAGAGAAATTTGCTAAAAATAGAGGTCAGCGCATATAGTTAAAATATGTCTCTTGTGATTGATCGCCAGTGAGTGTATGTATCTTGTGATTGGTAGCCAGTGACTCAAGTGTCTCTGGGTTTGCTGATTGTGGAGTAGATGGGAGGAGCCTCAGAGGAGCTGTGTGGATGATTGACAGTAGAGTGGGCGGGGCTTTGACAACAGGTTCACAGTAGCATAGTCACATGATGAAATGCCTTCTTTAGCAATGGCAGAGATGTCACAGTGTGGGACACCGATAGCATGGCCAGCAGGGTAGGTTGTAGAAGGTTGGCTGGCAGGGTAGGTTGTAGAGTTGGTAGGTGAGTTGACAGTGGAGTAGACTGAAGAGATTACCACAGGGAGTGTGTCTGTCTCTCTGTATGCCTCGTTGATCTCCTCACACACACAATCAACCTGCATACAGAACCAATGACAATAGATACATGTTCAGATATGAAAAGAAGTGGAGAGCCCTCAACCATCAACATGTGTTGTTTGCCACTGATTTTCTTCATGTAATGAAAGCAGACTACAGTAGAATCCCACTAGAGGCTGTAGACTCACACACTCAACCCTTAGATAGTTTACCACCTCCCTGTCTATCACCTCTACAATACACTTTATTATGGACACACACACACACACACACACACACACTGACAAACTCACACCCTGATACCTCTCACCTCTCCAGTAGGGTCAGGTTGTGTGTTGGAGGAGACTGGTGGAGGTGGTGTTCTCCTGGTTCCTCTCCTCTGTCTGTAGAACAGGAGCAGGACCAGTCCTAACACCGTCACCATGACTACCAGACCAACACTGGTCCACACCATCAGACCTGACCACAGACAGGAGGAGAGACTTTACAGAGTACTGTATATATCATAGATACCATCAGACCTGACCACAGACAGGAGGGGAGACTTTAGAGAGTACTGTACATATCATAGATACCATCAGACCTGACCACAGACAGGAGGAAAGACTTTACAGAGTACTGTATATATCCTAGATACCATCAGACCTGACCACAGACAAGAGGAGAGACTTTACAGAGTACTGTATATATTATAGATACCATCAGACCTGACCACAGACAGGAGGAGAGACTTTACAGAGTACTGTATATATTATAGATACCATCAGACCTGACCACAGACAGGAGGAGACACTTTACAGAGTACTGTATATATTATAGATACCATCAGACCTGACCACAGACAGGAGGAGAGACTTTACAGAGTACTGTATATATCATAGATACCATCAGACCTGACCACAGACTGGAGGAGAGACTTTACAGAGTACTGTACATATCATAGATACCATCAGACCTGACCACAGACAGGAGGAGAGACTTTACAGAGTACTGTATATATCATAGATACCATCAGACCTGACCACAGACAGGAGGAGGAGCTTAACAGAGTACTGTATATATCATAGATACCATCAGACCTGACCACAGACAGGAGGAGAGACTTTACAGAGTACTGTACATATCATAGATACCATCAGACCTGACCACAGACAGGAGGAGAGACTTTACAGAGTACTGTATATATCATAGATACCATCAGACCTGACCACAGACAGGAGGAGAGACTTAACAGAGTACTGTATATATCATAGATACCATCAGACCTGACCACAGACAGGAGGAGAGACTTTGCAGAGTACTGTATGTATCATAGATAGAGACTTTACAGAGTACTGTATGTATCATAGATACAATCAGACTTGACAACAGACAGGAGGAGAGACTTTACAGAGTGCTGTATATATCATTGATAGAGACTTTAAAAATATAGGAAAGTCAGGTAGCCTAGCGGTTAGAGCGTTGGGCCAGTAAGCAAAAGGTTGCTGGATCGAATCCCTCACCTGAACAAGGCAGTTAACCCACTGTTCACCTGTAGGCCTTTTTTGTAAATAAATAGATAAAATAGACAACAGGATGTTCATTTGATCAATTGTTTTCTCAGCGGGTTGTTCAGTCAGTCTCTCAGTAAGGCAGGAAGACAGAGAGACAGGCAAGAAGACAGAGAGACAGGCAAGAAGATAGACAGGCAGGAAGTGTTGCATCACTTCCTGTAGATTTCTGAGAAACTCACCATATTTTAGCTCAAATCAGTTGACATGAAACTTACCAGCACTCTGACTCTGTCCTACACCCCAGGAGAGAGAGAGAGAGAGAGAGAGACTGACTTTTACAACTCTTTATTAAACCATGTACTAAAACACAATATATTTCACCCATTCAGAGGCAGTGCAATATATATATATATTCAATAAAAAAACACACAAAAAAAAGAAGGAAATAAAGAAATAATAATATTAAACTTAAAATTGACCATTAAACATCACCAATTGAACACTATAGTTTCATCTTCACATATTGACAATAAAGCACCATTCACACACCACTTAAACTGAAATTCAAGTACATTTTTTGTGATTTGATAGAATTTGTGTTCCACTCTGATTCTCGATTCAACCAAAGCAGTAAACATTTTCAGTACACTCATTTTATTCCCCTCAGCAGCCATTCTACAAGTCTTCCAAATAGCTAATTTAGCTTGTCCAACATAACATTCGCCAATGTACACTGTTCTCTATTTGTTTTTGAATACTTGCATCCATAAATAAAGAATGTCTTATTCAAACAAAACCCTAGGTCTCCTAGTATTCTTTCCAATAAGATAAACAGTGGTACCAGCCTGGGACATTCAACAAAAACATGAAACACAGTCTCTGGTTTATTACAAAAATTACAGGATAATAAAACATCCATATTAAACTTAGAAACAAAACAATTTGTAGGTAACACACAGTGCAATATTCTCCACTGTAAATCTCCAGATGGTTTTGGAAGGGGACCTTTATAAAAGAGCCTCCAAGAGGAGCAAGATCATCAGAAACCATGAGATATTCTCTCCATTGTGTGTCACATCTCTGATTAATATTTCCAAAATAATCAGTCTTTACACATATCTGATAAAACTCTCGTTTTCCAATAGCTTGAAAATCAAGCTCCTGTAGTATAAATTTCATTAACTTCCCCTCTTGGTCATCCTCTGTACAAACCCTTGGAGACACAAATAACTTAGGGAAAGAGCATTGCATTGAATCACCAGACAGGAAACAATTTACAAAATTGAGGAATTGAGAGGGGAAATCAGCTTTCAGACTTTTTATGAAGTGTTCCACCATCCTCACAGACTTGAATCCCACCTGCTCACAAATTTCAGCTGCTGGTCTCCATTTTCTGGGAGCAATATCAATCAAATGTGCAACTGTGGTCAAACCCTTCTCTATAAATGTTTTAGCAATGATATTAGATGTGCAAACATTTCCACCAATGAAGGAGTTATAAAACAGTGGCTCATTCAGGCCAAAATGATCATTTTCTCGTCTAAATTCCTTCAAAACCATCCAGGAATTTAAAACTGAACCATAGAATTTTACATCAAATATAACATTTCTACTATACAAAGACATCAAAAACAGTTGTTTATCAAGGGAAAAACCACCAAAAGTTCTGAGTGACAGAATGACACCCATGGTGTTGTATGCTCTTTAGAATAAAGCAAAGTCTGCGCAACTTTTAGCCTCATAGCTTTAACCTTAGCGTTCACATCAATTAACCCTTGACCTCCTTCATTAACTGGCAAGTAAAGAATTGCAGGGGGAAGCCAGTGGTGACCGTCCCAAAAGAAATCTACAAAATCTTCTGCAAACGTTGCAATAACATTTTGGTGGATTAGAGTACATTTAAGCGATGCCACAGCATTGATGCAGCTAAGTTATTAATTATAAGTACTCTACCCCTATATGACAATTGAGGGAGAATCCACCTCCACCTTTGTAAACGGCCAGACACTTTATCAAATATACCTTCCCAGTTATTCTCCATATATTGATCTACCCCATAAAAACCCCAAGCACTTTGAACCCTTCAGGCTCCAAGAGCAGAGCCGAGGAAGTACTGGAGAGCCTCCATTCTCCCATTTGCCCAGCAGAAAGGATACACTCTTCTGCCAATTTATTCTTGAGGAAGATGCTCTCTGATAGACGTCCAGAGATGATACCAATTTCTTAACATCTTCATCTGACCTTATTACCACTGTGACATCATCAGCATATGCACTTAGTCTAGCAGTTACCAAATCTGTACTATAAGGACATACTATAGAAATCACTTAACTGGCGTCTCCAGAACTGTCAAGAGTGGTTCAATAACAATAGCATATAAAATACCTGATAGGCCGCACCCTTGTCGTATACCTCTTCCAACTAAAAATGGTCTTAAAAGGGTGCCATTTATTTTCAATATACTATATACATCTGTGTACAACAGCAGCGTAAGAAATAAATGATGAACCAAAACCAAAAGCATTAAGACATTTAAAAAGAAAACCATGATCAACTCGATCAAAGGCTTTCTCTTGGTCCAAAGATACCAAACCTACATCGAGTTTATACACCTTAGCAAAGGAAATCAAGTCTCGAACCAGAAAAAGATTATCAAAGATGGATCGATTCGGAATACAATAAGATTGATCTGCATGAATCACTGAAGACATACAAAGTTTAAGTCTATTAATCAAAGCTTTGGAAAATATCTTGTAGTCAACTCCAAGCAATGACACAGGGCGCCAATTTTTATGTCTCCAAAATCACCCTTCTTAGGTAGTAAAGTTATCACAGCCCTCCGAAGGCTCACAGGTAATGTGCCTCTTTCCAGACACTCCAAGAAAACAGAAATCAAATCCTTTCCAATCACCGACCAAAACCTTTTATAAAATTCAGCATTCAGTCCATCCAATCCTGGAACTTTACCCGAAGAGAGTTCCTGAACAGCTACAGTCAGTTCATCAAAAGTCAAAGGTTGATCAAGTCTAGATTTCTCCTCTTCCATAAGTTGAGGTAAATCTTGAAGAAGTATGTCAGCCATTTCATCATCACAGGTTTCAGCCTTGTAAAGATCTTCATAAAAGATAAAGCACAGGACCTGATTCTACCATCATCAGTCACTTCTCCTCCTCCTGGAAGTTTCCAAATGACATAAAATCTTCCTATTTACAGTCTTCTTCTCTAGACTAAAAAGATGATGTCGGAACATCCATGTTGTTAAAGGAAGTGAACCTTGCAGACAAGTGTCTCTTGGGCCCTTTCCTCTAAAGATTCCGTAAGAGAAATGTATTCCGTTCAAAGATTTCAGCAGTGTCCACACCATCCGCTTCATCATCGATGTAAATGCCATCTTGTTCAAGCTGTTTCAATGTACTTTCCAAGATTCTTTTATTATAGGCAATATAGTTCTGACAAAAAAGTTTAATTTGTGTTTTACCAATATCCCACCATTGATTTCTCTCTCTCCAAGTCTCCCCCAAAAAATTAAAAGAGTGCACAAAATTGTGATCTTGCAACAGTCTACTATTAAACTTCCAAAGTGAGTGCTTAAGAGTGCTCTGTGCAATAGAAACTTCAACAGACATGTACTGATGATCAGATAAAGCAGTGGGAGTAATACAGCTCTTAAACTTACCCCTAACACTTTTCTGCACATAGATTCTATCAGGTCTAGCTCCAGATATCATATTAGAGTTAACTTTCAGCCAAGTATATTGTTTAGTCTGAGGAAAAGCTTCTCTCCAAACATCCACAAGACAATAATGAGTTATCAAAGTTTTAAGTTCTTCTGACGACTGCTTATGTGGTTCTTCATGGTTCCTATCTAGGACATGATTTATGGTACAATTAAAATCCCCAGCCAGAACAACCATTCTATCCTGCAAAACATCCCTTAAAGCAGTCTTTAGTTTTTTAAAGAATATAATTTGCTCTGAACCAATATTTGGGGCGTACACATTAAATAATGAAAAATTAAAGTCCATGAACCTTTACATCAACACGCAACATTCGACCAGGAACCAATTCAAAAACACTCACAGGTTGCTCCTTATACTCTGGCCCAAAGAGAATTGCAACCCCTGCGCTAACACTAGAACCATGACTTAAAATAGCCTGCCCCTTCCATTCACTCAACCATTGTACTTGATTATTTGAATCTGTATGAGTTTCTTGAAGAAAAACTATACTAGCCATCTTTATCATAACATAATCAAAAAGACTAAACCTTCTAACAGCATCACGACACCCATTGATATTTAAAGTGCCAAATCTCAAAGATGCCATGAAGAGGAAAAAAATAAAATTAAAATACCACAAAAAAATGTATGCAAACCATATCACTTTTTACCTGGTAAATTCAGTATACTTCTTACATTACAAAGGAGCTTCTTAAGACGATACCGTTTTGGTCTATTGAGCTCATCAAAAGTTGCCTTCCGCATAGCTACAGTACAAGATATCAGGAAAAGTTTTAAATCCGGAAAGTACGACTCAATACTGGGCTTGCGAAGACCCTTTGTGTTGTCAAGTAAAGTATTTATCTGCTTTACTGAATAAAATGTAGTTCTACCTTCAGAAATACTCTAAGTCCATCTCGTCATTTCCATACAGTTCCTCATCATCTTTATCAAAATCCTCCCTCTGTATTCTAAAATCCATCACCTCTTGCGAAACATTATCTCCTTGACTCTGATCAATCGATTCATCAGTACTTATTTTAATATCACTCACTTCAGGTTGTGTTTGTTGTTCATCCTCTGGTGAGTCGGCCTCATGCGCATCTTTTGCATGTACCTGATCCGAACTTAACTCTGGCTCAACTGTTACTACGGGCATTCCAGCATCCACCTGAGCAACCTCAGCTATCTCCACGGCTCTATTGCTAGAATTAGCCGACCGTGATCTTTCCCCATGCTCCTCAGCGCGCCACTCGGCTCTAACTCCAGCGTCGGCCTGTGGAAGTAATAGCGATGCTGACTCCGCATCGGCCTGTGAAGTAATGCGGCGCTGACTCAGCGTCGGCCTGTGGAAGTAATGCGGCGCTGACTCCGCATCGGCCTGTGGGCGTAATGCGGCGCTGACTCCGCGCCGGCCTGTGAAGTAATGCGGCGCTGACTCCACGTCGGCCTGTGGAAGTAATAATGGCGCTGACTCGCGTCGGCCTGTGAAGTAATGCAGACGCTGACTCGCGTCGGCCTGTGGAAATAATGCGGCGCTGACTCCGCATCGGCCTGTGAAGTAATGCGGCGCTGACTCAGCGTCGGCCTGTGGAAATAATGCGGCGCTGACTCCGCGTCGGCCTGTGAAGTAATGCCGGCGCTGACTCCGCGTCGGCCTGTGGAAAGTAATGCGGCGCTGACTCCGCATCGGCCTGTGGAAGTAATGCGGCGCTGACTCCGCATCGGCCTGTGAAGTAATGCAGCGCTGACTCAGCGTCGGCCTGTGGAAGTAATGCCCGGCGCTGACTCGCGTCGGCCTGTGGAAGTAATGCGGCGCTGACTCGCGTCGGCCTGTGGAAATGTGCGGCGCTGACTCCGCATCGGCCTGTGGAAGTAATGCGACGCTGACTCCGCATCGGCCTGTGGAAGTAATGCGGCGCTGACTCGCGTCGGCCTGTGGAAGTAATGCGGCGCTGACTCCGCATCGGCCTGTGAAGTAATGCGGCGCTGACTCGCGTCGGCCTGTGGAAAGTAATGCGGCGCTGACTCCGCGTCGGCCTGTGGAAATGTGCGGCGCTGACTCCGCATCGGCCTGTGAAGTAATGCGGCGCTGACTCCGCGTCGGCCTGTGGAAGTAATGCAGCGCTGACTCCGCGTCGGCCTGTGGAAAGTAATGCGGCGCTGACTCCGCATCGGCCTGTGAAGTAATGCCAGCTGACTCCGCGTCGGCCTGTAGTAACACGCTGACTCCGCGTCGGCCTGTGGAAGTAGTGACGGCGCAGCGTCCGCAACTTCAGAACCTCGCGCTCCACCATCAACCGTTTTATCAGCCAAAACTTCATTAACGTCATTTTTCCTATTACGATTCGGGCAAGTCTGTCGGACGTGTCCGAAATCACCACAAACAAAGCATTTAATGGACTCAGAACTAACAAAAATAGTATAATCCTTCCCCTCGATGGTTAATTTCACCGACAGGTTCAAAGGATCACTCTGGGAATTCAGAATCATGATAACCTGGCGCCGAAAAGACATTACATGCTTAAGTTGTGGTGTTTTGCATCCAAGCGTAATCATCATAATGGGACTCACTAATTTACCATAGAGGAAATATTATTGCGCTAACTTCTCATTTTTGACAAATGGAGGTACGTTTGACAAAACAATCTTTTTTGATGGGCTCGACAGAGGCAAAACAGGCACAAACATTTCATTTATTGTTAATCCGCTCTCTATTAAATCGTTGACCATTTGGCTTTGACTCAGAAAAATCGCCTTGTTCATACGAGAGGCAGATCTGATGTTTACACCACCGACTGCAGCACTCACGGCCACCAGGCAATCCTCTACTGACACGGACGCATCAGGCATACATTTACAACCGTGTCTGATAGTCAATTGCGAGAAATCACCCACATTTGTCCCCATTTTCCCCACTCGCTGACCGAAGTCAGCCAAAATAATCCTACCACTTAATCAACTAAATTCAAGAAAGAAAAAAAGGAAAATATATATATAAACTCCAGCTCAACACCTCTCACCCACGCCAAACTCCGTTCACTTGCTCCCAGCATGCAACACTCACACAGAGAGAGAGATGTATCCAAAGCATGAACAGTTACAAATGATTTCCTCCAGCATTACAGCATTTAATATCACAGCATATTAGTTGTAATGTCTGAGATGAGAGATTCATCATACCTGCTCTTGATGAAGAGTGGTCACTGAAGTCTCCAGATGGCAGAAACATTGTAGAGATGTTAGATAATGTTGCAGAGAGGTTTGGGAGGCTTGTGGAGATGTTTGATAATGTTGCAGAGAGGTTTGGGAGAGTTGCGGAGATGTTTGGTCTGGAGGTGACAGCTGACGGTTTAGGAGGAGCTGTGTGTAAAACGAAAGAACAGGCATCCACAAATACTGTCACCATTTTGCTTGTCTCTAATGAAGTCATGAAGCCTGTAACAAACATTAACCTCTGAATTTGTCAAATGTGATTGGGTGTTAACTTACCATCTGTAACTGTGAGACGCACCTCTTGGTATGAATCTTTTATAGATCTGTCCAGTCCACACCAGTAGGTCCCAGAGTCTGACTTCACCAGGTTCTTGATGGTAACAGTGAAGTCTCCATTTCTTTTGTCATGTATGGCGTATCTTCCTCTCTCAATATAGTTCTTGTTCTTATGAGTTTGAATCAGAATGTCATTGTAACTGTCACATTTCTTCCCACAGAAGTACTTGTCATCGCTTTTTCCGTACCATTTATCTGCAAATGAGCAGTGAATTGTGACCTGTCCCCCAACAACTCCGGTCACCTTAGTGATGACTGACTCCACAACACAGAGAGCTGTAAACAGAAACATACGGTAACTAAAGAGGAACTGGACCTCATTGTCCTCAACACCCTCATAGTCCTACTGTCCCCATCAACAGAGAGGTGAGAGAACCTTCAGTTCAGTACATTCTACCATGAATATGCAGATATATCATCTGATCATGTCTCTAGTGTATCACATTCTGTCTCCTTATAGACAAATCATTATCTTAGGATACTATATCATCCAGACAGTATCCAGTCTGGTACTATAGAAACTGATACAGACAGGCAGACAGGCAGACAGACAGACAGAACTCACCTGAGAGGAGACAGCAGGAGAGAACATGGAGTATCTTCATACTGGACAGATACTCCTGATACTACTTTACTATCACAGTTACTATACTGTTAAAGTTACTTTACTACCACGGTTACTATACTGTTACAGTTACTTTACTATCATAGTTACTATACTGTTAAAGTTACTTTACTACCACAGATACCATACTACCACCTGGTGCATCAACAAGCCCAGGTCCACAACAGCTTCTCTGTCAGCTACTCTCAGTCCTACTAAACCATCACCAGTCAGACAGTGTTGGACAGCAGGGTGTTTCTGAAGTGCTCCTCCCTCCTCTGACACCACACCCCCCTCTCTGTCTCTCTGCATGTCAGAGAGATGGAGATAGTGATGGTGGTGACGGTGGTGGTGGAGGGGGAGGGCATTAGCCTACATATCCTGGCTCTGAAATGACTTCGGTGTCTGCAGGTCTATATGCTGTAGAGTGAAACTGGTTCAATCCGGCCGGATGTTAGACTTCTAAACCACAACTCAGCTAGCTGTGCTAAACTTCTCTGTTCTAAAGTTAACATGTTTGTTTCAGCAGAAGAGGAACACATTGTGGAGATGATGACAATATAGTAAAAGTACGATTGAGAGAGAGAGAGAGATAGAGACTGGCAGATAGAAAGAGAACAAGAGACCGTCAGAGAGAGAAAAAGAGACTGACAGAGACCGTGAGCGAGAGAGAGACATAAAAAAAAAAGTTAAAGAGAAATTTGCTAAAAATAGAGGTCAGCGCATATAGTTAAAATATGTCTCTTGTGATTGATCGCCAGTGAGTGTATGTATCTTGTGATTGGTAGCCAGTGACTCAAGTGTCTCTGGGTTTGCTGATTGTGGAGTAGATGGGAGGAGCCTCAGAGGAGCTGTGTGGATGATTGACAGTAGAGTGGGCGGGGCTTTGACCAAAGTTCACAGTAGCATAGTCACATGATGAAATGCCTTCTTTAGCAATGGCAGCAGTGGCCTCATTGGGGCAGCTGCCCTCCTCAGTGATGGTGACTGGCTTCGTTGGGGCCACTGGGCGTCTTGTGGAAGTTGACGCTGGTGTAGTGGAGACTCAAAGTTGGCGGTGGCGTAGATGGTGGTGGTCGCAGCACATGAGTCTGACCTTAGGGGGCGCTCTTTTATCTGTTCATAGTCACCATCACCATGACAACCCTAGAGAGCAGGAGGAGAGAATAGTATGACACTCACAAACACACTCAACACAACAAATAAAACACACTCAATGACATCACTCAATGACATCACTCAGACACAAAAATTAACAAACAAAATACACTGACCCCTTCGTTGTTTCTTGTTTCAGGACTCACTCTGTGTGTTGAAGAGACAGATCCTGTGGAGCACAACACACACACACACATAGCTCAGTAGGGGTCAGACACTCCTCAGTGACTGTTTCTGCTTTGCTTCTCAACCAGGGACAAATGAAGACATGGCAATTATGCAAATGAATTTCTTTGAAAAGAAAATGGAAAGATTTTGCTAAGGGGAACTTGCTCTCTTTTTATAGAATTGTGTGTGTGTGTGCTTCTCACCTGTGACCTTTTTGTATTTCAATCTGTAGACAATGATCAGGCTGATCACCAGCAGTAACACTACCAGACTAACAGACACCATGATGACCACTGAGGTACCTGGAACACACACACACACTGTTACACTAACCTACCCTCATATCATAACACTACATACAGACATGTCTACCATTAACCTACCCTCATATCATAACACTACATACAGACATGTCTAACACTAACCTACCCCTCATATCATAACACTACATACAGTCATGTCTAACACTAACCTACCCTCAAATCATAACACTACATACAGACATGTCTACCACTAACCTACCCTTATATCATAACACTACATACAGACATGTCTACCACTAACCTACCCTCATATCATAACACTACATACAGACATGTCTACCACTAACCTACCCTCATATCATAACACTACATACAGACATGTCTAACACTAACCTACCCTCATATCATAACACTACATACAGACATGTCTACCACTAACCTACCCCTCATATCATAACACTACATACAGACATGTCTACCACTAACCTACCCCTCATATCATAACACTACATACAGACATGTCTAACACTAACCTACCCTCATATCATAACACTACATACAGACATGTCTAACACTAACCTACCCCTCATATCATAACACTACATACAGACATGTCTACCACTAACCTACCCCTCATATCATAACACTACATACAGACATGTCTACCACTAACCTACCCTCATATCATAACACTACATACAGACATGTCTACCACTAACCTACCCTCCTCATATCATAACACTACATACAGACATGTCTACCACTAACCTACCCTCATATCATAACACTACATACAGACATGTCTACCACTAACCTACCCCTCATATCATAACACTACATACAGACATGTCTACCACTAACCTACCCCTCATATCATAACACTACATACAGACATGTCTACCACTAACCTACCCTCATATCATAACACTACATACAGACATGTCTACCACTAACCTACCCTCATATCATAACACTACATACAGACATGTCTAACACTAACCTACCCTCATATCATAACACTACATACATACATGTCTACCACTAACCTACCCTCATATCATAACACTACATACAGACATGTCTAACACTAACCTACCCTCAAATCATAACACTACATACAGACATGTCTAACACTAACCTACCCTCATATCATAACACTACATACAGACATGTCTACCACTAACCTACCCTCATATCATAACACTACATACAGACATGTCTACCACTAACCTACCCTCATATCATAACACTACATACAGACATGTCTAACACTAACCTACCCTCATATCATAACACTACATACAGACATGTCTACCACTAACCTACCCTCATATCATAACACTACATACAGACATGTCTACCACTAACCTACCCTCATATCATAACACTACATACAGACATGTCTAACACTAACCTACCCTCATATCATAACACTACATACAGACATGTCTACCACTAACCTACCCCTCATATCATAACACTACATACAGACATGTCTACCACTAACCTACCCCTCATATCATAACACTACATACAGACATGTCTACCACTAACCTACCCTCATATCATAACACTACATACAGACATGTCTACCACTAACCTACCCCTCATATCATAACACTACATACAGACATGTCTACCACTAACCTACCCCTCATATCATAACACTACATACAGACATGTCTACCACTAACCTACCCCTCATATCATAACACTACATACAGACATGTCTACCACTAACCTACCCCTCATATCATAACACTACATACAGACATGTCTACCACTAACCTACCCTCATATCATAACACTACATACAGACATGTCTACCACTAACCTACCCTCATATCATAACACTACATACAGACATGTCTACCACTAACCTACCCTCATATCATAACACTACATACAGACATGTCTACCACTAACCTACCCTCATATCATAACACTACATACAGACATGTCTAACACTAACCTACCCTCATATCATAACACTACATACAGACATGTCTAACACTAACCTACCCCTCATATCATAACACTACATACAGACATGTCTACCACTAACCTACCCTCATATCATAACACTACATACAGACATGTCTACCACTAACCTACCTCTCATATCATAACACTACATACAGACATGTCTACCACTAACCTACCCTCATATCATAACACTACATACAGACATGTCTCACACTAACCTACCCTCATATCATAACACTACATACAGACATGTCTACCACTAACCTACCCTCATATCATAACACTACATACAGACATGTCTAACACTAACCTACCCTCATATCATAACACTACATACAGACATGTCTACCACTAACCTACCCTCATATCATAACACTACATACAGACATGTCTACACTAAACCTACCCCTCATATCATAACACTACATACAGACATGTCTACCACTAACCTACCCTCATATCATAACACTACATACAGACATGTCTACCACTAACCTACCCTCATATCATAACACTACATACAGACATGTCTACCACTAACCTACCCTCATATCATAACACTACATACAGACATGTCTACCACTAACCTACCCTCATATCATAACACTACATACAGACATGTCTACCACTAACCTACCCTCATATCATAACACTACATACAGACATGTCTACCACTAACCTACCCTCATATCATAACACTACATACAGACATGTCTAACACTAACCTACCCTCATATCATAACACTACATACAGACATGTCTACCACTAACCTACCCTCATATCATAACACTACATACAGACATGTCTAACACTAACCTACCCTCATATCATAACACTACATACAGACATGTCTAACACTAACCTACCCTCATATCATAACACTACATACAGACATGTCTACCACTAACCTACCCTCATATCATAACACTACATACAGACATGTCTACCACTAACCTACCTCTCATATCATAACACTACATACAGACATGTCTACCACTAACCTACCCTCATATCTTAACACTACATACAGACATGTCTAACACTAACCTACCCTCATATCTTAACACTACATACAGACATGTCTACCACTAACCTACATCTCATATCATAACACTACATACAGACATGTCTAACACTAACCTACCCTCATATCATAACACTACATACAGACATGTCTACCACTAACCTACCCCTCATATCATAACACTACATACAGACATGTCTACCACTAACCTACCCCTCATATCATAACACTACATACAGACATGTCTAACACTAACCTACCCTCATATCATAACACTACATAGAGACATGTCTACCACTAACCTACATCTCATATCATAACACTACATACAGACATGT
Source organism: Brachymystax lenok tsinlingensis (assembly GCA_030435695.1). NCBI lineage: Eukaryota > Metazoa > Chordata > Actinopteri > Salmoniformes > Salmonidae > Brachymystax > Brachymystax lenok. Next base: position 35,190,863 of record CM059812.1, on the reverse strand, counting down.
CTACCACTAACCTACCCCTCATATCATAACACTACATACAGACATGTCTACCACTAACCTACCCCTCATATCATAACACTACATACAGACATGTCTACCACTAACCTACCCCTCATATCATAACACTACATACAGACATGTCTACCACTAACCTACCCCTCATATCATAACACTACATACAGACATGTCTACCACTAACCTACCCTCATATCAAAACACTACATACAGACATGTCTAACACTAACCTACCCTCATATCATAACACTACATACAGACATGTCTAACACTAACCTACCCTCATATCATAACACTACATACAGACATGTCTACCACTAACCTACCCTCATATCATAACACTACATACAGACATGTCTAACACTAACCTACCCTCATATCATAACACTACATACATACATGTCTACCACTAACCTACCCTCATATCATAACACTACATACAGACATGTCTACCACTAACCTACCCTCATATCATAACACTACATACAGACATGTCTACCACTAACCTAGACTCATATCATAACACTACATACAGACATGTCTACCACTAACCTACCCCTCATATCAAAACACTACATACAGACATGTCTAACACTAACCTACCCTCATATCATAACACTTCATACAGACATGTCTACCACTAACCTACCCCTCATATCAAAACACTACATACAGACATGTCTAACACTAACCTACCCTCATATCATAACACTACATACAGACATGTCTACCACTAACCTACCCTCATATCATAACACTACATACAGACATGTCTACCACTAACCTACCCTCATATCATAACACTACATACAGACATGTCTAACACTAACCTACCCTCATATCATAACACTACATACATACATGTCTACCACTAACCTACCCTCATATCATAACACTACATACAGACATGTCTAACACTAACCTACCCTCATATCATAACACTACATACAGACATGTCTAACACTAACCTACCCTCATATCATAACACTACATACAGACATGTCTACCACTAACCTACCCCTCATATCATAACACTACATACAGACATGTCTACCACTAACCTACCTCTCATATCATAACACTACATACAGACATGTCTACCACTAACCTACCCTCATATCTTAACACTACATACAGACATGTCTAACACTAACCTACCCTCATATCTTAACACTACATACAGACATGTCTACCACTAACCTACATCTCATATCATAACACTACATACAGACATGTCTAACACTAACCTACCCTCATATCATAACACTACATACAGACATGTCTACCACTAACCTACCCCTCATATCATAACACTACATACAGACATGTCTACCACTAACCTACCCCTCATATCATAACACTACATACAGACATGTCTAACACTAACCTACCCTCATATCATAACACTACATACAGACATGTCTACCACTAACCTACATCTCATATCATAACACTACATACAGACATGTCTACCACTAACCTACCCCTCATATCATAACACTACATACAGACATGTCTACCACTAACCTACCCTCATATCATAACACTACATACAGACATGTCTACCATTAACCTACCTTCATATCATAACACTACATACAGACATGTCTACCACTAACCTACCCTCATATCATAACACTTCATACAGATATGTCTAACCCTAACCTACCCTCATATCATAACACTACATACAGACATGTCTACCACTAACCTACCCTCATATCATAACACTACATACAGACATGTCTACCACTAACCTACCCTCATATCATAACACTTCATACAGATATGTCTAACCCTAACCAAAGTGAGACTCATACATTTGAATTTGTAAACGTGTATTTACCAGATCCTTTGAGGGATGATGATGATTATGATGATGATAGTGAGATGAAGGTGGCGGTGGGTGGGTCTGGTGGTGCTATTGTTGTAGTTGTTGTGGTGTTGGTTGGTGGCACTGAAAACAATGGACACAAGTATGAAAATGTTGAAGAGGGAGAGATGGAGAGATGAGGAGGGGGAGAGTCACATAGAGAGAGAGAGAGAGAGAGAGAGAGAGAGAGAGAGAGAGAGAGAGAGAGAGAGAGAGAGAGATGGAGGGAGGGAGGGAGGGAGACAGAGAGTGATTTTGGAAGAGGAAGAGAGAGATAGCGAGAAGGAGAGTGATAGAGAGGAAGATATTGAGAGATAGAAAGAGATTGATAGAGAGAAAGAGATTGAGAGAGAGTAATAGAGAGAAAGAGAGAGATATAGAGAAATGGATTGATAGAGAATAAAGAGAGATATAGAGAGATATAGAAAAAGAGATTGAGAGAGAGAAAGAGATTGATAGAGAAAAATAGAGAGAGATAGAGAGATAGAAGAAGAAGTTTTATTTATATAGCGCCTTTCCATAGCTCAAGGTCGCTTTACATTGCACATTACAATACATTCAGAACCCACACACATACATACATCGCAGATAAAGAGAAATAGATTGAGAGAGAGTGATAGAGAGAATGGTTTGCATGCCCTGCCATTCCGATGAACGTCAGAGCCGTACTACACCGGCTCTGACGTTCGTCGGAATGGCAGGGCTTGCAAACCATTACAGACTACAAAGCCGAGAGCTGCCCAGTGTCACGAGCCTACCAGCAAAAATTACTTCTATGCCAGCTTTGAGGCAAATAACACTGAAACATGCACAAGAGCACCAGCTGTTCCGGAAGACTGTGTGATCACACTCTCCGCAGCCGATGTGACTTTAAACAGATCAACATTCCCAAGGCCGCAGGGCCAGACGGATTACCAGGACGTGTACTGCGAACATGCGCTGACCAACTGGCAAGTGTCTTCACTAACAATTTCAACCTCTCCCTGTCCGAGTCTGTTATACCTACATGTTTTAAGCAGACCACTAAGGTACACTAAGGAAACCTACCTAAATGACTACCGACATGTAGCACTCCACTAAGGAAACCTACCTAAATGACTACCGACATGTAGCACTCACGTCTGTAGCCATGAAGTGTTTTGAACACCATTATCCCAGAAACCCTGACCCACTCCAGCTTGAAAACCGCCCCAAGAGATCCACAGAGATGCAATCTCTATTGCAATCCACACTGCCCTTTCCCACATTGACAAAAGGAACACCTATGTGAGAATGCTATTCATTGACTACAGCTCAGCGTTCAACATCATAGTGCCCTCAAATCTCATCAATAAGCTAAGGACCTTGGGACTGAACACCTCCCTCTGCAACTGGATCCTGGACTTCCTGACGGTCCGCCCCCAGGTGGTAAGGGTAGATAACAACACATCCGCCACGCTGATCCTCAACACAGGGGCCCCTCAGGGGTGCGTGCTCAGTCCTCTCCTGTACTCCCTGTTCATTCATGACACAACAGTGGTAGGTCTGATCACAGATAACGACAAGACAGCCTATAGGGAGGAGGTCAGAAACCTGTCCGTGTGCTGCCAAGACAACAACCTCTCCCTCAATGTGATCAAGACAAAGGAGATGATTGTGGATTACAGGACAAAGAGGACCGAGCACGCCCCCATTATCATCGACGGGGCTGCAGTGGAGCAGGTTGAGAGCTTCAAGTTCCTTGGTGTCCACTTCATCAACAAACTAACATGGCATGACAAAACCTATTCCCGCTCAGGAGACTGAAAAGATTTGGCATGGATCCTCAGATCCTCAAAAGGTTCTACAGCTGCACCATCGAGAGCATCCTGACTGGTTGCATCACTGCCTGGTATGGCAACTGCTCGGCCTCCGACCGCAAGGTAATATAGAGGGCAGTGTCAGAGGAAGGCCCTAAAAATTCTCAACGACTCAAAGGCCCCCCCTTTCCCATCTCTTTTACACCGCTGCTACTCTCTGTTGTTATCATCTATGGATAGTCACTTTAATAACTCTACCTAGATGTACATATTACCTCAACTAACCGGAGCTCTCGCACATTGACTCTCAACCGGTACTCCCCCCTGTATATAGTCCCGCTATTGTTATTTATATTTCTAATTACCTATTACTTTTATTTCTTATTCCTATCCGGATTTTTTGAAACTACATTGTTGGTTAAGGGCTTGTAAGTAAGCATTTCACTGTAAGGTCTACACCTGTTGTGTTCGGCACATGTGACTAATAACATTTGTTTTGATTTTGATTGGAAAGAGAGAGATATATAGAGAGAGAGTGTTAGAGAGAGAAAGAAAGAGTGAAAGAGAGAAACAGAGAGAAAGAGAGAAAGAGAGAGAGACAGTGATTCATTCTCTCTCTCTCTCTTTCTCTTTCTCTCTCTCTTTCTCTCTCTCTTTCTCTCCCTCTGTCTCTGTCTCTCTCTCTCTCTCTCTCACATGCCATCTGCAGGTTTCATGATGACATTCATACTGAAACTTGGGGTTTTATATCTTCAACACATGACTGCTCAGTGATACTGAGACCGATATACAAACACACAGTTATTACAGAGGAAATTACAGTGTTCTGGTCCAGTATCTTTTCACACCACTACAAACACACAGACCCACCCAGCCTCCACTAACACACTGACTAACATACTGTAGTTATTTCTATATCTAATAGCATGATAAAATAGAATGCTATGTATTATTTACACTGTCAGACATAACATAGTTACTGCAGGTGGACAGCAGGGGAAGCAGAGAAGGCTGGTGGGAGGAGAAATAGGAGGATCGGCTCTGTCACGACCGGTGTGAAGAACGGACCAAGGAGCAGCGTGTGTTGCGTTCCACATATTTATTATTAACTGTGAAACGTCAAAAACAATGAAGAAACAACAGATCGTCACCTATGTAGCGCATACACTGCACTAACCAAAACAATAACCCACAAAACACATACACTGCACTAACCAAAACAATAACCCACAAAACACATACACTGCACTAACCAAAACAATAACCCACAAAACACATACACTGCACTAACCAAAACAATAACCCACAAAACACATACACTGCACTAGCAAAAAACAATAACCACAAACACATACACTGCAGCAAAACAATAACCCACAAAACACATACACTGCACTAACCAAAACAATAACCCACAAAACACATACACTGCACTAACCAAAACAAGAACCCACAAAACACAGGTGGGGAGAGAACAACTAAATAGGATTCCCAATTAGAGGCAACGAACTATAGCTGCCTCTAATTGGGAACCACACAAAACCAACCCATAGAAAACCTCTAGAAACCCCTAGTCACGCCCCTGACTAACACACCATAGAGAACCCAGAGGGATCTCTATGGCCAGAAGCGTGACAGTATCTCTCAAAGGTCTGCGGACTCCGACCACACAAATTGAAACTTGATTGGGGGGGCTTAGGGTGGGGCACTAGTATCGGTGGCGGCTCCGGTCTGGGGGCGACCAGGCTGGAAAGGCGCACCAGACTCCTGGTGCGTGGATCCAGAACAGGTTTCACCGGACTGAGAAGTGACACTGGACTCCTGGTGCGTAGAGCCGGAACAGGATTCACCGGACTGAGAAGTCGCACTGGACTCCTGGTGCGTGGAGCCGGCGTAGGTTCCACTCCGGCTCCACTTATCTTTCTCCTCATTCTCCCGTGGATATTTACACCAGAGACTGACGACCTCCCCAACATGTCCTGTCATCTTTACAGATCTGATGTCCCTCCTATCTGTGAATGACATAAAAAAAACACACGCAATTATGATTTCAATTAAACAACTTTTATCAAAAAGATAACTGTAACTTGTGTGTTTATGTTCACATGCTAAAGAGAAAGGAGAAGTTTATACTCACTTATAACAAGCAGCTTCACCTGTGTGATCAGTGTAATGTAACGTTGTTCTGTCCTGCTGGTTTCTACTCCACACCAGTAGGTCCCAGTATCATCTTCAGTCAGGTTACTGATGGTCACTGTGGAGAATCTCTCTCTTCTTCTCTTAGAGAGTATCTTCCTAATTTTGAGCAATATGTACCTGATATCAGGTATTCACAGTCAGATTCACTGTCTTCCTTGCAGAAATACTTGGTTCTGTCCTCATGGTCCCCTGGATGGTTCTGTCCTCATGGTCCTCTGGATGGTTCTGTCCTCATGGTCCTCCGTAGCTTCTCCTCCCAGATAGGTTGTCTCTTTGACTGACTTCTCACAGCAGTCATCTGTCAATAGGAACACACATCACAACCTTAGTCTAATACTATAGACTGACTTCATTGACTAGTGATACTGATAATGTGATAACATAAGTAGCTAAATTCATTTTATAAAGTTAAAGTAAAAGTCTCTCACCCTTCTTCACATTGGTGTTTCTATCACTAACCTACCCTCATATCATAACACTACATACAGACATGTCTACCACTAACCTACCCTCATATCATAACACTACATACAGACATGTCTACCACTAACCTACCCTCATATCATAACACTACATACAGACATGTCTACCACTAACCTACCCTCATATCATAACACTACATACAGACATGTCTAACCCTAACCTACCCCTCATATCATAACACTACATACAGACATGTCTACCACTAACCTACCCTCATATCATAACACTACATACAGACATGTCTAACACTAACCTACCCTCATATCATAACACTACATACAGACATGTCTACCACTAACCTACCCTCATATCATAACACTACATACAGACATGTCTAACACTAACCTACCCTCATATCATAACACTACATACAGACATGTCTACCACTAACCTACCCTCATATCATAACACTACATACAGACATGTCTACCACTAACCTACCCCTCATATCATAACACTACATACAGACATGTCTACCACTAACCTACCCTCATATCATAACACTACATACAGACATGTCTAACACTAACCTACCCTCATATCATAACACTACATACAGACATGTCTACCACTAACCTACCCTCATATCATAACACTACATACAGACATGTCTAACACTAACCTACCCTCATATCATAACACTACATACAGACATGTCTACCACTAACCTACCCTCATATCATAACACTACATACAGACATGTCTAACCCTAACCTACCCCTCATATCATAACACTACATACAGACATGTCTACCACTAACCTACCCTCATATCATAACACTACATACAGACATGTCTACCACTAACCTACCCTCATATCATAACACTACATACAGACATGTCTAACCCTAACCTACCCCTCATATCATAACACTACATACAGACATGTCTACCACTAACCTACCCTCATATCATAACACTACATACAGACATGTCTAACACTAACCTACCCTCATATCATAACACTACATACAGACATGTCTACCACTAACCTACCCTCATATCATAACACTACATACAGACATGTCTAACACTAACCTACCCTCATATCATAACACTACATACAGACATGTCTACCACTAACCTACCCTCATATCATAACACTACATACAGACATGTCTACCACTAACCTACCCTCATATCATAACACTACATACAGACATGTCTACCACTAACCTACCCTCATATCATAACACTACATACAGACATGTCTACCACTAACCTACCCTCATATCATAACACTACATACAGACATGTCTAACACTAACCTACCCTCATATCATAACACTACATACAGACATGTCTAACACTAACCTACCCTCATATCATAACACTACATACAGACATGTCTACCACTAACCTACCCTCATATCATAACACTACATACAGACATGTCTAACACTAACCTACCCCTCATATCATAACACTACATACAGACATGTCTACCACTAACCTACCCTCATATCATAACACTACATACAGACATGTCTACCACTAACCTACCCTCATATCATAACACTACATACAGACATGTCTACCACTAACCTACCCTCATATCATAACACTACATACAGACATGTCTACCACTAACCTACCCTCATATCATAACACTACATACAGACATGTCTAACACTAACCTACCCTCATATCATAACACTACATACAGACATGTCTACCACTAACCTACCCTCATATCATAACACTACATACAGACATGTCTAACACTAACCTACCCTCATATCATAACACTACATACAGACATGTCTACCACTAACCTACCCTCATATCATAACACTACATACAGACATGTCTACCACTAACCTACCCTCATATCATAACACTACATACAGACATGTCTAACACTAACCTACCCTCATATCATAACACTACATACAGACATGTCTACCACTAACCTACCCTCATATCATAACACTACATACAGACATGTCTAACACTAACCTACCCTCATATCATAACACTACATACAGACATGTCTACCACTAACCTACCCTCATATCATAACACTACATACAGACATGTCTACCACTAACCTACCCTCATATCATAACACTACATACAGACATGTCTACCACTAACCTACCCTCATATCATAACACTACATACAGACATGTCTAACACTAACCTACCCTCATATCATAACACTACATACAGACATGTCTACCACTAACCTACCCTCATATCATAACACTACATACAGACATGTCTAACCACTAACCTACCCTCATATCATAACACTACATACAGACATGTCTACCACTAACCTACCCTCATATCATAACACTACATACAGACATGTCTAACACTAACCTACCCTCATATCATAACACTACATACAGACATGTCTACCACTAACCTACCCTCATATCATAACACTACATACAGACATGTCTACCACTAACCTACCCTCATATCATAACACTACATACAGACATGTCTACCACTAACCTACCCTCATATCATAACACTACATACAGACATGTCTAACACTAACCTACCCTCATATCATAACACTACATACAGACATGTCTACCACTAACCTACCCTCATATCATAACACTACATACAGACATGTCTAACACTAACCTACCCTCATATCATAACACTACATACAGACATGTCTACCACTAACCTACCCTCATATCATAACACTACATACAGACATGTCTACCACTAACCTACCCCTCATATCATAACACTACATACAGACATGTCTACCACTAACCTACCCTCATATCATAACACTACATACAGACATGTCTAACACTAACCTACCCTCATATCATAACACTACATACAGACATGTCTACCACTAACCTACCCTCATATCATAACACTACATACAGACATGTCTAACACTAACCTACCCTCATATCATAACACTACATACAGACATGTCTACCACTAACCTACCCTCATATCATAACACTACATACAGACATGTCTAACACTAACCTACCCTCATATCATAACACTACATACAGACATGTCTACCACTAACCTACCCTCATATCATAACACTACATACAGACATGTCTACCACTAACCTACCCCTCATATCATAACACTACATACAGACATGTCTACCACTAACCTACCCTCATATCATAACACTACATACAGACATGTCTAACACTAACCTACCCTCATATCATAACACTACATACAGACATGTCTACCACTAACCTACCCTCATATCATAACACTACATACAGACATGTCTAACACTAACCTACCCTCATATCATAACACTACATACAGACATGTCTACCACTAACCTACCCTCATATCATAACACTACATACAGACATGTCTACCACTAACCTACCCTCATATCATAACACTACATACAGACATGTCTACCACTAACCTACCCTCATATCATAACACTACATACAGACATGTCTACCACTAACCTACCCTCATATCATAACACTACATACAGACATGTCTAACACTAACCTACCCTCATATCATAACACTACATACAGACATGTCTACCACTAACCTACCCTCATATCATAACACTACATACAGACATGTCTAACACTAACCTACCCTCATATCATAACACTACATACAGACATGTCTACCACTAACCTACCCTCATATCATAACACTACATACAGACATGTCTAACACTAACCTACCCTCATATCATAACACTACATACAGACATGTCTACCACTAACCTACCCTCATATCATAACACTACATACAGACATGTCTACCACTAACCTACCCTCATATCATAACACTACATACAGACATGTCTACCACTAACCTACCCTCATATCATAACACTACATACAGACATGTCTACCACTAACCTACCCTCATATCATAACACTACATACAGACATGTCTAACACTAACCTACCCTCATATCATAACACTACATACAGACATGTCTACCACTAACCTACCCTCATATCATAACACTACATACAGACATGTCTACCACTAACCTACCCTCATATCATAACACTACATACAGACATGTCTAACACTAACCTACCCCCTCATATCATAACACTACATACAGACATGTCTACCACTAACCTACCCTCATATCATAACACTACATACAGACATGTCTAACACTAACCTACCCTCATATCATAACACTACATACAGACATGTCTACCACTAACCTACCCTCATATCATAACACTACATACAGACATGTCTACCACTAACCTACCCTCATATCATAACACTACATACAGACATGTCTACCACTAACCTACCCTCATATCATAACACTACATACAGACATGTCTACCACTAACCTACCCTCATATCATAACACTACATACAGACATGTCTACCACTAACCTACCCTCATATCATAACACTACATACAGACATGTCTAACACTAACCTACCCTCATATCATAACACTACATACAGACATGTCTACCACTAACCTACCCTCATATCATAACACTACATACAGACATGTCTAACACTAACCTACCCTCATATCATAACACTACATACAGACATGTCTACCACTAACCTACCCTCATATCATAACACTACATACAGACATGTCTACCACTAACCTACCCTCATATCATAACACTACATACAGACATGTCTACCACTAACCTACCCTCATATCATAACACTACATACAGACATGTCTAACACTAACCTACCCTCATATCATAACACTACATACAGACATGTCTACCACTAACCTACCCTCATATCATAACACTACATACAGACATGTCTAACACTAACCTACCCTCATATCATAACACTACATACAGACATGTCTACCACTAACCTACCCTCATATCATAACACTACATACAGACATGTCTACCACTAACCTACCCTCATATCATAACACTACATACAGACATGTCTACCACTAACCTACCCTCATATCATAACACTACATACAGACATGTCTACCACTAACCTACCCTCATATCATAACACTACATACAGACATGTCTACCACTAACCTACCCTCATATCATAACACTACATACAGACATGTCTAACACTAACCTACCCTCATATCATAACACTACATACAGACATGTCTACCACTAACCTACCCTCATATCATAACACTACATACAGACATGTCTACCACTAACCTACCCTCATATCATAACACTACATACAGACATGTCTACCACTAACCTACCCTCATATCATAACACTACATACAGACATGTCTACCACTAACCTACCCTCATATCATAACACTACATACAGACATGTCTACCACTAACCTACCCCCTCATATCATAACACTACATACAGACATGTCTACCACTAACCTACCCCTCATATCATAACACTACATACAGACATGTCTACCACTAACCTACCCTCATATCATAACACTACATACAGACATGTCTAACACTAACCTACCCTCATATCATAACACTACATACAGACATGTCTACCACTAACCTACCCTCATATCATAACACTACATACAGACATGTCTAACACTAACCTACCCTCATATCATAACACTACATACAGACATGTCTACCACTAACCTACCCTCATATCATAACACTACATACAGACATGTCTACCACTAACCTACCCTCATATCATAACACTACATACAGACATGTCTACCACTAACCTACCCCTCATATCATAACACTACATACAGACATGTCTACCACTAACCTACCCTCATATCATAACACTACATACAGACATGTCTACCACTAACCTACCCTCATATCATAACACTACATACAGACATGTCTACCACTAACCTACCCCTCATATCATAACACTACATACATACAGACATGTCTACCACTAACCTACCCTCATATCATAACACTACATACAGACATGTCTACCACTAACCTACCCCTCATATCATAACACTACATACAGACATGTCTACCAACTAACCTACCCCTCATATCATAACACTACATACAGACATGTCTAACACTAACCTACCCTCATATCATAACACTACATACAGACATGTCTACCACTAACCTACCCTCATATCATAACACTACATACAGACATGTCTACCACTAACCTACCCTCATATCATAACACTACATACAGACATGTCTACCACTAACCTACCCTCATATCATAACACTACATACAGACATGTCTACCACTAACCTACCCTCATATCATAACACTACATACAGACATGTCTACCACTAACCTACCCTCATATCATAACACTACATACAGACATGTCTACCACTAACCTACCCTCATATCATAACACTACATACAGACATGTCTACCACTAACCTACCCTCATATCATAACACTACATACAGACATGTCTACTACTAACCTACCCTCATATCATAACACTACATACAGACATGTCTACCACTAACCTACCCTCATATCATAACACTACATACAGACATGTCTAACACTAACCTACCCCTCATATCATAACACTACATACAGACATGTCTAACACTAACCTACCCTCATATCATAACACTACATACAGACATGTCTACCACTAACCTACCCCTCATATCATAACACTACATACAGACATGTCTACCACTAACCTACCCTCATATCATAACACTACATACAGACATGTCTACCACTAACCTACCCTCATATCATAACACTACATACAGACATGTCTACCACTAACCTACCCTCATATCATAACACTACATACAGACATGTCTACCACTAACCTACCCTCATATCATAACACTACATACAGACATGTCTACCACTAACCTACCCTCATATCATAACACTACATACAGACATGTCTACCACTAACCTACCCCTCATATCATAACACTACATACAGACATGTCTACCACTAACCTACCCCTCATATCATAACACTACATACAGACAGACATGTCTACCACTAACCTACCCTCATATCATAACACTACATACAGACATGTCTAACACTAACCTACCCTCATATCATAACACTACATACAGACATGTCTACCACTAACCTACCCCTCATATCATAACACTACATACAGACATGTCTACCACTAACCTACCCTCATATCCATAACACTACATACAGACATGTCTAACACTAACCTACCCTCATATCATAACACTACATACAGACATGTCTACCACTAACCTACCCCTCATATCATAACACACTACATACAGACATGTCTACCACTAACCTACCCTCATATCATAACACTACATACAGACATGTCTACCACTAACCTACCCTCATATCATAACACTACATACAGACATGTCTACCACTAACCTACCCTCATATCATAACACTACATACAGACATGTCTACCACTAACCTACCCTCATATCATAACACTACATACAGACATGTCTACCACTAACCTACCCTCATATCATAACACTACATACAGACATGTCTACCACTAACCTACCCTCATATCATAACACTACATACAGACATGTCTAACACTAACCTACCCCTCATATCATAACACTACATACAGACATGTCTACCACTAACCTACCCTCATATCATAACACTACATACAGACATGTCTAACACTAACCTACCCCTCATATCATAACACTACATACAGACATGTCTACCACTAACCTACCCTCATATCATAACACTACATACAGACATGTCTACCACTAACCTACCCCTCATATCATAACACTACATACAGACATGTCTAACCACTAACCTACCCTCATATCATAACACTACATACAGACATGTCTACCACTAACCTACCCTCATATCATAACACTACATACAGACATGTCTACCACTAACCTACCCTCATATCATAACACTACATACAGACATGTCTAACACTAACCTACCCCTCATATCATAACACTACATACAGACATGTCTACCACTAACCTACCCTCATATCATAACACTACATACAGACATGTCTAACCACTAACCTACCCTCATATCATAACACTACATACAGACATGTCTACCACTAACCTACCCTCATATCATAACACTACATACAGACATGTCTAACCACTAACCTACCCTCATATCATAACACTACATACAGACATGTCTACCACTAACCTACCCTCATATCATAACACTACATACAGACATGTCTAACACTAACCTACCCTCATATCATAACACTACATACAGACATGTCTACCACTAACCTACCCTCATATCATAACACTACATACAGACATGTCTACTAACACTAACCTACCCTCATATCATAACACTACATACAGACATGTCTACCACTAACCTACCCCCTCATATCATAACACTACATACAGACATGTCTACCACTAACCTACCCCTCATATCATAACACTACATACAGACATGTCTACCACTAACCTACCCTCATATCATAACACTACATACAGACATGTCTACCACTAACCTACCCTCATATCATAACACTACATACAGACATGTCTACCACTAACCTACCCTCATATCATAACACTACATACAGACATGTCTACCACTAACCTACCCCTCATATCATAACACTACATACAGACATGTCTACCACTAACCTACCCTCATATCATAACACTACATACAGACATGTCTACCACTAACCTACCCTCATATCATAACACTACATACAGACATGTCTTTCACTAACCTACCCCTCATATCATAACACTACATACAGACATGTCTACCACTAACCTACCCTCATATCATAACACTACATACAGACATGTCTACCACTAACCTACCCTCATATCATAACACTACATACAGACATGTCTACCACTAACCTACCCTCATATCTTAACACTACATACAGACATGTCTAACACTAACCTACCCCTCATATCATAACACTACATACAGACATGTCTAACACTAACCTACCCCTCATATCATAACACTACATACAGACATGTCTACCACTAACCTACCCTCATATCATAACACTACATACAGACATGTCTACCACTAACCTACCCCTCATATCATAACACTACATACAGACATGTCTACCACTAAAGATAGAGATGGAGTGATGGAGGCAAAGAGAGAGAGAGAGATGGAGGGAGAGATGGAGTGATGGAGGCAAAGAGAGAGAGAGAGAGATGGAGGGAGATTGTCACGGAGATATGGGGGTTTCTCTTGTTCCTGTTTAGGTGTATAAAGACAAGGTCATTTCCCCTGTTCCTGTTTAGGTGTATAAAGACAAGGTCATTTCCCCTGTTCCTGTTTAGGTGTGTACAGACAAGGTCATTTCCCCTGTTCCTGTTTAGGTGTGTACAGACAAGGTCATTTCCCCTGTTCCTGTTTAGGTGTATAAAGACAAGGTCATTTCCCCTGTTCCTGTTTAGGTGTGTTAGTTCTCCTTTAGCTGACCTTATGTCTCTCTTTTTCTATATTTCACAACCCCCTCCCGTCTCTCTCTTTCCCACCTTGTCTTTCTCCACAACTCTCTCCATTTCTCTCCCCTTCCTCACTCCGTCTCTCAATTTCTCATCTCTCTCTCTCTCTCTCTCTCTCTCTCTCTCTCTCTCTCCCCTTCCTCACTCCGTCTCTCAATGTCTCATGTCTCATGTCTCATGTCTCATCTCTCTCTCTCTCTCTCTCTCTCTCTCTCTCTCTCTCTCTCTCTCTCTCTCTCTCTCTCTCTCTCCCTTCCTCACTCCGTCTCTCAATGTCTCATCTCTCTTTCTCTCTCTCTTTCTCAAATGTATCACATGACAACTGTAGTGTTCTTGATGACTGAAACTTGGGGTTTTATATCTTGAACACATGACTGCTTAGTGATACTGAGACAGATATAGAAACACGCAGTTATTACAGAGGAAGTTACAGTGTTCTGGTCCAGTGTATTTTCACACCACTACAAACACACAGACCCACCCAGTCTCCACTAACACACTGTCTGCCTGCTGTCAACCACTGAACAACTAGCGCTGACAAGATGTTTAGTTCAATGCTACATTTCACTAAACTGGTTAATAGCAGTTAATAACAGCATATATCAGAAGGTTCTAGATGTGATGCTAGTTTAACAGTACAGTATTTTCATTGTCATACATAACAGACTGTAGTTATAACTAATAGATTGATATAATATAATGCTATATATTATTTACATGGTCAGACAGTATGTAACATAGTTACTGCAGGTGTACAGCGTGGGGAGCAGAGGAGGCTGGTGAACAGAGATATAGGAGGACTGGCTAATCACAATGGCTGGAATGGAATGGATGGAACGGTATCAAACACATTAAATGTGAATGACATTAAAAATATCATGCAATTATCATTTAAATTAAACTACTTTTATCAAATAGATATGACTGTAACTTGTGTGTTTAGGTTCACATGTTAAAGAGAAAGAAGAAGTTTATACTCATTTATAACAAGCAGCTTCACCTGTGTGATCAGTGTAATGTAACGTTGTTCTGTCCTGCTGGTTTCTACTCCACACCAGTAGGTCCCAGTATCATCTTCAGTCAGACCACTGATGGTCACTGTGTAGGATTTCTCTCTGCTGTTGTCAGACACAGAGACACGCCCAGCTGTTGCAGTTGTCTGGTAAGCAGAGATCATATCAACACAAGTCTTGAAGTCATTGCTTTCCTTACAGAAATACTTGGTTCTGTCCTTATGGTCCTTTGGATAGTTGCAGCTGATGGTAGCTTCTCCTCCCAGATAGGCCGTCTCTGTGACTGACTTCTCACAGCAGTCATCTGTCAGTAGGAACACACATCACAACCTTAGTCTAATACTATAGACTGACTTCTCACAGCAGTCATCTGTCAATAGGAACACACATCACAACCTTAGTATAATACTATAGACTGACTTCATTGACTAGTGATACTGATCATGTGATAACATATGTAGCTAAATTCATTTTATAAAGTTAAAGTAAAAGTCTCTCACCATTCTTCACATCCAGCTCTACCTTGGTATAACTGTCACGTGCATTAGGTTTGTCCACTCCACACCAGTAGGTCCCTTCATCTTGTCTGGTCAGTTGTCTGATGATCACCTTGAAGTAGTTTCCTCCAGTGTTGTCATACAGAGAGAATCTACCACTGTGCTGCCAGGTGTTCTTCAATCCAGTTTTGATTTGATCCGTACAACTCCAACTGTCCTGCTCCACGCAGAAATATTTCTCATTACTTCTTTGTTCTGTGTAATAATGACAGTACATGATAACAGTTCCTCCAGGGTATCCTGTCACTTTGAAGGAGCTCAAACAACCTGTCAATCAGACCAGAGAAATATATATTTGTTATTTCTCTTAGTTTAGTGTTTTGTAATACTACTGTACTTACAGTTAGGATTCCTACACCAGTGGCATCCTCACATTATACATACAGTACACACACACACACACACACACACACACACAGTAGTGTTTCCTTATCTGTAGTAACAGCACTTATAAGAAGACTAACAGGATTATTACATTGTCATAGAGAGTTATAACAAGCGTATTACCTGTCATGATGGAGAGGAGGATGACTATCAGCAGGATCCTCATCTTGTTGTGTTCTCTCCAGGTTAATCCAGGTGTCTATTGGTCCTGATATAATGTTGTGTTCTCTCCAGGTTGGTCCAGGTGTCTATAGGTCCTGATATAATGTGGTGTTCTCTCCAGGTTGGTCCAGGTGTCTATAGGTCCTGATATAATGTTGTGTTCTCTCCAGGTTGGTCCAGGTGTCTATAGGTCCTGATATAATGCTGTGTTCTCTCCAGGTTGGTCCAGGTGTCTATAGGTCCTGATATAATGTTGTGTTCTCTCCAGGTTGGTCCAGTTGTCTATTGGTCCTCATATATTGTTGTGTTCTCTCCAGGTTGGTCCAGGTGTCTATAGGTCCTGATATATTGTTGTGTTCTCTCCAGGTTGGTCCAGGTGTCTATAGGTCATGATATAATGCTGTGTTCTCTCCAGGTTGGTCCAGGTGTCTATAGGTCCTGATATAATGCTGTGTTCTCTCCAGGTTGGTCCAGGTGTCTATAGGTCCTGATATAATGCTGTGTTCTCTCCAGGTTGGTCCAGGTGTCTATAGGTCCTGATATAATGCTGTGTTCTCTCCAGGTTGGTCCAGGTGTCTATAGGTCCTGATATAATGTTGTGTGTCCAAGTCTACAACTCTCTCTGTTCTGTCTCTACTTATAGGAACTTAAAAACAAACTTCATGTACTTTATGTACCCCTCTCACTCACTCTCTATCTGTCTGTCTCTCTCTCTCTCTCCCTCTCTCTCTCTCTCTCTCTCTCTCTCTGCCCCTCACTCTCTCTAACTCACTCTTTGCGCTCGTACAACTGTGCTTCCCTATTTCTGCATCTCTCTCTCTCTCTCTCTACTAGTTCAAACCCTCCTATCAAATGTTATTTCTGACAGCCCCTCCCTCTTCCTCCTTAACCAATCACATCTATGTTCCTTCATCACACAGTAGAGAGAGAGAGAGAGAGAGAGAGAGAGAGAGAGAGAGAGAGAGAGAGAGAGAGAGTGAGTCTATGGATCATAGCACAGAAACACATTCAGACACTCTCATTCAGACTGGATGCTGTCTACAGAGGAGAGAAACAGTTATTCTGTTATGAGTTATTCTGCCACTGGAGGGCGCTCTCCCTCCCTCTATCCCTCCATCTCAGCTCTGTGTGTCTAATGACAGTGGTACACACTGATGAGACAGGTACTGAGTTTACTGACAGCACCAGTGGAGGCTGGTGAGGGGAGGACTACTTATAGTAATAGCTAGAATGTAAAGTATCAAACACATAGAAATATAGTGTTGCTTTATTGATAATACACATAGGCTCATTGCCCAGTTGTCATGGCTGTCCTGTGAGGATCAGACTGATGGGGGGGGGGGGGCAGTAACCAGGCCTCTCTCTCCCACAGAGAGGAGAGGGGGAGCTGTTGATTTGTCACCTTCACACCCTGCTGTAAATCTCTAGAGGGGTAAACTGTCTCTCTACCCTTTAGTATTGGGATTGGAATGTCTTTTGTCTAGAGAGACTTTTGCCCAAAACTCTGGAACAATAACTTTGGAACAATATTTCTAACATCCCAATGTAGAATGTAGAATGCATATGTCAAGTTTCCATCCAATAGACACTATGTAAAATCAAGAAAATATTTTTGTTAAGAATTGGATTAAAATTTTCTAACGAGATTATTGTTTTGATGATACTTTGCCCAATAAGTAGCCATGCCCGAGGGAGCTCCCGAGAGCGTGTCAGCATGACGGTAACACCCCATTTTTACCAGAGTGTATAAAGGATGGGCTAAGAATTAACATATCAGAGCAGAACATTTCTGTGTTGCTGCTGGCGTGTAAAGTGGTCGGGAGCTGAACCCTGAATTATCAACCTTCAGACCAGAAAGACGTGAGACTGTGGTCCACACGTTGAAATCTTTAGAACTTAACCTCAACACGAGGTGAAGAAGATAAACTCACCTTCCTTTAGCCCAGAGAGACAAAGAGCTGCAGCTAATTCGAATGATTTGAATCCTGAATGCCAACACGAGGAGGAAGAGGCGTGAAGCTCACCTCAGACAATCACTGGTACAGCTGATTAGCTGTCTTAAGTCAGATATTAAGACAAAATAATCTAAACGACTATCTTACTATGCTCATCATCAATGGGAACTGTTGACATGGATGGTTATCTTCCAGGGTGAACAACAGTAGAAGACGGGAAAGGGGAAACCCTTTTCGGACAATCAGAACCAATCAGCTGGAAGGTCAACAACTTTTCCGAAAAGGCTTGGTCCCGACCGAGATAAACAAAGAACAGCATTCAACACGTAAATACATTCATTATTTCTTATACCGAACGGGCGGTGGTTCGTGTGCAAAGTATGTGGTTAATGGGTGAATAGCTATGGAATGTGACCATGATAAGCGTCCTTTTCAAGCCGTCATATTTTGTTAGTCCACTAGGGACTTTTGTCTCATGTAAGTATGTGTGTGTATTCTGTTATTTTTTATGTAGTTAGTAAAAAAATTATTAAACCAATTTGTGTAGTACTGAATAATGATCAAGGTTGGGGTTCTTGCAGATCCAAGAAGGTTACGACTGTTCAGAATGAGACTGGTATGATGTAATGATTAATAAGTGACTGTTGTCATGACGTGGCCCTTTCTGGATATAGATCGTGGCATCCCCCTCTCTCTCTCCTACACCCAGGTTCTGTAATCTCAGGTCGTAAATTCCTGGAGGAAACTCTCTCCCCCTGGCCATGCAGAAAGAGACACGTAGAGAGAACAAAGGAGCTTCTTCTACATCACAGAACTTGAGAACTGAGCAATATCCATGTTTTGGACGACCCGGTCCGTTTTGTTTCATGTTTGTGATTTTATGAAAGACAATACAGCGACATTACCATAACTCTGTTTATACAGGTGCCTCTGTTATGAGATTTGCATCTAATTCTTGTATAAAATGAATGAGTAAAGATTAAACTATTTGTGAAATGATGTAAGGTGATGTTAAACCTTTAATGAAAGAGAATTGTATTCCTTTAACGTTTAACCAAGTCATTGGCCCGTCCCCGTGAGCACAGGCATGATCTGGCGTCATGGAACAGGACTTTTCTACTGTTACGAATAAAACCCCCTCCTGAGGAAATCCTCCTCAGACTACGGCGTACCTCGGTCAGCTGAGGGGGCACAGGTTGAGTTTAGACCACAACAACCTCAGTATAAGCTAAGGTTGTAATGGTTGTTGAATTCCTAACCATACCACGTGGAGCATTGGCTACATGGGTGGAAATGGTTAGACTCTGAGACTATTGATCCCTACAGAATAAGAGCAAATCTTAGACTCTAATTACTAGTCTGCAGCTAGAAATTATGTCAACCTCGGATGAGAAGACTGACAACCACCGAAACATCTATTCTATGAGAACATTTCTGAATGGTACATTGAAGTATCCATTCTAACCACGAAATACTTTTGATCTTCAGGGAGGCAGAGAGAGAGACGATGATGAACTGACTCTCCAACAGAAGGACTGACGATCCCAACAGAGATAACGATGACACACGATGACACACTAGTGGGCTAAGCCGTCATATCGGCTTAGCCCACTAGGGAACCTCTCCTATCATTTCCTTGTAACTATAACTGTTGTTTGTCTATTCATTTCTGTGATTATTTAGTTAGTTAGTCAATAAATGATTAAGACAATTGGTGTATGGATGATTCATAGTAAAGGCTGGGTTTCTGCAGATAACCAACAATTTACGACGTTTTGAATGACACTAACGTGAGGCAAAGAATAATTCATTAATTAGAAGACTAATTGATCAGACATTAAAATATCTGAAGTTATATTAGGAAAATTATAACTTTGTAATCTGAAGAATTTCCTTGGTGCCCCAACTTCCTAGTTCAAATCAAATCAAATACAATTTTATTTGTCACATACACATGGTTAGCAGATGTTAATGCGAGTGTAGCGAAATGCTTGTGCTTCTAGTTCCGACCATGCAGTAGTATCTAACAAGTAATCTAACAAAATCACAACAACTACCTTATACACACAAGAGTAAAGAAATGAATACGAGTCTGTATGTATAAATATATGGATGAGCGATGGCTGACTAGGCAAGATGAAGTAGATGGTATGGAGTACAGTATATACATATGAGATGAGTAACAGTTTTGGCTAGTGATACATTTATTTCATCCATTTATAATTATTAAAGTGGCTAGAGATTTGGGTTGATGGCCGAACGGCATAGGCAAGATTCAGTAGATGGTTTAGAGTACAGTGTATACATTTGATATGAGTATGTCGGATATGTAAACATTATATACAATATTGTTTAAAGTGGCTAGTGATACATTTGTTACATCCAATTCCTATGTTTTAAGTGGCTAGAGATTTAAGTCAGTATGTTGGCAGCAGCCATGTTAGTGATGGCTGTTTAACAGTCGGATGGCCTTGAGGTAGAAGCTGTTTTTCAGTCTCTCTGTCCCAGCTTTGATGCACCTGTACTGACCTCGCCTTCTGGATGATAGCGGGGTGAACAGGCAGTGGCTCTGGTGGTTGTTGTCCTTGATGATCTTTTTGGCCTTCCTGTGACATCGGGTGGTGTAGGTGTCCTGAAGAGCAGGTAGTTTACCCCCAGTGATGCGCTGTGCAGTCCTCACTACCCTCTGGAGAGCCTTACGGTTGTGGGCGGAGCAGTTGCCGTACCAGGCGGGGATACAGCCCGACAGGATGCTCTCGATTGTGCATCTGTAGAAGTTTGTGAGTGATTTTGGTGACAAGCCGAATTTCTTCAGCCTCCTGAGGTTGAAGAGGCGCTGTTGCCCCTTCTTCACCACGCTGTCTGTGTGGGTGGACCAAATAAGTTTGTCCGTGATGTGTACGCCGAGGAACTTAAAACTTTCCACCTTCTCCACTACTGTCCCCTCGATGTGGATAGGGGGTGCTCACTCTCCTGTTTCCTGAAGTCCACGATCATCTCCTTTGTTTTGTTGACATTGAGTGAGAGGTTGTTTTCCTGACACCACACTCCGAGGGCCCTCACCTCCCCCCTGTAGGCCGTCTCGTCGTTGTTGGTAATCAAGCCTACCACTGTAGTGTTGTCAGAAAACTTGATGATTGAGTTGGATGCGTGCTTGGCCACGCAGTCATGGGTAAACAGGGAGTACAGGAGAGGGCTGAGAACGCACTTTGTGGGGCCCCAGTGTTGAGGATCAGCGGGGTGGAGATGTTGTTTCCTACCCTCACCACCTGGGGACGGCCCGTCAGGAAGTCCAGGACCCAGTTGCACAGGGCTGGGTCGAGACCTAGGGTCTCAAGCTTAATGACGAGTTTGGAGGGAACTATGGTGTTAAATGCTGAGCTGTAGTCGATGAACAGCATTCTTACATAAGTATTCCTCTTGTCCAGATGGGTTAGGGCAGTATGCAGTGTGATTGCGATTGCGTCATCTGTGGACCTATTGGGACGGTAAGCAAATGGGAGTGGGTCCAGGGTGTCTGGCAGGATGGAGGTGATATGATCCATGACTAATCTCTCAAAGCACTTCATGATGATGGAAGTGAGTGCTATGGGGCGATAGTCATTTAGCTCAGTTACCTTAGCTTTCTTTGGAACAGGAACAATGGTGGCCCTCTTGAAGCATGTGGGAACAGCAGCCCGGGACAGGGACTGATTGAATATGTCCGTAAACACACCAGCCAGCTGGTCTGCGCATGATCTGAGGACACAGCCAGGGATGCCATCTTGGCCAGCAGCCTTGCGAGGGTTAAAACATTTAAATGTTTTTCTCATATTGGCTGCGGTGAAGGAGAGTCCGCAGGTTTTCGTCGCAGGCCGTGTCGGTGGCACTGTATTGTCCTCAAAGCGAGCAAAGAAGTTGTTTAGTTTGTCTGGGAGCAGGACGTCGTGGTCCGCGACGGGGCTGGTTTTCTTTTTGTAGTCCGTGATTGACTGTAGACCCTGCCACGTTCCTCTTATGTCTGAGCCGTTGAATTGTGACTCTACTTTGTCTCTATATTGACGCTTCGCTTGTTTGATTGCCTTGGGGAGGGAATAGCTACACTGTTTGTATTCAGTCATGTTTCCGGTAGCCTTACCCTGGTTAAAAGCAGTGGTTCGCGCTTTCAGTTTTGCGCGAATGCTGCCATCAATCCACGGTTTCTGGTTGGGGAAGGTTTTAATATTTGCTATGGGTACAACATCACCAATGCACTTGCTAATAAACTCGCTCACCGAATCAGCGTATACATCAATGTTGTTGTCCGACGCTATCCGGAATATATCCCAGTCCACGTGCTCGAAGCAATCTTGCAGCATGGAATCGGATTGGTCGGACCAGCGTTGAACAGACCAGAGAACGGGCATTTCCTGTTTTAGTTTCTGTTTGTAGGCTAGGAGCAACAAAATGGAGTCATGGTCAGACTTGCCGAAAGGAGGGCGGAGAATAGCCTTGTATGCATCACGGAAGTTGGAATAACAATGATCCAGGATTTTACCAGCCCGGGTGGCACATTCGATATGCTGGTAAAATTTCGAGAGCCTTGTTTTCAAATTAGCCTCATTAAAATCCCCAGCCACAATAAATGGAGCCTCAGGATATGTGGTTTCCAATTTACCTAGAGTGAAATTAATTTCTTTCAGTGCTGTCGATGTATCAGCTTGAGGGGGGATGAACACGGCTGTGATTATAATCGAGGAGAATTCTCTTGGTAGATAATGCAGTCGGCATTTGATTGTAAGGAATTCTATGTCAGGTGAACAAAAGGACTTGAGTTCCTGTATGTTGTTATGATCACACCACGTCTCGTTAATCATAAGACACACACCCCTGCCATTCTTCTTACCAGATAGATGTTTGTTTCTGTCGGCGCAATGCGTGTAGAAACCAGGTGGCTGTACCGACTCAGATAACGTGTCCTGAGTGAGCCATGTTTCCGTGAAGCAAAGAACGTTGCCGTCTCAGATGTCTCTCTGAAAGGCAACCCTTGATCTGATTTCGTCTACTTTGTTGTCCAGAGACTGTACATTGGCGATTAAAATACTCGGGAGAGGTGCACGATGCGGCCGTCGACGTAGCTTGACCAAAAGACCGCCGCGTTTCCCTCTTCTCCTGCGCCGCCGTTGTTTTGAGTCGCCGGCTGGAATCCAGTCTATTGTCCTGGTTGGGGTACCAAACAGAGTATCCGCTTCGGGAAAGTCGTATTCCTGGTCGTAATGTTGGTAAGTTGACGTTGCTCTTATATCCAATAGTTCCTCCCGGTTGTATGTAATAAAACTTAATATTTCCTATGGTAACAATGTAAGAAGTAATACATAAAAACTAAATACTGCATGGTTTCCTGAGAACGTGAAGCGAGGCTGCCATCTCTGTCGGCGCCGGAAGTTCAATCTAATTACATTTAATTACATTTACATGATTAGTTTAATCACGTAATAGTAATTACAGAGAATTGATTTGATAAAATAACTTCAATTTAACTACTTAGGAGTGGTGGGGTGCTAGCGCCCAGACACTACCCCGTGAAATGCAAGCGCAAAATTCAAAATCCAAAAGTTGAGTTATTAAACATTCATCAATATACAAGTGTTGCACAGTCATCAAAAGCTCTGCTTCTTGGCAATATCACAGCATTGTCAGATTTCAAAAAGGCTTTACGGCGAAAGCACTACATTTGATTGTTTGAGGGTAGCACCTCCAATATTTTTCCATTAGCATAAATTCATAAACCATCGCGGTTCACACAAAACACATTTCACAGCGAAAACAAATCCCTTACCTTTTGAAGAACTTCTGCTGAGGGCTTCCCAAGTGTCCAACGAAGACAGCCAATGGTTCTTTTGTTAGAAAAAGTAATTTATTATATCCATAAATCTCCATTTGGTTGGCGCATTATGTTCATAAAATACAGCGTCCACTCGCCCATTGAACCGTGAAGAGAACTCGTTCAACTTATACCTATACACTTGTCCAAGAACAATCAAACATCATTGATAATGTATCCTTAGGAACACCTTTATGTAAATTTACTATACAATTTCAACCGGATTATAAACTGGACGACAGGAAAAGAAAAACCACAGCGCGCGCGAGCCCATGAACGCGCATCCTCTTCTGTTTACATCTGGTGACCAGTTCGGAAATTCTTCTTCTATTACCATCCAGAGCATTCTAACATCATCAAACACTGTCTAGAGACTGTTGACATCCAGTGGAAGCAATAGGTACTGAAATCTTACTCCCTTATAGGGTCATTTTCAATAGGGAGGGGTTCACAATGAGGCAATGTGTCAAATACACTTTTTCCAGGACAGAAATTCCTCGGGTTTTCGCCTGCTATATACGTTCTGTTATACTCACAGACAATATTTTAAAACAGTTAGAAACTTCAGAGTGTTTCCTATCCAATAGTACTAATTATGTGCATATCCTATTTTCTGGGCCTGAGTGGGAGGCATTGTACTTTGGGCACGCCAGACTCTCCAAAACCGTCACCTCGGGAGCCGGTCCCTAAGAAGTTAATGATGCCAAAGACACGACACTGTTATCAATATATATCTTATATATATTCTAGATTTTAATTCGGGTGATGGCAACTCGTTAAACAACTTTTTCCGTGGTGCCCCAAATCCTAATGAGTTAATTGTTTCATGATTAATTTAATCGGGTAACAATTAAACATAGTTAGTGGATTAAAGTAAAAACAGTCATCAGATTAATGAAAGTCAAGTCACAACACAGTCAAGTGGAGTAAAAAAACTGTAGCATAGTGGATACAGGCTGTATCTCTGGTGAAGTTGACAGTAGCATAGTGGAGACAGGCTGAATCTCTGGGGAAGTTGACAGTAGCATAGGTCACACTGTCTGGAGCCTCTCCACCTCCAACGTTGGAGTAGATGTCATCTGGACGAGGATTAGTTGCCTTGGCATAGATGGCGGTGATATCACAGGCTGTATCTGGGTTCTGATTGGTTGCTGTGGCATAGATGGGGTTGGTGATGGTTCCTGTGTCTGGGTCTTGGTTGGTTGTCATGGAGTCAGGCACCAACAGTCTGGCAGAGTGTTTGGATGCTGAAGAGGAAAACAAACATTGATTATTCATTTTTTTTAATTATATATTTTATTTTCATTACATTTTTTTATATATAAAATCTATATTCATTTTTTGAAATATCTTATAGGTTTTTTAAATAACCTGTTGGTCTCCTGTCTCTATCTCTCCTATGTCTAAGGAACATGAACAGCAGCAGACCCAGATGTAATGACTAGTTTCCACCACAAGGTGGTGTATCTTTAGATTCATTGTTGTAGTTTATATGGGTTGGATGCTTGGTAGTTGTAGTCCATGTTACAGTATGGTGCTTGGTAGTTGTAGTCCAAGTTAATTAGGGAGAAGCGGCGCGCTAGGAGGCCGCTCCCAACAATACCCGGGTGAAATGCAAGGCGCCAAATTCAAAATTCAAAAGTTGAGTTATTAAACATTCATCAATATACAAGTGTTGCATAGTCATCAAAAGCTTTGTGCATATCCTATTTTCTGGGCCTGAGTGGTAGGCATTTTCCTTTCGGCACACCAGACTCTCCAAAACGGTCACCTCTGCTGCCTCTCCCTAAGAAATAAAAGTGTGACACTAGCAAATTGTAGTCCATGTTAGAGTATGGTGCCTGGTGCCTGAGGCGGCAGTGTAGCCTAGTGGTTAGAGTGTTGGACTAGTAACCGAAAGGCTTCAAATCCCCGAGCTGACAAGGTACAAATCTGTCGTTCTGCCCCTGAACAGGCAGTTAACCCACTGTTCCTAGGCCGTCATTGAAAATAAGAATTTGTTCTTAACTGACTTGCCTACTAAAATAAAGGTAAAATAAAATAAAAAGTTGTAGTCCATGGTACAGTAGGATGCTTGGCAGTTGTAGTCCATGGTACAGTATGATGCTTGGTAGTTGTAGTCCATGTTACAATATAATGCTTGGTTGTTGTAGTTTATCTCTAAGTGTCATGTGGTGCCGAGGGTTCATTATATTACCTTGTGTTAAAGTCATGTCTGTGGTGGTGATTATTTTGTTACCTTGTGTTCTAGCCATGTCTGTGGTGGTGATGCTGTTGTTACCTTGTGTTCTAGTCATGTCTGTGGTGGTGGTAGTGCAGTTGTTACCTTGTGTTCTAGTCATGTCTGTGGTTTTGATGCTGTTGTTACCTTGTTTTCTAGTCATGTCTGTGGTGGTGATGCTGTTGTTACCTTGTGTTCTCGTCATGTCTGTGAGTGGTGATGCTGTTGTTACCTTGTGTTCTAGTCATGTCTGTAGTGGTGATGCTGTTGTTACCTTGTGTTCTAGTCATGTCTGTGGTGGTGATGCTGTTGTTACCTTGTGTTCTAGTCATGTCTGTGGTGGTGATGCTGTTGTTACCTTGTGTTCTAGTCATGTCTGTGGGTGGTGAGGCTGTTGTTACCTTGTGTTCTAGTCATGTCTGTGGTGGTGATGTTGTTATCTTGTGTTCTAGTCATGTCTGTGGTGGTGATGCTGTTGTTACCTTGTGTTCTAGTCATGTCTGTGGTGGTGATGCTGTGGTTACCTTGTGTTCAAGTCATGTCTGTGGTGGTGATGCTGTTGTTACCTTGTGTTCTAGTCATGTCTGTGGGTGGTGATGTTGTTAACTTGTGTTCTGGTCATGTCTGTGGTGGTGATGCTGTTGTTACCTTGTGTTCTAGTCATGTCTGTGGTGGTGATCCTTTTGTTACCTTGTGTTATGGTCATGTCTGTGGTGGTGATCCTTTTGTTACCTTGTGTTATGGTCATGTCTGTGGTGGTGATCCTTTTGTTACCTTGTGTTATGGTCATGTCTGTGGTGGTGATGTTGTTGTTCCTGCTGTTCAATTGGTCCTAGAGAGAGAGAGAGAGAGAGAGAGAGAGAGAGAGAGAGAGAGAGAGAGAGAGAGAGAGAGAGAGATGTAGTCTTTAGAGAGCGTGTGCTTGAGTTCATGTAGGTGTGTGTGGTTTGGGGTGTGTGTTTCCGAGGCTGAAAGCAGTACCCACTCTGTGTATTTCAGAGGAAGTGGTGTGAACCTTGGCTATAACTACTACTATAACTACTCAATACAGAACCTCAATACAGAACCTCTCTGAGCACAGTTACAATACTAATGATAATGACTGTAACTAGTCTCTCAATACAGCACCTCTTTGAGTAGTTAAAAAACTACAGATAATGACTATAACCACTAGCCTCTCAATACAGCACCTCTCTGAGTACAGTTACAATACTAAAGGTAATGACTATAACTACTAGTCGGGGGCCGACAGAGATGGCCGCCTCGCTTCACGTTCTCAGGAAACCATGCAGTATTTTGTTTTTTTATGTATTACTTCTTACATTGTTACCCCGGGAAATATTAAGTTTTATTACATACAACCGGGTGGAACTATTGGATATAAGAGCAACGTCAACTTACCAACATTACGACCAGGAATACGACTTTCCCGAAGCGGATCCTCTGTTTGGTCCACCAACCAGGATTATAAACTGGATCCCAGCCGGTGACTCAAAACAATGGCGGCGCCGGAGAAGGGGGAAACGCAGCGGTCTTCTGCTCAGGTTACGTAGACGGGCACATCGTGCACCACTCCCGAGTATTTTACTTGCCAATGTCCAGTCTCTGGACAACAAGGTGGACGAAATACGAGCAAGAGTTGCCTTCCAGAGAGACATCGGCGACTGCAACGTTCTTTGCTTCACGGAAACATGGCTCACTCAGGACACGTTATCGGAGTCGGTACAGCCACCTGGTTTCTCCACGCATCACGCCGACAGAAACAAACATCTATCTGGTAAGAAGAAGGGCGGGGGTGTGTGTCTTATGATTAATGAGACGTGGTGTGATCATAACAACATACAGGAAGTCCTTTTGTTCACCAGACATAGAATTCCTTACAATCAAATGCCGACCGCATTATCTACCAAGAGAATTATCCTCGATTATAATCACAGCCGTGTACATCCCCAAGCTGACACATCGACAGCACTGAAAGAAATCCATTTCACTCTATGTAAACTGGAAACCACATATCCTGAGGCTGCAAAACAAGGCTCCCAAAATTTTATCAGCATATCGAATGTGCGACCCGGGCTGGTAAAATCCTTGATCATTGTTAATCTAACCTCCGTGATGCATACAAGGCTATTCTCCGCTCTCCTTTTGGCAAGTCTGACCATGACTCCATTTTGTTGCTCGCAGCCTACAGACAGAAACTAAATCAGGAAACGCCCGTGCTCAGGTCTGTTCAACGCTGGTCCGACCAATCTGATTCCACGCTGCAAGATTGCTTCGAGCACGTGGACTGGGATATGTTCCGGATAGCATCGGACAACAACATTGATGTATACGCCGATTCGGTGAGCGAGTTTATTAGCAAGTGCATTGGTGATGTTGTACCCATAGCAACTATTAAAACCTTCAACATCCAGAAACCGTGGATTGATGGCAGCATTCGCACAAAACTGAAAACGCAAACCACTGCTTTTAACCAGGGTAAGGTGATCGGAACATGACTGAATACAAACAGTACAGCTATTCTCTCCGCAAGGCAATCAAACAAGCTAAGCGTCAATGTAGAGACAAAGTAGAGTCACAATTCAATGGCTCAGACACGAGAGGAATGTGGCAGGGTCTATAGTCAATCACGGACTACAAATAGAAAACCAGCCCCGTTGCGGACCATGACACCCTGCTCCCAGACAAACTAAACAACTTCATTGCTCGCTTTGAGGAAAATACAGTGCCACCGACATGGCCCGCTACCAAAACCTGCGGGCTCACCTTCACCGCAGTCAATGTGAGTAAACTATTTAAGTGTGTTAACCCTCGCAAGGCTGCCGGCCCAGATGGCATCCCTGGCCGTGTCCTCAGAGTATGCGCAGACCAGCTGGCTGGTGTGTTTACGGACATATTTAATCAAGCCTTATCCCAGTCTGCTGTTCCCACATGCTTCAAGAGGGCCACCATTGTTCCTGTTCCCAAGAAAGCTAAGGTAACTGAGCTAAATGACTATCGCCCCGTAGCACTCACTTCCGTCATCATGAAGTGCTTTGAGAGACTAGTCAAGGATCATATCACCTCCATCCTACCAGACACCCTAGACCCACTCCAATTTGCTTACCATCCCAATAGGTCCACAGACAACGCAATCACAATCACACTGCCCTAACCCATCTGGACAAGAGGAATACCTATGTAAGAAGGCTGTTCATCGACTACAGCTCAGCATTTAACACCATAGTACCCTCCAGACCCTAGGTCTCGACCGCACCCTGTGCAACTGAGTCCTGGACTTCCTGACGGGCCGGCCCCAGGTGGTGAGGGTAGGAAACAACATCTCCACCCCGCTGATCCTCAACACTGGGGCCCCACAAGAGTGTGTTCTCAACCCTCTCCTGTACTTCCTGTTCACCCATGACTGCGTGGCCAAGCACGCCTCCAACTCAATCATCAAGTTTGCTGACGACACTACAGTGGTAGGCTTGATTACCAACAACGACGAGACGGCCTACAGGGAGGAGGTGAGGGCCCTCGGAGTGTGGTGTCAGGAAAATTACCTCTCACTCAACGTCAACAAAGGAGATGATCGTGGACTTCCAGGAAACAGGAGAGGAGCACCCCTATCCACATCTACGGGACAGTAGTGGAGAAGGTGGAAAGTTTTAAGTTCCTCATGCATACATCACGGACAAACTGAAATGGTCCAACCACACAGACAGCGTGGTGATGAAGGCGCAACAGCGCCTCTTCAACCTCAGGAGGCTGAAGAAATTCGGCTCGTCACCAAAAACACTCACAAACTTCTACAGATGCACAATCGAGAGCATCCTGTCGGGCTGTATCACCGCCTTGTACGGCAACTGCTCCGCCCACAACCGTAAGGCTCTCCAGAGGGAGAGCACAATGCATCACCGGGGGTAAACTACCTGCCCTCCAGGACACCTACACCACCCGATGTCACAGAAAGGCCAAAAAGATCATCAAGGACAACAACCACCCGAGCCACTGCCTGTTCACACCGCTATCATCCAGAAGGCGAGGTCAGTACAGGTGCATCAAAGCTGGGACCGAGAGACTGAAAAACAGCTTCTATCTCAAGGCCATCCGACTGTTAAACAGCCACCACTAACATTGAGTGGCTGCTGCCAACATACTGACTTAAATCTCTAGCCACTTAAAAAAATTGGAGATGGATGTAACAAATGTGTCATTAGCCACTTTAAACGATTTTGTATATAATAATAATAATAATAATAATACATTTTATTTAAGGCGCCTTTCTTGACACTCAAGGACACCGTACAGGGAAACATAAGACATTTAAAAGCATAGAACAGCATTAAAAACAACAAAAGAAGCAGAGCAGTTGACGTCAAGTGAGATAGGCAGTTTTTAAACAGGTGTGTTTTGAGTTGTGATTTGAAATGGGAAAATGAATCGATGTTTCTGAGTTGGGATGGTAATGAGTTCCAGAGACGGGGAGCAGAGCGGCTGAAAGCTCTGCTCCCCATAGTGGTGAGACGGGCGGGGGACAGACAGGTGTATGGAGGAAGAAGATCTAAGGGAGCGGGTGGAAGTTGGACCCTGGAGGAGATCAGACAAATATGGGGGCGAGTTTATGGATGGACTTGAATGTTAACAGAAGGACTTTGAATTGGATCACGGAACTGGACCGGGAGCCAGTGAAGCTGTTGGAGAACAGGAGTGATGTGATGAATGGAGGGGGTTCGAGTAATGATGCGGGCAGCTGAATTCTGGACCAGTTGAAGTTTATGGAGGGATTTATGAGGGTGGCCAAAAAGGAGAGAGTTGCAGTAGTCCAAACGGGAAGTGACGAGACTGTGGACAAGGACGGCAGCAGTATGGGGGGTAAGGGAGGGGCGGAGTCGATTGATGTTTCGTAGATGGAAATAGGCAGACCGTGTAATGTTATTAATGTGCGATTGAAAAGATAATGTGCTGTCAAGGATGACACCCAGACTCTTAACCTGTGGGGAGGGTGAAACGGAGGAGTTATCAATATTAAGAGAAAAACTGGCGGTTTTGGATAAAGTAGATTTAGTGCCAATAAGGAGAACCTCAGTTTTATTACTGTTTAATTTTATAATGTTTACATATGCGACATTACTCATATCAAATGTATACACTGTACTCTAAACCATCTACTGAATCTTGCCTATGCCGTTCGGCCATCGACTCAAATCTCTAGCCACTTTAATAATTATAATTGGATGAAATAAATGTATCACTAGCCAAAACTGTTACTCATCTCATATGTATATATTGTACTCCATACCATCTACTTCATCTTGCCTAGTCAGCCATCGCTCATCCATATATTAATATGTACATACTCGTATTAATTTCTTTACTCGTGTGTATAAGGTAGTTGTTGTGATTTTGTTAGATTACTTGTTAGATACTACTGCATGGTCGGAACTAGAAGCACAAGCATTTCACTACACTCGCATTAACATCTGCTAACCATGTGTGTGTGACAAATAAAATCTGAATTGATTTGATTTGATGATTTTAGCCTCTCAGAACAACACCTCTCTGAGTACAGTTACAATACTAAAGATAATGACTATAACTACTAGCCTCTCAATACAGCCCCTCTCTGAGTAGTTGCAAGACTACAGATAATGACTATAACCACTAGTCTCTCAATACAGAACCTCTCTGAGTACAGTTACAATACTAAAGATAATGACTATAACCACTAGTCTCTCAATACAGAACCTCTCTGAGTACAGTTACAATACTAAAGATAATGACTATAACTACTAGTCTCTCAATACAGAACCTCTCTGAGTAGTTGCAAGACTACAGATAATGACTATAACCACTAGCCTCTCAATACAGCCCCTCTCTGAGTAGTTGCAAGACTACAGATAATGACTATAACCACTAGTCTCTCAATACAGAACCTCTCTGAGTACAGTTACAATACTAAATATAATGACTATAACCACTAGTCTCTCAATACAGAACCTCTCTGTGTACAATTACAATATTAAAGATAATGACTATAACTTCTAGTCTCTAAATACAGAACCTCTCTGAGTACAGTTACAATACTAAAGATAATGACTATAACTACTAGTCTCTCAATACAGAACCTCTCTGAGTACAGTTACAAGACTAAAGATAACGACTGAACAGGTTATAGGGACTAAATAACATGGGTTAATATTAGTGACTGGGGGAGAGGGAGAAGTGAGAGCGAGAGAGGGAGAGAGAGAGAGATTTAGATGTAGGTGCGTAGTCTTTAGAGAGCCGCGCCTCTTAGTGGAAAATATACAGTTGAAGTCAGAAGTTTACATACGCTTAGGTTGGAGTCATTAAAACTTGTTTTTCAACCACTCCACAAATTTCTTGTTAACAAACTATAGTTTTGGCAAGTCGGTTTAGGACATCTACTTTGTGCATGACGCAAGTCATTTTTCCAACAATTATTTCACTTAAAATGCACTGTATCACAATTCCAGTGGGTCAGAAGTTCACATACACTTAGTTGACTGTGGCTTTAAACAGCTTGGAAAATTCCAGAAAATTATGTCATGGCTTTAGAAGCTTCTGATAGGCTAATTGACATAATTTGAGTCAATTAGAGGTGTACCTGTGGATATATTTCAAGGCCTACCTTCAAACGCAATGCCTCTTTGCTTGACATCATGGGAAAATCAGAAGAAATCAGCCAAGACCTCAGAATAACAAATGTAGACCTCCACAAGTCTGGTTCATCCTTGGGAGCAATTTCCAAACGCCTGAAGGTACCAAGCTCATCTGTACAAACAATAGTACGCAAGTATAAACACCATGGGACCACACAGCCGTCATACCGCTCAGGAAGGAGAGGCATTCTGTCTCCTAGAGATGAACGTACTTTGGTGCGAGAAGTGCAAGTCAATCCCAGAACAACAGCAAAGGACCTTGTGAAGATGCTGGAGGAAACAGGTACAAAAGTATCTATATCCACAGTAAAACGAGTCCTATATCGATATAACCTGAAAGGCCGCTCAGCAAGGAAGAAGCCACTGTTCCAAAACAGCCATAAAAAAGCCAGACTATGGTTTGCAACTGCGCATAGGGACAAAGGTTGTACTTTTTGAAGAAATGTCCTCTGGTCTGATGAAACAAAAATAGAACTGTTTGGCCATAATGACCATCGTTACGTTTGGAGGGAAAAGGTGGAGGTTTGCAAGCCAAAGAACACCATTCCAACCGTAAAGAACGGGGGTGGCAGCATCATGTTGTGGGGGTGCTTTGCTGCAGGAGGGACTGGTGCACTTCACAAAATAGAAAATTATGTGGACATATTGAAGCAACATCTCAAGACATCAGTCAGGAAGTTAAAGCTTGGTCGCAAATGGGTCTTCAAAATGGACAATGACCCCAAGAATTCTTCCAAAGTTGTGGCAAAATGGCTTAAGGACAACAAAGTCAAGGTATTGGAGTGGCCATCACAAAGCCCTGACCTCAATCCTATAGACAATTTGTGGGCAGAACAGGAAAAGCATGTGCGAGCAAGGAGGCCTACAAACCTGATTAAGTTACACCAGCTCTGTCAGGAGGAATGGGCCAAAATTCACCCAACTTATTGTGGGAAGCTTGTGGAAGGCTACCCGAAACGTTTGACCCAAGTTAAACAATTTAAAGGCAATGCTACCAAATACTAATTGAGTGTATGTAAACTTCTGACCCACTGGGAATGTGATGAAAGAAAGAAAAGCTGAAATAAATAATTCTCTCTACTATTATTCTGACATTTCACATTCTTAAAATAAAGTGGTGATCCTAACTGACCTAAGACAGGGGAATGTTGACTAGGAATTGTGAAAAACTGAATAGAAATGTATTTGGCTAAGGTGTATGTAAACTTACGATGTCAACTGTATGTACCAGTAGTGCAGTTTGAGGAGTCAGTTGCCATGGTGATGTTTGTTGATGGGTGTGTCGTGGAGAGGAGAGGTCTTGAGGTGATGGAGCCAGGGTTGGGAGGAACATGAGCTGTGAGAGAGACAGAGTGGAAAAAATACAAAGAGAGAGAGAGACACAGAGAGACACAGAGACACAGAATGTAACACATATACACTGTCGTTCAAAAGTTTGGGGTCACCTAGAAATGTCCTTGTTTTTGAAAGAAAAGCACATTTTTTTGTCCATTAAAATAACATCAAATTGATCAGAAATACAGTGTAGACATTGTTAACGTTGTAAATGACTATTGTAGCTGGAAACGGTAGATTTTTAATGGAATATCTACATAGGCGTACAGAGGCCCATTACCAGCAACTATCACTCCTGTGTTACAATAGCACGTTGTGTTAGCTAATCCAAGTTTATCATTTAAAAGGCTAGTTGATCATTAGAAAACTCTTTTGCAAATAAGTTATCGCAGCTGAAAACTGTTGTCCTGATTAAAGAAGCAATAAAACTGTCCTTTCGACTTGTTGAGTATCTGGAGCATCAGCATTTGTGGGTTCGATTACATTAAATAGTACGCCCAAAACACCAGTCTGAACGTCAACAGTGAAGAGGCGACTCCAGGATGCTGGCGTCTAGGAAGAGTTCCTCTGTCCAGTGTCTGTGTTCTTTTGCCCATCTTAATATTTTAATGGCCAGTCTGAGATATGTAGTTTGTAGAGGCTTGGTCAGCAGGGTGAGTTGTAGAGGCTTGGTCAGCAGGGTAGGTTGTAGAGGCTTGGTCAGCAGGGTGAGTTGTAGAGGCTTGGTCAGCAGGGTAGGTTGTAGAGGCTTGGTCAGCAGGGTGAGTTGTAGAGGCTTGGTCAGCAGGGTGGGTTGTAGAGGCTTGGTCAGCAGGGTGGGTTTGAATAGGCTTGGTCAGCACGGTAGGTTGTAGAGGCTTGTCAAGCAGGGTAGGTTGTAGAGTTGGTAGGTATATTGACAGAAGAGTAGACTGAAGAGATGACCACAGGGAGTGTGTCTGTCTGTCTGTCTGCCTCTCTGATCTCCTCATACACACAGTCAACCTGCATAGAGAACCAATGACAATAAATATGAAAAGAAGTGGAAGGCCCTCAAACATCAACTATTATTTAACACTATTGTTCTTCACCCCCTGTCTATCACCTTTACACTACAAGTTATTATGGACACACACACACACACACACACACACACACACACACACACACACACACACTGACAGACACACTGACAGACAGACACACGCCTTTGTATCTCTCACCTCTCCAGTAGGGTCAGGTTGTGTGTTGGAGGAGACTGGTGGAGGTGGTGGTGTTCTCCTGGTTCCTCTCCTCTGTCTGTAGAACAGGAGCAGGACCAGTCCTAACACCGTCAACTTGGCTACCAGACCAACACTGGTCCACACCATCAGACCTGCCCACAGACAGGAGGAGAGACTTTACAGAGTACTGTATATATCACAGATACCATCAGACCTGACCACAGACAGAAGGAGAGACTTTACAGAGTACTGTATATATCAAATAAAATTTTATTTGTCACATACACATGGTTAGCAGATGTTAATGCGAGTGTAGCGAAATGCTTGTGCTTCTAGTTCCGACCATGCAGTAGTATCTAACAAGTAATCTAACAAATTCACAACAACTACCTTATACACACAAGAGTAAAGGAATGAATACGAGTATGTACATATAAATATATGGATGAGCGATGGCTGACCGGCATAGGCAAGATGCAGTAGATGGTATGGAGTACAGTATATACACATATATATGAGATGAGTAATGTAGGATATGTAAACATTATATAAATGGCATTGTTTAAAGTGGCTAGTCATACCTTATTTCATCCAATTGTAATTATTAAAGTGGCTAGAGATTTGGGTCGATGGCCGAACGGCATAGGCAAGATACAGTAGATGGTTTAGAGTACAGTGTATACATTTGATATGAGTGTGTCGGATACGTAAACATTATATACAAAATTGTTTAAAGTGGCTAGTGATACATTTGTTACATCCAATTCCTATGTTTAAAGTGGCTAGAGATTTAAGTCAGTATGTTGGCAGCAGCCACTCAATGTTAGTGATGGCTGTTTAACAGTCGGATGGCCTTGAGGTAGAAGCTGTTTTTCAGTCTCTCTGTCCCAGCTTTGATGCACCTGTACTGACCTCGCCTTCTGGATGATAGCGGGGTGAACAGGCAGTGGCTCTGGTGGTTGTTGTCCTTGATGATCTTTTTGGCCTTTCTGTGACATCGGGTGGTGTAGGTGTCCTGGAGGGCAGGTAGTTTACCCCCGGTGATGCGCTGTGCAGTCCTCACTACCCTCTGGAGAGCCTTACGGTTGTGGGCGGAGCAGTTGCCGTACCAGGCGGTGATACAGCCCGACAGGATGCTCTCGATTGTGCATCTGTAAAAGTTTGTGAGTGATTTTGGTGACAAGCCGAATTTCTTCAGCCTCCTGAGGTTGAAGAGGCGCTGTTGCGCCTTCTTCACCACGCTGTCTGTGTGGGTGGACCAGTTCAGTTTGTCCGTGATGTGTGCAGAGGAACTTAAAACTTTCCACCTTCTACACTACTGTCCCCTCGATGTGGATAGGGGTGTTCCCTCTCCTGTTTCCTGAAGTCCACGATCATCTCCTTTGTTTTGCTGACATTGAGTGAGAGGTTATTTTCCTGACACCACACTCCGAGGGCCTCACCTCCTCTCTCTGTAGCCCGTCTCGTCGTTGTTGGTAATCAAGCCTACCACTGTAGTGTCGTCAGCAAACTTGATGATTGAGTTGGATGCGTGCTTGGCCACGCAGTCATGGGTAAACAGGGAGTACAGGAGAGGGCTGAGAACGCACCTTGTGGGGCCCCAGTGTTGAGGATCAGCGGGGTGGAGATGTTGTTTCCTACCCTCACCACCTGGGACCGGCCCGTCAGGAAGTCCAGGACCCAGTTGCACAGGGCTGGGTCGAGACCCAGGGTCTCGAGCTTAATGACGAGCTTGGAGGGAACTATGGTGTTAAATGCTGAGCTGTAGTCGATGAACAGCATTCTTACATAAGTATTCCTCTTGTCCAGATGGGTTAGGGCAGTATGCAGTGTGATTGCGATTGCGTCGTCTGTGGACCTATTGGGACGGTAAGCAAATTGGAGTGGGTCCAGGGTGTCTGGCAGGATGTAGGTGATATGATCCTTGACTAATCTCTCAAAGCACTTCATGATGACGGAAGTGAGTGCTGCGGGCGATAGTCATTTAGCTCAGTCACCTTAGCTTTCTTGGGAACAGAAACAATGGTGGCCCTCTTGAAGCATGTGTGAACAGCAGACTGGGATAGGGACTGATTGAATATGTCCGTAAACACACCAGCCAGCTGGTCTGCGCATGCTCTGAGGACACGGCCAGGGATGCCATCTGGGCCGGCAGCCTTGCGAGGGTTAAAACATTTAAATGTTTTTCTCACATTGGCTGCGGTGAAGGTGAGCCCGCAGGTTTTGGTAGCGGGCCGTGTCGGTGGCACTGTATTGTCCTCAAAGCGAGCAAAGAAGTTGTTTAGTTTGTCTGGGAGCAGGACGTCATGGTCCGCGACGTTGCTGGTTTTCTTTTTGTAGTCCGTGATTGACTGTAGACCCTGCCACATTCCTCTTGTGTCTGAGCCATTGAATTGTGACTCTACTTTGTCTCTATATTGACGCTTAGCTTGTTTGATTGCCTTGCGGAGGGAATAGCTGCACTGTTTGTATTCAGTCATGTTTCCGGTAGCCTTACCCTGGTTAAAAGCAGTGGTTCGCGCTTTCAGTTTTGCGCGAATGCTGCCATCAATCCATGGTTTCTGGTTGGGAAGGTTTTAATATTTGCTATGGGTACAACATCACCAATGCACTTGCTAATAAACTCGCTCACCGAATCAGCGTATACATCAATGTTGTTGTCAGATGCTATTCGGAACATATCCCAGTCCACGTGCTCAAGCAATCTTGCAGCATGGAATCAGATTGGTCAGACCAGCGTTGAACAGACCTGAGAACGGGCGTTTCCTGTTTTAGTTTCTGTTTGTAGGCTGGGAGCAACAAAATGGAGTCATGGTCAGACTTGCCGAAAGGAGGGCGGAGAATAGCCTTGTATGCATCACGGAAGTTGGAATAACAGTGGTCCAGGATTTTACCAGCCCGGGTGGCACATTCGATATGCTGGTAAAATTTCGGGAGCCTTGTTCTTAAATTAGCCTTATTAAAATCCCCAGCCACAATAAATGCAGCCTCAGGATATGTGGTTTCCAGTTTACATAGAGTCCGATGAATTTCTTTCAGTGCCGTCGATGTATCAGCTTGAGGGGGGATGTACACGGCTGTGATTATAATCGAGGAGAATTCTCTTGGTAGATAATGCGGTCTACATTTGATTGTAATGAATTCTATGTCAGGTGAACAAAAGGACTTGAGTTCCTGTATGTTGTTATGATCACACCACGTCTCGTTAATCATAAGACACACACCCCCACCCTTCTTCTTACCAGATAGAAGTTTGTTTCTGTCGGCTCGATGCGTGGAGAAACCAGGTGGCTGTACCGACTCAGATAACGTGTCCTGAGTGAGCCATGTTTCCGTGAAGCAAAGAACGTTGCAGTCTCGGATGTCTCTCTGAAAGGCAACCCTTGATCTGATTTCGTCTACTTTGTTGTCAAGAGACTGTACATTGGCGATTAAAATACTCGGGAGAGGTGCACGATGCGCCCGTCGACGTAGCTTGACCAAAAGACCGGCCCGTTTCCCTCTTCTCCGGCGCGCCGCTTTGAGTCGCCTGGTGCTATCCATTCTATTGTCCTGGCTGGGGTAACAAACCGAGAATCCTCTTTGGGAAAGTCGTATTCCTGGTCGTAATGTTGGTAAGTTGACGTTGCTCTCATATCCAATAGTTCCTCCCGGTTGTATGTAATAAAACTTAATATTTCCCGGGGTAACAATGTAAGAAATAATACATAAAAAAACAAAATACTGCATGGTTTCCTGAGAACGTGAAGCGAGGCTGCCATTTCTGCCATCTGAGAGACTTTACAGAGTACTGTATATACAGTGAGGGAAAAAAGTATTTGATCCCCTGCTGATTTTGTACGTTTGCCCACTGACAAAGAAATGATCAGTCTATAATTTTAATGGTAGGTTTATTTGAACAGTGAGAGACAGAATAACAACAAGAAAATCCAGAAAAACACGTGAAAAATTTTATAAATGGAATTGCATTTTAATGAGGGAAATACATATTTGACCCCCTCTCAATCAGAAAGGTTTCTGGCACCCAGGTGTCTTTTATACAGGCAACGAGCTGAGATTAGGAGCACA
The DNA here is from genome assembly GCA_030435695.1 of Brachymystax lenok tsinlingensis. Classification (NCBI taxonomy): domain Eukaryota; kingdom Metazoa; phylum Chordata; class Actinopteri; order Salmoniformes; family Salmonidae; genus Brachymystax; species Brachymystax lenok. The sequence continues at coordinate 35,149,733 of CM059812.1, read as the reverse complement.
CTCTTAAAGGGAGACCTCCTAATCTCAGCTTGTTACCTGTATAAAAGACACCTGTCCACAGAAGCAATCAATCAATCAGATTCCAAACTCTCCACCATGGCCAAGACTAAAGAGCTCTCCAAGGATGTCAGGGACAAGATTGTAGACCTACACAAGGCTGGAATGGGCTACAAGACCATCGCCAAGCAGCTTGGTGAGAAGGTGACAACAGCTGGTGCGATTATTCGCAAATGGAAGAAACACAAAAGAACTGTCAATCTCCCTCGGCCTGGGGCTCCATGCAAGATCTCACCTCGTGGAGTTGCAATGATCATGAGAACGGTGAGGAATCAGCCCAGAACTACACAGGAGGATCTTGTCAATGATCTCAAGGCAGCTGGGACCATAGTCACCAAGAAAACAATTGGTAACACACTACGCCGTGAAGGACTGAAATCCTGCAGCGCCCGCAAGGTCCCCCTGCTCAAGAAAGCACATATACATGCCCGTCTGAAGTTTGCCAATGAACATCTGAATGATTCAGAGGACATCTGGGTGAAAGTGTTGTGGTCAGATGAGACCAAAATGGAGCTCTTTGGCATCAACTCAACTTGCCGTGTTTGGAGGAGGAGGAATGCTGACTTTGACCCCAAGAACACCATGCCCACCGTCAAACATGGAGGTGGAAACATTATGCTTTGGGGGTTTTTCTCTGCTAAGGGGACAGGACAACTTCACCGCATCAAAGGGACGATGGACGGGGCCATGTACCGTCAAATCTTGGGTAAGAACCTCCTTCCCTCAGCCAGGGCATTGAAAATGGGTCGTGGATGGGTATTCCAGCATGACAATGACCCAAAACACACGGTCAAGGCAACAAAAGAGTGGCTCAAGAAGAAGCACATTAAGGTCCTGGAGTGGCCTAGCCAGTCTCCAGACCTTAATCCCATAGAAAATCTGTGGAGGGAGCTGAAGGTTCGAGTTGCCAAACGTCAGCCTCGAAACTTTAATGACTTGGAGAAGATCTGCAAAGAGGAGTGGGACAAAATCCCTCCTGAGATGTGTGCTAACCTGGTGGCCAACTACAAGAAACGTCTGACCTCTGTGATTGCCAACAAGGGTTTTGCCACCAAGTACTAAGTCATGTTTTGCAGAGGGGTCAAAAATGCTCATTAAAATGCAATTCCATTTATAACATTTTTTTGTTGTTAGTCTGTCTCTCACTGTTCAAATAAACCTACCATTAAAATTATACACTGATCATTTCTTTGTCAGTGGGCAAACGTACAAAATCAGCAAATACTTTTTTCCCTCACTGTATCATAGATACCATCAGACCTGACCACAGACAGGAGGAGAGACTTTACAGAGTACTGTATATATCATAGATACCATCAGACCTGACCACAGACAGGAGGAGAGACTTTATCAGGGTTATAATATTTCAGTAGCTTTCCCCAATCTCCAAGGTTTTCCAGTAATAACCAGAATAACTCAACCCTATGCTTTCCAGTCTATAGATGTCATAGTGATGGATAGTTACCAGGGTCATCTGGTGGGTTGGTTGGTAGATTGGTGGATAGGTCAGTAATGTAAAGTAAGGCAGGATGTTGGTAGACAGGCAGGCAAGCAGACAGACTGTATTGTATATCTTCAAAGTCATGACTCAGACATAAGGTTGTGAAATGAAAGCTTCTTTCAGTAATAATACTTGTTCAAGTCACATTTCACAACATTCAATTTTACAAAACAATAAAGAAAGTTGCTAGCGAAAGTCTCTCAATCTCCATCACAGTAAATCTAATGCAGTTACATATGTAAATAACAGCTCACTGAATTAAGTGTAAACATTAACTCTGTAACCCATTAAAAGTTACAACAGATAGAAAATAAAGGTCTGATGAAGGACGAGACTGAGTAAGATAGTGATCAGAGTAACCATAGCAACAGAGGCCATGGTGTCAGCTGTTGCTCTCTACAAAACCTCAAATGTTGTATCACTTCCTGTGGGCTTCTGAGAGACTCATGTCTACATGTCCTCAAATCTTCCCTGGGACAAATGTAAATTAGCTGTAAGCTAAATCTTGTGCAACGCATCAATTCTCACTTCTGAGACTTCTGCCACCACTGATATCAGTAGAAATTAAATTTACCAGCACTCTGACTCTGTCCTGCACCAGGAAAATAGTCATATTAGTTGTAATGTCTGAGATGAGAGATTCATCATACCACAACATATTAGTTGTAATGTCTGAGATGAGATTCATCATACCACAACATATTAGTTGTAATGTCTGAGATGAGATTCATCATATCACAACATATTAGTTGTAATGTCTGAGATGAGAGATTCATCATACCACAACATATCAGTTGTAATGTCTGAGATGAGAGATTCATCATATCACAACATATTAGTTGTAATGTCTGAGATGAGATTCATCATATCACAACATATTAGTTGTAATGTCTGAGATGAGAGATTCATCATATCACAACATATTAGTTGTAATGTCTGAGATTAGAGATTCATCATATCACAACATATTAGTTGTAATGTCTGAGATGAGAGATTCATCATACCACAACATATTAGTTGTAATGTCTGAGATGAGAGATTCATCATACCTGCTCTTGATGATGAGTGACCACTGATGTCTCTAGATGGCAGAAAGGTTTTGGAGATGTTTGGGGATGTTGTAGAGAGGATTGGGAGGATTGTGGAGGTGTATGGGGATGTTGTAGAGAGGATTGGGAGGATTGTGGAGGTGTATGGGGATGTTGTAGAGAGGATTGGGATGGTTGTGGAGACATGGGGTCTGGAGGTGGGTGGTGATGGTGTAGGAGTGGGAGGAGCTGTGAGTCAATAGAAAGTACAGATAAACACCAATATTGAAACAACTTCATGTCAGGTTAATAAGTCAGGTACCTCTCCATAATTAATAATTACTAGATACCATTATCTACTGAGAGTGAACCTACCATCTGTAACTATGAGATGCTCCTCTTGGTATGAGTCTAGGCCATATCTCTCCACTCCACACCAGTAGGTCCCAGAGTCTGACTTCCTCAGGTTCTTGATGGTCACATAGAAGACTCCATCTCCCTTGTCTTCTATTCTGTATCTATCTTGAGTTACATTCTTGCTCCCCTTCGTTTCAACCAGAATGTCTTCACTAGAACATGCCCCCTTGCAGAAGTATTTGTTGTTGGTCCCTGCCCAAGTGAATGAGCAGCCCACAGTGACTTGTCCTCCTACCACTTCCTTAGTGACAGCTGACTCCACAACACACAGAGCTGTCAAACAGAAACACACAGTACAGTCACAACTGATGACCTGTCAGATATACTTTAACCCTGATCAAATCATACTTTAACCCTGCTCAAATCCTACTTTAACCCTGCTCAAATCTAACTTTAACCCTGCTCAAATCTAACTTTATCCCTGCTCAAATCTAACTTTATCCATGCTCAAATCTAACTATCCCTGCTCAAATCTAACTTTAACCCTGCTCAAATCTACCTTTAACCCTGCTCAAATCTAACTATCCCTGCTCAAATCTAACTATCCCTGCTCAAATCTACCTTTAACCCTGCTCAAATCTAACTTTAACCCTGCTCAAATCTAACTTTATCCCTGCTCAAATCTAACTTTATCCATGCTCAAATCTAACTATCCCTGCTCAAATCTAACTTTAACCCTGCTCAAATCTACCTTTAACCCTGCTCAAATCTAACTTTAACCCTGCTCAAATCTACCTTTATCCCTGCTCAAATCTAACTTTAACCCTGCTCAAATCTACCTTTATCCCTGCTCAAATCTAACTTTAACCCTGCTCAAATCTACCTTTAACCCTGCTCAAATCTACCTTTATCCCTGCTCAAATCTAACTTTAACCCTGCTCAAATCTACCTTTAACCCTGCTCAAATCTAACTTTAACCCTGCTCAAATCTACCTTTAACCCTGCTCAAATCATACTTTAACCCTGCTCAAATCTACCTTTATCCCTGCTCAAATCATACTTTAACCCTGCACATCTTCCTTTAGCCCTCCTTATGGAGAAATAAATATATTATTCCTTCTGTACTATATTATCCAGACAAATGTATATAATATGACACAGACAGACAGACAGAACTCACCTGAGAGGAGACAGCAGGAGACAACATGGAGTATGTTCATTCTGGACAGTTACTCCTCAGTTACTGTACTGTTAAAGTTACTTTACTATCACAGTTACTATACTGTTATAGTTACTTTACTATCACAGTTACTATACTGTTAAAGTTACTTTACTATCACAGTTACTATACTGTTAAAGGTACTTTACTACCACAGTTACTATACTGTTAAAGTTACTTTACTATCACAGTTACTATACTGTTAAAGTTACTTTACTACCCCAGTTACTATACTATTAAAGTAACTTCACTATCACAGTTACTATACTGTTAAAGGTACTTTACTACCACAGTTACTATACTGTTAAAGGTACTTTACTACCACAGTTACTATACTGTTAAAGTTACTTTACTACCACAGTTACTATACTATTAAAGTAACTTCACTACCACAGTTACTATATTGTTAAAGTTACTTTACTACCACAGTTACTATACTGTTAAAGTTACTTTACTATCACAGTTACTGTACTGTTAAAGTTACTTTACTACCACAGTTACTATACTGTTAAAGTTACTTTACTATACCCACAGCTAGCACAGGTCCACAACAGCTTGTCTGTCAGCTGTTCATTTGACAGCAGAGGGTTTCTGAAATGCTCTGTCTTCCTTAATTGAAAGCTCCTCCCCTCTGACACCCCACCCCTTCCCCTATCTCTCTCTCTGTCTCTCTCTCTCTCTCTCTCTCTCTCTCGTTTTGTCTCTCTCTCGTTTTGTCTCTCCCTCTCTCGTTTTGTCTCTCCCTGTCTTTCAATTCAAGGGGATTTATTGGCATTGGAAGCATATGTTTACATTGTCAAAGCAAGTGAAATAGATAATAAACTAAAGTGAAATCAACAATACAACTCATGTCAGAGAGATTGAGATAGTGATGGTGGTGGTGGTAGAGGGTGAACATTAGCTGAAACATCCTAATTTCTCTGAATTGACCTCAGTGTCTGCAGGTCTATATGTGCTGCAGAGTGAAACTAGTTCAAACCGGCCGGAGGTTAGACTTCTAAACCACCAGAGAACTCAGCTAGCTGTGGTGACTAAGTGTTAAAACTGTCAACTTCTCTGTTCTAAAGTTACCTTGTTTGTTTCAGCAGAGGAGGAACACATTGTTGAGATGATGACATTATAGATAAAGTACATCAATATATTTTATTACTTTTTTCTGACATTTCATTGATCCAAATACAGTCTTTGTAAATGATCAACTCAACAGATGAGTTTCTGAACAGAAGAAACATCCCTCCTCTACAACCCAACTCCCCCTTAATGAATGATGTCATCACATAACAGACAAGCTACTGAGATCTCAGTAAACCTCCACATCGCCCCCTACAGAATGTTATCAGTACTGATGAATAAATATACTATAATCTCCACCACCAGATGTCTCTCTCTCTATTGAGCCTGGCGACTGGTTTACAGTTATTCTAATGAACTATATGTTTCAACTCAGTCAATTCAGGAAGTGAGGTGAAATTCCATTAATGGATTGAAAAGTCCACATGGAAAACGATGGTCATCAATGATAAATTTAAGTGTGATTCATTGTCTGTATTGAAATGGAATTAAATTAAATTGGACCCCAGCTAACAAGAACACTTTGTCACAACCAGACGATCAGACAACCTCTTCTCTTCACTATTCAGACTACAGAGCATAGAATTACATATTAGAACTTAATTACATAATAGACTTTAATTAGTGCTACAGAGTCTATTCAGAGTCAGTAGCTGTGACATCATCGAGGCTCTGGTAGACATCCAATGCTTTGTGTTCCAGCGCCTGATAGGCTGATTGGTAGAGGGCGGGGTTATGCATTCTGGGTCAGTGTGGACATGGGCTGAGAGTCCACTGCATTCTGGGTAGAAGTTCTAGGGCGGGGTTATGCATTCTGGGTCAGTGTGGACACGGGCTGAGAGTCCACTGCATTCTGGGTAGAAGTTCTACTTTCTTCATCATCAACATGATGTATTTCACATTGATAAATAAACTGACATTAATAAATAATGTATTTCACAATGATAAATACACTGACATTAATAAATAATGTATTTCACAATGATAAATACACTGACATAAAGAAATTATGTATTTCTAAATTTGAGCCTTATGTACCATTTCCAATTATGTTTTTGTTTATCGTAGTAACTATAGCAACAGTGCATGACTTCCTGTTGGCCTCTACATCATCAGCAGAACAACATGGCCATCGCTATATTACTAGACATTGAACTTAACAGCACTCTCACTCTGTCTAGTAGAAGAGTACAATGATGGATAGTCTTGTGGGGTTAATGAAAGAGAGAGAGAGAGAGAGAGAGAGAGAGAGAGAGAGAGAGAGAGAGAGAGAGAGAGAGAGAGAGAGAGGGAAAGGCAACACTAGACACTATGGAACACAAAGCTTTTACTATCTCATCCTGGAATATACAAGGTCTGAGGTCATCTGCCTTTGGCCTAAAGAGCAGGAACCCAGACTTCATCATATAAATTGGAAATACAGACATTCATCCTACAAGAAACATGACATAGAGGAGACAGACCCACTGGTTGTCCTCTAGGTTACAGAGAGCTGGTAGTCCCATCCACCAAACTACCAGGTGTGAAACAGGAAGGAGACTCAGGGGGTATGCTAATTTGATGTAGAGCAGACCTAACCCACTCTATTAAATTAGTCAACATTTTACATCTGGCTAGAAATTAACGAGGAAATGATCTCAACAGTGAAAAATGTCCTAATGTGTGCTACCTACAGTCAGCACCATAATTCATTGGACAGTGACCATGTTTTTGTTATGTTGGTTCTGTACTCTACCACTTTGAGTTTGAAAGGATACAATGACAACGAGGGTGAAGTGCAGACTGTCAGCTTTAATTTGGTCCCCCCTTCTAAGGTATTACAAGTATTTGTTGAATTGGCTTCACAGATGGGTGTCGTTAGGCAGGTGTATTCATTTGTGTCGTTAGTGAATGGAGGAGAGCTGTTGATGAATAGTATTGATTCTAGACTTTGCTATTGCCTTTGGAGGTTTTTGTTGGGGTGTGACAGCATGAGGAAGACAGCAGTGTCAATGCAAATGAAGCTGGCCGTCATAAGGCTCAGAAATGAAAATCAATCAATCAGGAACATTCCAAAAACCCTGGGCATGCCCAAGTCAACAGTTTGGTTCATCATTAACAAGAACATACTGCTAGAGCAACGAAGGGGTTTTTGATGGCCAAAAAGTGGTAAATCCTTGACTGGCCGAGTCAATCACCGGATCTGCATTTTACATGCTGAAGAGGAGACTGAATGCAATAAGTCCCCGAAACAAGCAGGAACTGAAGATGGCTGCAGTACAGGCCTGGCAGAGCATCACCATTGAAGATATCCAGCGTCTGGTGATGTCGATGCATCGCAGACTTCAAGCAGTCATTGCATGCAAAGAATATGCGACCAAATATTAACAATGCTTACTTTATTCTACATTATGTTAAACTGTCCAATGTTTTTTGATGCCCGAATAAGGGGGGGACTATGTACAAAAGCTTCTATAATTTATAAATGGTTCATCCGATATGTATGAAAATAGCCTCAAATTAAAGCTGACAGTCTGCACTTCACCCTCATTGTCATTGTATCCTTTCAAACTCAAAGTGCTAGAGTACAGAACCAACATAACAAAAACATGGTCACTGTCCAATGAATTATGGTGCTGACTGTATATCCCCCCAATAGAATCCCCATACTTTAACGATGACAGCTTCTCCATCCTAGAGGGAGAGACCATTTCCAGGCCCAGGGACATGTACTCTACCAGTCTGTGGGGACCTAAATGCCAGAACTGGACAAGAACCTGACACTCAGCACACAGGGGGACAAACACCTACCTGGAGGTGACAGTATTCCCTTCCAAATATGCCCCCCTAGACCCAACTATGATAAAACAACCAACACAAATGGGTCATAACTCCTGCAGCTCTGTCGCACGCTGTGTCTGTACATAGTTAATGTTAGGCTTTGAGGAGTCTCTTATGGTAGGTACACCTACAGCTCATCACTTGGCTGTATTACTGTAGATGACTTTATCACTGACCTCAACCCAGTCTCTCAGCGCGTTCACAGTCAGCTCACTGACACCCCTATCAGGTCACAGCAAAATCACAGTCTACCTGAACAGAGCAATACTCAATCATTAGGCATCAAAGCCAAAGCAACTGCACAATATTAAGAAGATAGTGAAGGTGTAGCTTGGCAGTAGAAAGCCTTAACAGTATGAAGAAAGCAAAACCTTAAGAAAGAAATTGAGTACCTTTCCAACTAAATACATAGAGACTCAGACAGAAGAATATAAATAATTTGTGCAAATTATGCCTATAGAAACGCAATTGGGCTTTTTCTGGACAGATTTTGGTGAGAGTGAGCCCTCTCTCTCTTCGCCTCTTCCTCTCTGCTGAAAATGATGTCACCAGAGTAAGCATCCGAGTGAGCGAAACAGCGCCCCTCTAAATGTAGCCCATGTATCTGATGCTGTCTGGACAGAAATAGTATGACATGCCATACTCTGTTGGTCCAGACAGCATCAAATACATGGTCTACACATACGGAGACAGAGGGGCGCTGTTTCACACAGATGCTTTAACCCTCCATAATCTAAACCCTGTTTAAACCGGCGGGTGTTGGGGGGGGGTCATACCGAGGATCATTTAGTTATTTGATTTTGAATTTTAAAACTCATTGAAGTATAAAAATATATATATACATAAATGATTTGAATTTGGCCTTAATTCTGTTAACCCATAAATGCATTGACTTACAGATTCACTACATGTCAAACCCCTAGTATAAAAATATATACACTACCAGTCAAAAGTTTTACAACACCTACTCAATCAAGGGTTTTTTCTTTATTTTTACTATTTTCTACATTGTAGAATAATAGTGAAGATATCAAAACTATGAAATAACACGTATGGAATCATGTAGTAACCAAAAAATGTTTAAACAAATCTAAATATATGTTATATTTGAGATTCTTCAAATAGTCACCATTTGCCTTGATGACAGCTTTTCACACTCTTGGCATTCTCTCAACCAACTTCATGAGGTAGTCACGTGGAATGCATTTCAATTAACAGGTGTGCCTTCTTAAAAGTTCATTTGTGGAATTTATTTCCTCCTTAATGCGTTTGAGCCAATCAGTTGTGTTGTGACATGGTAGCGGAGGGGTATACAGAAGATAGCCCTATTTGGTAAAATACCAGGTCCATATTATGGCAAGAATAGGTCAAATAAGCAAAGAGAAATGACAGTCCATCATTACTTTAAGACATGAAGGTCAGTCAATACGAACAATTTCAAGAACTTTGAAAGTTTCTTCAAGTGCAGTCGCAAAAACCATCAAGCACTATGATGAAACTGGCTCTCATGAAGACAGCAACAGGAATGGAAGACCCAGAGTTACCTCTGCTGCAGAGGATAAGTTCTTAGAGTTACCAGCCTAAGAAATTGCAGCCCAAATAAATGCTTCACAGAGTTCAAATAACAGACACATCTCAACATCAACTGTTCAGAGGAGACTGTGTGAATCAGGCCTTCATGGTTAAATTGCTGCAAATAATCCACTACTAAAGGACATCAATAATAAGAAGAGACTTGCTTGGGCCAAGAAACACGAGCAATGGACATTAGACAGGTGGAAATTTTGGCCTGGAGTCCAAATTGGAGATTTTTGTCTTTGTGAGACACGGTGTGGGTGAACAGATGATCTCCGCATGTGTATTTCCCATCGTGAAGCATGGAGAAGGAGGTGTTATGGTGCTTTGCTGGTGACACTCTCTGTGATTTATTTAGAATTCAAGGCACACTTAACCAGCATGGCTACCACAGCATTCTGCAGCAATACACCATCCCATCTGGGTTTTATTTGTTTACCTTTATTTAACTAGGCAAGTTAGTTAAGAACAAATTCTTATTTTCAATGACGGCCTAGGAACAGTGGGTTAACTGCCTTGTTCAGGGGCAGAACGACAGATTTTTACCTTGTCAGCTCGGAGATTTGATCTTGCATCTTTCAGTTACTAGTCCAACGCTCTAATCACTAGGCTACCTGCCGCCCCGATAGTCCCACTGGGCTTAGTGGGACTATCATTTGTTTTTCAACAGGACAATGACCCAACACACCTCCAGGCTGTGTAAGGGCTATTTTACCAAGAAGGAAAGTGATGGAGTGCTGCATCAGATGACCTGGCCTCCACAATCACCTGACCTCAACCCATTTGAGATGGTTTGGGATGAGTCGGACTGCAGAGTGAAGGAAAAGCAGCCAACAAGTGCTCAGCATATGTGGGAACTGCTTCAAGACTGTTGGAAAAGCATTCCAGGTGAAGCTGGTTGAGAAAATGCCAAGAGTGTGCAAAGCTGTCATCAATGCAAAGGGTGGCTATTTGAAATATATTTTGATATGTTTAACACTTTTTTGTTTACTACATGATTCCATGTGTGTTCTTTCATAGTTGTGATGTCTTAAAAAAAAAAAATTAAATTAAGAAAAACTCTTCAATGAATAGGTGCTCTAAACCTTTTGACCAATAGTGTATCTACAAAAATTATTTGAATTTGGCATTAATGCTATTAGCCCATGCAAACGCATTGACTAACAGATTCACAGATAGTCCCCCCAAAAATCTAAAGGAAGTTTGTGCTGAAGTGTCTGTCCCATATCTGAGAGATATAAGAAAGATCAGGAAACGTTTTATTGTATTTTTTTATATATATGCATTTGACCCCTTGTTTTTGGCACTAAACTAGCTCCGTATATAAAACTGGTACAGGGACCTTCATACGAGTCTTGTTAGGCTTGTGGGTGTCCTAGAGCAAATCAACTGACATCTACTTCATTAGAGACTCACCATTTCACAGAGGTGTTATTCGTGTGTAGTCCAAGCTGTTCGGACGCTACAGAAAGACGTTGGCAGATCAGCTGTACCGACTTCAGATGCTGATAGTTGGCAGATCGACTTCAGATGCTGATAGTTGGCAGATTGACTTCAGATGCTGATAGTTGGCAGATCGACTTCAGATGCTGATAGTTGGCAGATCGACTTCAGATGCTGATAGTTGGCAGATCGACTTCAGATGCTGATAGTTGTCAGATCGACTTCAGATGCTGACAGAAGTTAGCAGATCAGCTGTACTGACTTCAGACTTGTGAGGGTCGCAGAGCAGAGAACACCGTGGTGTAGGTGAGAGTCTCATCTTTCCATAGAGGGGTCATACAAATACATGTATTGGTGAATTATATTAACCATGCATTGAACTGCATCCATCTGTTATGACATCATCATGGAACATGGAGTCAAATAGAACCTATTTTAAAAACCTGTTATGAAGTTTTTTTTGTAGCATGAACTGTGAATTGCATATTTTCCTCTGATATTATGATCTGTTTGTTTCATATCTGCAAAATAAAAATATGTCTGTTTGTTTCATATCTGCAAAATAAAAATAAAGTTCAAATGCTCTCAGTTTCACTTTAAGCTGATGATGTAATTTTTGTATGTTTTATTTAACTTGTTCTTTTTTTTCTGTTGATGTTTTTTACCTGCTGAGTTTATCGCTGAGCTCCAGAGCTGGTGTGGGAGTGGAACTTCCTATGTGTGTTTTTGACAGTAGGCATGCTCACCTTGGCTGATAGTCACCTTGGCTGATAGTCACCTTGGCTGATAGTCACCTTGGCTGATAGTCACCTTCTCAACATCTTTTTATCTTTCCCTCTTTCAACTTTCATCTCCAGTCCCCTTCTATCCACGTTAAAGGGCAACCTATCACAGCCCCAGAGCTAGTGCGTAGGCGGAGCCTGGTACAGGTGAGTCTCAACAGGGCTAACCTGGAGGCTGCTGGTCTGAACGCTTCCTCTTCTTACCTGGCTGATCCCAAGGAGGCTAACGGCAAGGTGTGGTACCAGGTTGGACCACTCTGGAGGTGAGAACAAATTTCCTCAATTTGTGCCCAAAATTATGCAACACTGGAGGAGTAACTGACGATGTAAATAATACATCTACCTTACGGCCTTTTGTCTTTTCTCCAGAGCAACGCCACCCATGCTGTCTACTCCAACAGCCTATTAGTTTAAGAAGCTGCTGACTCCCTCACTGGACCAGTGAGCCTTCCTTCCTCCTGTATCTATCCCCTGGAGAGCAGCCTGGATGTAGCTGTCAGACCTACCTGGGAGAAATATGACATGTTTACACACTGTGTTGGCCAAATAAAAATTGTTCCTGGTTTTCATTTACATTCAAATCCTTGACGTTGCTAATGCCATGCTCTATCAACTGAGCCAAATCTGACTTGAATTGGTACTTTGACTCCATTTCTTTTGCTAGATAGCGTTAGCAAGCGCTACTCGGCAGTAACTGCACCAAAACTCCAATATTTTTCATCCTATATCTTGTTGTCCATCTTGTTTTTAAATAGTAAGTCAACATGTTTTCAACACTTTTATTTCCATGACTGATCAAAACTAATTTTCTCATGATCTCTTTGCAGCTGACATATGGTGAGCAATATGTTTGGAACAGCAGACATATATTGAGCAATATGCAATCAGAACTGCCCTGCAATGGGACAACAGAGAGCTTCTGTATCTTAACGACTGAGATAATAAAGTGAACTGTACCTTTTTACTATTACATCAGTCTGTTGTGTCATTTTAGCAATGTCTGTTGTTGACTTTAGGTTAAGTAGAGTTAGGGTCAAGCTGAGGTTCTGATAGAATTTAATCTTGTTCATGTCTTTTATTTTCATAATTATTTTTAGACATAATGTTTCACAGTTAACGTGACTAAACATCAGGACTTAAATCATTAAGAAGTGTTGCTTCCTTCTTCATCTATTAAAGGGTTCATGTATTTTTTGTTGGTCCTAATTTGAGAACGCTAGACCCATTTCTTTCATTATGTACAGAAGGCTACATGACAGGACCATATTTGGTCGTAGGCCCGTTGCTAAGGTGTTGAGTACGTTATTTACTAAGGTTTTCTAATTGATTGATCAGGCTTAATGTTATTTGATCTCCTTGTAAGCGTGAAATTTGTTTTTAAAGTATGTGCCAACTTCATAACTGCCATATCAAGCGGTGATGCAGCTAGTCACGATCCTCCCAATGGTGCAGCTGTAGAACATTTTGAGGATCTGAGGGCCGATACCAAATCTTTTCAGCGTCCTGAAGAGAGAGGAAGCGTTGTCAGCCCCTCTTCACTACTGAAAATATAAGGATGCAACCATTTTTTTTAAGTATGTGCTAACTTCATACATGGGTTTCATGGATTCCCAGGGACTCTACACATTAGATACCTAGCTCTCAAATAGTTCAAGCATGTAGAAGAGACTTAACACTAAAACCAAATAACAAAACTTGCTGTATCGTCTATAAGCCATAGAGAGAGGGATATTGCCTGTGGAACACTATAGCTCCGTTTCAAATGGCACCCTATTCCCTATTTAGTGCACTACTTTTGACCATTTTAGTAAACAAAGTAGTGCACTATATAGGGACTAGGGTGCCATTTGAGTCTGTGTTTAGATGAGTGGGAACAGTTCACCTTTCCCTCAGCGTGAATAGTTGATATAACGTCATCATGATGACAACTGGCTACTGTTGGTCATCTAAAGAAAAGAGAAAAGGGTTTGGAATCAGACAAAGGGATCAGGTCAGATCTTTTCTTGTTATTAATCCGCTGATTCAGCGTGACTAGTTGGAGATTTATTACTTGAGCGCGACATAGTTGAAACAGGCATATCTATAGTACAAACAGAAGACCCAAAACTGAACGATAAAGGGAACAACGACAAGAACACTGTACAGTGAGCTCCGCAAGTATTGGGACAGTGACACATGTTTAGTTGTTTTGGCTCTGTACTCCAGCACTTTGGATTTGAAATGTTTTGCATTGAGGTTAAAGTACAGACTGTCAGCTTTAATCTGAGGGTATTTCCATCCATATCGAGTGAACAGTTTAGAAATTACAGCACCTTTTGTATATGGTCGACCGATTTTAAGAGACCAACAGTACTGGGACAAATTCACTTATATGGGTATTAAAGTAGTAAAAAGTTAAGTATTTAGTCCCATATTCATAGCACACAATGACTACATAAATTAGTTGGATGCATTTGCTATTTGTTCTTGTTGAGTTTCAGATAATTTTGTGCCCAATAGAAATGTATGGTAAATAATATATTGTGTTATTTTGGAGTCACTTTTATTGTAAATAAGAATAGGATATGTTTCTAAACACTTCTACATTAATGTGGATGCTACCATGATTACAGATAATCCTGAATGAATTGTTAATAATGAGTAAGAAAGTTAGAGGCATACATCTCATATCCACCCCAAATATCAAACCTCTCCTGTTATTGTAATGGTGAGAGGTTAGCATGTCTTGGAGGTATGATATAAAATGCTAACCTCCCCTGTTATTGTAATGGTGAGAGGTTAGCATGTCTTGGAGGTATGATATAAAATGCTAACCTCCCCTGTTATTGTAATGGTGAGAGGTTAGCATGTCTTGGGGGTATGATATATAAAGCTAACCTCCCCTGTTATTGTAATGGTGAGAGGTTAGCATGTCTTGGAGGTATGATATAAAATGCTAACCTCCCCTGTTATTGTAATGGTGAGAGGTTAGCATGTCTTGGGGGTATGATATAAAATGCCAACCTCCCCTGTTATTGTAATGGTGAGAGGTTAGCATGTCTTGGGGTATGATATAAAAATTCTAACCTCCCTGTTATTGTAATGGTGAGAGGTTAGCATGTCTTGGGTGGTAAAGAAGTCAGCCAAATGTTAAGTTGTTCTCTGGGTTATCGTGAGACATTAATCGCCTCACAAATCATATGGTGTTGACCTAATGCCACCCATCAGCCACCACACCTGTCCTGTTGATTTAAGGTTTTGGAGATTTCTTTTAAGTTTGCTTGATTCGTTTGAAAACATCCAATTTATTCGACATGCCACCCAACAGAGCATATAGACTTTAGCTTAATCACAGCCCAGGTTTCTATGGTTATCAGGCGATTGTGGCATTCCTTACGTATGAACGTTGATAGTTGGGATTGAACCTCGTCCAGACCTATTGTTAGCCTGAAATCCAGTCCGTTTCTGGTGACATTCCACTCCTTGTACTCTGTGTCATTGCCAAACTGTTTATCATGACAAGGAGTGGCAAGGAGTGGAATGAGAGCTAAACAGACTGGGACACAGGCTAAGTTATTGTCCCTGGGAATATTGGACAATGTGTCACGTATCCCCACTCCCATATAACCAGTGTATAAATGCCTGGCTTACAGGTGGGTTCTAGCAGTCAACATCAAGGTTTGGTAAGTCAGTATTCCTCTCAGATCACTATTCATACTGTATGGTTAAACAACGTTACATCTTTTTGGTTTGGTGAAATTAATATATCTGAACTGACTAAGTTTGAAATGTTATAATACCTCCCAGAGAATGTGTGTGTCCATGCTTAATATCTATTATTGTATTTGATGGTTTATTGCAGTCTTGTGACAGATCTCCTTAAAAAATATACGTATATATATTTTTAATCACAATAGTATAATCACAACCTGTATAGATACAGTCAAATTAAATCAATTCAAACTTGCATTTAAAAGTGACTGACTATCCAGTATATGTAAATTGTGGATAAAGTGTGGATGAATATAATAAGTGTATTTTCCTTCAGGTTGTGTTCCCCATTTCTGACCCTGTATAAATAACTACTGTTGATGAGGATGATCCTGGTAGCTCTGCTGGTGCCTCTACTGGTTCTGTCCAGTGCTGGACATACCTCAGGTACACACAAATATACTATATATTTAATACATCAAAATATTTACAGTACCAGTCAAAAGATTGGACACATCTATTCATTCAAGGGTTTTTCTTTATTTTTACTATTTTCTACATTGTAGAATAATAGTGAAGACATCAACACTATGAAGTAACACATATGGAATCATGTAGTAACCAAAAAAAGTGTTAAACAAATCAAAATATATTTTATATTTTTGATTCTACAAAGTAGCCACCCTCTCCCTTGATGACAGCTTTGCACACTCTTGGCATTCTCTCAACCAGCGTCATTAGGTAGTCACCTGGAATGCATTTCAATTAACAGATGTACCTTGTTAAAAGTTAATTTGTGGAATTTCTTTCCTTCTCAACGTGTTTGAGCCAATCAGTTGTGTTGTGACAAGGTAGGGGTGGTATACAGAGGATAGACCCTGGAATGAGTAGGTGTGTCCAAACTTTTGACTGGTCCTGTATATATATTACATAATGAATACTATATATATGACAGACAATATATCATTTGTAAAATAGATTTTCTCATTGAGTGTCTGCATAATATTAAGAGATCAAATATATTTGGTTAGACAATATAGGGATACATGTATTTTGTATTAAGTATTGTATTTACTAAGTATTTTTATAGAGTATAATAGTATTTTTAAACTGGGTGCTGATTGGTGATTGGCTGACAGCCGTGGTATATCAGACTGTATACCAGGGGTATGACAGAACAATTATTTTACTCCTCTAATTACATTGGTAACCAGTTTATAATAGCAATAAGGCAACTCAGGTTTGTTGTATATGGCCAATATACCATGGCTAAGGGCTGTATCCAAGCACTCCGCATTACATCTTCCCTAAGAACAGCCCTTAGTCATGGTATATTGGCCATATACCACACCCCTTCATGCCTTATTGCTTAAATAATACATCACACAATTGACTTCTGTATTTTCTCTGCTCTTTAGAGAAACCTAAAATGGAAGTATCAAAGCAATGCAGGTGTATCATGATACCTCAACCTAAAAAGACGATGAACTCGTATTTTCCCAAATTCCCACAGGTACGATTGTCACCAGCTGCAAGGCGTGTCACGAACAAGCCATTTGCCGCACCTCGCCCACGGCAGGTGACATCACATGCACCTGTAAGAAGGGCTTCTCCGGAGACGGCCTCATCTGCTTACCTGGCCACACCGCCGCCAACGACCACCACGCCCCTCGCCGTGTCCGCCGCTCCTACCCCACCTCCAACACCAACCTTGCCCATGTCCGGTTCAGATGTGGCTTTTATGAGTGCACCGACGGGGAGGACTGCATCACGGTCGATGGCATCCAGCAGTGCGCCAACCCCTGCAAGAGCTACACGGTCCTGAACGACCCGTGGCGTTCCACCAACAACAATGAGGGCGAGAAACACTGTGACCGCTACGTCCACTGGAACGGCTATTACCGCATGTTCATCGGCAACCAGAGCGTGTCCATGCCGGACAAGTGTGTGGATTCGTTCAAGTGCGGCACCCAGGCTCCCTTGTGGCTGGCGTCTCCTCCCCCCCAGCAGGTAGATGAGATTGTTCAGAGTGCAGTCTGTGCCAGCTTCAGAGGGGACTGCTGCTGGGTGCAGTCTCAGCCCATCCACGTCAAGGCCTGCCCTGGGAACTACTTTGTGTACAAGTTCGTCATGCCTCCCGGGTGCTACTTCGCCTATTGTGCATGTAAGGTTTCGCCCCCTGCTTTGCCAATTTCTGAGCGGGGCTTGTTGTTGTTGTTCTGCCTTTTGAATTGAAGTTATTGTAGCTTTGTTTTAACTGTTTACTGCTTAGTCATTCCCAAGCTGGTTATATACATCATGATGTTCTTCTATGGCCCTAGATATCAACAGTACTCAGCATATTCATCCATTCATTCATATAGGCGTATTGTATGATTCTGGTAATACCAGCATACTAGTTCTTTCTAATGATGAGCGATGAATGTTCCCTCATAACTGTGTCTCCTGTTTAACTCCTTGTTCCAGATGTGACAGCTCCCACCACAAAACCAAAACCAGTCACAACAACAACCACAACAACAAAAGCACCTGTAATTGTCACCATGACAACAAAAACACCTGTAAAGATCACCACGACAACACAAACACCTGTTATGATACCCACAACAACACAAACACCTGCTAAGATCACCACAACACCGCAAACACCTGTTAAGATCACCACGATAATGCAGACACCTGTTAAGGTCACCACGACAACACAAACATCCGTAAATATAACCAATACGACAAAATCACCAGTAGATGTTGTCACCTCGACAAAAACACCAGTAGACAACAATCGCACCACAACAACAACACAGTCACAGGTTGCCACGACTACGCCAAAAGCAATGTGTGGTACCTGCAGAGCGGGGGAGACCTGCGTGAGCACAGATGGGGTCACTTGGCGGTGTGAGAGGCCAGGTGAGTTCTCAGAAAACACCTGATTGAGGGACCTATGTTCTGTAACCTCCTAGAAAAAAAGGTGCTATCTAGAACCTAAAAGGGTTCTTCGGCTGTCCCCATAAGAGAACCTTGTGAAGAACCATTTTTTGGTTCCAGATATAACCATTTTGGTTCCAGGTAGAACCCTGTTGGGTTCCAAGTAGAACCCCTTCCTGGAACCAAGAAGGGTTCTACCTGGAACCAAAAAGGGTTCTACCTGAACCAAAAAGGGTTATCCTATGGGGACAGCCGAAGAATCCTTTTGGAACCCATTTTTCTAGGAGTGTATATGAACATTTGTAATTCCTTCTTTTCATTTGGAGTTCTTGAATAACGTTCTTTCCTGTTGTCTTTCTTTTCTCATCCCTCTCTCGCTCTCTTTCTCTCTCACAGATCAGCCTGTTTTGCTGCGACCTGAGGTGGTGTGTGGGCGGAGCCTGGTACAGGTGGGTCTCAACAGGACTAACCTGGAGGCCGCTGGTCTGGACGCCACCACCGCAAACCTGGCCGACCCCCAGTGTAACGCTCACAAAGAGCGTGGCGGCATGGTATGGTACCAGGTGGAGCGCACGGAGGGCACCTGCGGAAACACTCTGGAGGTGAGAACAGACCCCGACCCGTTCACCCCGTTCCTCACCGAAACTTTCAACAGAGAACACTTGCTGTGAGACATGTTGCCATCAACATAAAATGATCAACAGATGAACTGAAATACAATTGTCCAAGAATTGTATTATTCTGAGAACTGGTGAGAGGTCCTCTCCTAGCTTCTAATCTTCTTCCATTTCCCCCCTTTTACCAGACAAACGGAACTGACGCCATCTTTTCCAACAGTTTATTCATCTACCACATTCCCGACGTGTCCTTCACCCGACCCGTGAGCGTGCCTTTCTCCTGTGCCTACCCTCTGGAATCAGAGACCAGCCTGGATGTGGTCATCAAACCCTACCTGTCGTAAGTGGAGACGTTACGTTACAGTAAACAATGTAAAACATGGACAATGTAACACAACAGGGGCGCAACTTTCACTTGGGACGGGGGGGACATGTCCCCCTCCCCCCACATTCTGAAATTGCATTGTTGTCCCCTCCGAGTTCTATCATTGGAATGTGATTCAAACGATGCAACGGTGTGCTTTAGGACCATGCGGACGCCTCCGAGCGGTCGGATAGAGTGTCTATCCGACTGGATTTAAAAACTATAATAATTATGTCCCCCCCACTTCTAAAACCAAAGTTGTCCCCCTGTAACACAATGTAACACAATGTAAAACCATGTAACACAATGTAAAACAATGTAACACAATGTAAAACAATGTAACACAATGTAAAACCATGTAACACAATGTAAAACCATGTAGCACAATGTAAAACCATGCAGGCTAACACACGTCGGACTGTCAGTATTCTGTTAATACATAGACAGTTGTACTCTCTACCTGTGGTTCTTGATGATCCTTCAGATAACTAGTGAAGAGTTTAGCACCTCCTCTGTCCACTCATCACAGTACTGGTTGTTCTGGTTGTTCCACCAAGATACGTAGCTGAAGCTGGCTTTGTAATAGTATTGAAATTATTATAGTAATAATAATAATATTCATTTCTTATCTTGCCTATCTAAAGTGACTTTGGGTGTCTTAAAAAGTGCTTCAAAAATAATGTGTATTTTTTATTATTATTATTACTATAATTATTATTATTCATTTTATTGAGCGTGTAAAGTGCAATTCTCGCTTTTCTCACCCAAGGCACTTTGTTTGTCCTTCACCATCTCTGACTGCATCTCTTGTTAACCAAGTCTCCTATTCGCCCATTTGACAGGCTGAAGGATTCCCAAGTCAGTAAGGGCTCCAAAGTGGACTCCAACATGACTCTGTACCACAGCGACAACTTCACAAAGGCTTACCCAGTGGGCGGAGTCACCTTGCCGGTGGGTTCCGTGCTGCACGTGGGTGTGTCCGTAGAGGAGTCCGAGACGGAGCGTTTCGTGGTCGTTCTGGAGGACTGCTATGCCACGCAATCCCCCGACCCTGAGGACATCATGCGATACTACATCATTCAGAACAAGTATGTGTGTCTTGGTTTATACAGAACGTATGGAGGAGGTTTTCCCAGACACAGGTTAAGCCTGGTCCTGGACTAACAACACTTTAAATGGAGCTTCTCCATTGAGAATGTGTTTTACTCCAGGACCAGGCTTAACCTGTGTCTGGGAAACTGAACCCTTGTGTATTTTTTGTTGCGTTATCTACCTTAAACCCTGGCCCTCCCTGTTTCCTAGATGTCCGACTGAATTCCGTCAGGTGAGGGTGGAGGAGAACGGCTCGTCCCTCAGGGCTCGCTTCTCTGCTCTGCTGTTCCTGTACCAGGGGGACTACCGGGACGTCTTCCTGCACTGCAGACTCAGCCTTTGTGACCAGAGGAGCTCTTCCTGCACTCCAGTGAGTCCTGCATCTTTCCCACTGGTTCTTCCACTCTGTTTGAGGTCTCTCTCTGGTCTCACTAATTTTGTGTGTGTGTGGTGGTTTCTGACTCTCAGTATCGGGTCTCTGACTCCTTCTCGTCTCTCTGTCTCAGTGTCTGGTCTCTCTGGTCTCTCTGTCTCAGTGTCTGGTCTCTCTGACTCTCCTGAGTCTCTCTGTCTCAGTGTCTGGTCTGTCTGTCTCAGTGTCTGGTCTGTCTGTCTCAGTGTCTCATCTCTCTGTCTCAGTGTCTGGTCTCTCTGACTCTCCTGAGTCTCTCTGTCTCAGTGTTTGGTCTGTCTGTCTCAGTGTCTCGTCTCTCTGTCTCAGTGTCTGGTCTCTCTGACTCCTTCTCGTCTCTTTGTCTCAGTGTCTGGTCTCTCTGACTCCTTCTTGTCTCTCTCCTCAGGTGTGCGCCAAAAGGAAATACCGCTCTATCATCCCCTCCGTCCCCCTCAAACCCCTCACCATCGGACCAATCACCTGTGAGTACGACCTCATTAGTTATCAATCAAAACCAATAAGTGAATAGATGTCAATCAAACAAATTATTTTGATGTCAGTGAATGACCCTCAGGTAACTAACTAAATAACTAACAGTGTATTTCTTTTTGACTTTCAGGGTCAAAATGAAGATTGAACTTGTCATGCTTCCTGTATCCTAAATAAACAATGAATCCAGTTATCTAAATTATTTAAGTGAAGTTCATAAACCTATCTCACCTATACATCATCCTAAACCAAGCCATTTCATATTTATAAATATCTTACATACATCCAGTTATAAATAATGATATTTTAAGGCTATTTTTATATTTCTCGTAAGGCTAGAATGATTGGTAAAATATTTATATTTGAACCAACATAAATTCATTGTTGAACCTTTAACTAAGGCTTGAGGCCAGAAAGTGTATGTGCTGACCACTAATGTTTGAAACGTGAAAATAAATGGACATATAGTTGGGATTATATCAACACAAACATCTCCCTTTCCTGGTTTAAACTGCAGCAAGAATATTATTTAATCCTATTGCTCTAAAATGCTTTGTATGTGCAGTAATTTAATAGTGTCAATAAAATATAAACGATAAATATATGTATAAATGTATTAATGTATGAGTAATGTACTGGGCATGTAGTGTACTATTGCTATGGATTAGTTGTTTCTCTTTGGGATCAGTCAAGACAATGATGAACCAGTAGGTGTCAGTATTACCACAGAAACACTGGTAGAAGTCTGCATCATCACGACACAACAACAGCAGACTTACAAATACTTTTTTATTCATTAAATAATTACCTGGAAATTCCACCAATTTTCTACCTCATTTTCGTTATCTCCAGCACAATACCATTGTCTACCTATGTGAAAACTGCAAATTTCAACGTTTTGTAGAAAATGATATATAAAGTTCTACCTGATGACATCAAAAGTAAAAAAAATTGTAAAAATATAGATTTTCAAATACTATGAGATTATGAAAATCCCCTCCCTCTGTCTAGAGAAATCACTGTTTTAAAGTTTAGATCCTACCATTGTTTAGGAACTTTTTCTTCTTCTCTTTTTTTAACCACCGATCATAGAAACATGCAATTTTCACATTCAGTGGGGTCCGAAATGATTGACATCCTTGATAAAGCTGAGCAATAATGACTGCTTAAAGTAAATAATTCAAATACTGAGCTATATTTAATGCAACAAAAAAAAGGGACATTTTATTTTTTTATACTAATACAATTGCTCAGAGAAAGAGATTTTGTTTAACAAGTAATATTGTTTTTATCAAAATGGTAGGGGTTAAAATGATTGACACTCCTAAAGATTCTTATAAATAATGTAGTCAAAAGTTTAGTATTTTGTCCCATACTCCCAAGACATGTTCAACTCCCCCTGTTATTGGTCGTGGTGAGAGGTTAGCATGTCTTGAGGGTATGATCTTTGACCCTCTGTAACTTTCTCACTCATCATTATTCACTATTCATATAGGATTATCCGTACTCGTGGTAGCATCCACATTAAATGTAGAAGTGTTTAGAAACATATTATATTCTTATTTACAATAAAAGTGACTCCAAAATGACAACACATTATTTACCATTAACTTCTATTGGGCACAAAATAATCTGAAACACAACCAAAACGAACTGAAAATGCATCCAACCAGCTTGTAGAATCACAACCTTGATGTAGCCATTGCATACTAGGAATATGGCCTACACACAATATTGTGGAGTGGCAATAAATTCAGCTGTAACACAACAAAATGTAGAAAAAGTCAAGGGGTGTGAATACTTTCTGAAGGCACTGAACACCGGGATGTATACCATGCAATAAGGCATATAAAAATATGCAGCTCTTGATAAGATTTTGAAACAAACTAAACACGACAATTTAATTCACACAATTACATTCACAACGTCAGCTCCAGTTTTATCACTTTCAGCCTTGAGGGTGGCTGGGGACATGTGGAATCTCCTGCACATCGCGGGAAGGAGGTTTTGAGCTCAGGATGTACTGTGCTCTTTGAACTGTAAAGCATGGCTATTTCTCTATACCATACATTGCCATACATTGTGTTTGACCACCCGCTGTGTTCCCACTTCAGCCAGTCGCCGACAGAGTCCATGAAGGTCATCATCTCTCCCTCTACAATATTCTGGTCAGAAGCCCTCGGCCAGCGTTCAGGTGTGTTTCCTCTCTAACTGTCTGGTTCTCTTTGACCCCAGGGGCCCAGAGTCTGGAGTGAGCCTTGGGAACCCCCCAGCACGTCATATGAAGGATGAGCTCCTTCCTCCACTACTCCCCTGATCTCCATCTCGACTTACAGCCCAGCACAACCAAATAACTATCAAGAGTGCAGAATTACTTTAATTGAATATTGTAAAGAATTTATGCACTACAGTGTGATTTCATTGTACTGTATATGTTGTAGACACATAGACTTGCATTGTTTTAGGACTGATCATTTCCTCAAATCATTGTGCAAGTTCCAACCAAACCAAACCAAATCCAAAAAATCTAATCAAAAATTCTTTCAATTCATACATGTTTTATTTATTTGTGTTTATTTTTCTATTTAACTAGGCAAGTCAGTTTGGAAGAAATTATTATTTACAAAGACGGCCTACCCCGGTCAAACCCGGACGACGCTGGGCCAATTGTGCGCCGCCCTATGGGACTCCCAATCACGGCCGGTCATGATACAGCCTGGAATCGAACCAGGGTGTCTGTGGTGACGCCTCTTGCACTGCCTTGGACAACTGCGCCACTCGTGAGCCCGTCAATTATTGTACTGCAGGTGCTATTGATTTATAGTTACAGGGAAACTGCGGATAGTTCAGAGTGAGCGACACAAGGCTGCGCTCCTATCATTTAAATATGACTCAATCATGGACACTCTTACTGACAGTTGTAGCTGCTTTGCGTGATGTATTGTTTTCTCTACCTTGTTGCCCTTTGTGCTGTTGTCTGTGCCCATTCATGTTTGTACCATATTTTGTGCTGCTACCATGTTGTGCTGCTACCATGTTGTTGTCGTGTTGTGTTGCTACCATGCTGTGTTGTCATGTGTTGCTGCCTTGCTATGTTATTGTCTTAATTCTCTCTTTATGTAGTGTTGTGGTGTCTCTCTTGTCGTGATGTGTGCTTTGTTCTATATATATATATATTTTTATCCCCCAGCCCCCGTCCCCGCAGGAGGCCTTTTGCCTTTTGGTAGACCGTCATTGTAAATAAGAATGTATTCTTAACTGACTTGCCTAGTTAAATAAAGTTTAAATAAAACTTAAATATAGTTGATTAGATTCTGGTTGTATTTTCCTTTCTTTGATTTTTCCCCGCGCCATATACGTGCCCAATTCGGCTAAATGTAATCCTATTAATAAGGTTCACATGTTTTCCTATTAATTTGCATATAGGTTAACCATTGTGATTAATGATATTTACTATATTCTGCTTTTTTTTAATAAACAGGCATGAGTAAAAACAACGTTTTTTTTCATTTGTTTTCCACTGAATGACGACTGTTGTGAAAGAATGAGAGGTGATAGAACAAACACCGTTGTAAATACAACCTATATTTATGTTTATTTATTTTCCCTTTTGTACTTTAACTATTTGCACATCATTACAACACTGAAAATATGACATTTGAAATGTCTTTATTCTTTTGGAACTTTTGGAAGTGTCATTTTTACTGTACATTTTTGTTTCTTTCGCTTTTGTTTATCTATTTCACTTGCTTTGGCAATGTAAACATATGTTTCCCATGCCAATAAAGCCCTTAAATTGAATTAGTATACTCGCGACTGGCTGTTGTGCGCTGCCCAGCATGATGACTCAATCACGATCTATTACATTGTCTGGATTGCAGACCATCTGTAGGCTCTCGCAAGGTTCAAACACACCTTATCTGTGATCTCTAAGAAGAGACGTTCTCGTGGAAATCCTTGGGTTACTGACGCCAGGAGAGGTGTGACGACAGATTAAAACGTGAATCAACGAAATTAATGTTACTGTGTGAATTAAATTGTCATGTTTGGATTGTTCAAGAGTTCATAAAGAGCAATGAATGTTATATATTTTATTGTACTGTAAATGCTATGGATTTATTGTTACGGGGAGTGTTATTTTGTTCGTCGCGCAGCGGATAGTTAATAGAGGGAGAGACACAAGGATGCACTCCTATCATTGACATTGAGTAGATTAGATTCGAATCTGTCTGTTTTCCTGTCTTTTGTTTTAACTACCAAACAGCAAAGAAATGTTAATTCCGGTTGGCGTGAGTTTCTGCTTGAATTCGGTTAAAAGGACAGTCAATTTGTTCATTCTTTGAGAACTTGCTTCCAAGCTCCTGTGTGTATCAGACACACATCGTGTTGTCTCTTAGAAGACATTCTGAACTGAAGACACGTTAGTTACCACGTTGTTCTAGCCTATTGGTGATAGTCATATACTCCGTGTAATTCTGTAATGTATAATGTATTTCATGTACACTGTAATTGTTTGAGAGTCAATTATTTCAGTTAGAGTAACTGCTTTCCTCGTTTTACAGAGTAATTATTTGATTGACTAAATGCTATAATTTAGAAGGTCTATTCTATTGGGAGTTGTTATTTCATTGTTATTTACACCATACACATACTGTCAAATCAAATTCATTTTTTTGTCACATACATGTTTAGCAGATGTTATTGTGGGTGTAGCAAAATGTTTGTGCAGTAGTATCTAACAATTCACACAAATATAAAGTAAAGAAATGTAATTAAGAATATATAAATATTTGGATGAGCAATGTCTGAGCGGCATATGTAGCATATTCTTGGGTACTCCCTTGACGTCTCTGATCTGCTTGCCTCAATTCATTCATGCTAGAACATTGGTCGCCAGGATTAGCTATTTGTATCTAGTCTCTTAATAATTGCATAATGGTGCAAGATAGACATGGTTGTTATAGTAATTCTGAGTCGGTGATGCAATGATTCGCTATAAGATAACATGCAACATAGCACCACCTTACCTTTAAAGGTTTTCGTCAACCTCTGTTCAGACTTAAATAGCACTGTTCCAAGAAGCTCCACTAGGGGTGGTATCCTCAAACAGACAAAAGGAGACAAGGGGGCACCCCACACTCATTTTAGATCCCAAGGGGTCTTTGTTTTCATACTGTATGCTCTCACCTTCATCACTATCTCCTTTGCCATCTTATCATGTCTTTACTTGGAACTCCACACACACACACCATCTTGTTTACATTTCTCACATTTTAGGCATCCAGCTGAGGCCTTGGATGGATCATGTTACACTGAGATGGGAACAATGGTATGTATGTACAGTCATTTGTAGTGTGGTGGCAAATTAGTTGAACAGGAGATGACGATGTGGATACTTCTGGAGGGAGAACAGTGGGAGTGGTGGGTAGAACAGCTATAGTGTCGCTGGAGGGAGAACAGTGGGAGTGGTGGGTAGAACAGCTATAGTGTCGCTGGAGGGAGAACAGTGGGAGTGGTGGGTAGAACAGCTATAGTGTAGATGAATCAAATGTTATTGGTCACATACACATAGTTAGCATATGTTATTGCGAGTAGCGTAATGCTTGTGCTTCTTGTCCCGACAGTGCAGCAATATCTAACAATTCCACAACAACTAACAAATCTAACAACACAAACAACACAAATCTAAGTAAAGGAATGGAATAAGAATATACATATAAATATATGGATGAGAAATGACCGAGCGGCATAGACAAGATGCAATAGATGGTAAAAAATACAGTATATACATATGAAATGAGTAATGCAGGATATGTAAACATTATTAAAGTTGCATTATTAAAGTGGCTAGTGATCCATTTATTAAAGTGGCCAATGATTTCAAGTCTATATGTAGGCAGCAGCCTCACCGTGTTAGGGATGGCTGTTTAATAACCTCTACGGGATTGGTGACACCCCCACAGGACGGTTGAGCTAATGTGCGCTAATGTGATTAGCATGAGGTTCCCAGGACATAGACATATTAGGATAATTACAGTTGGAGATTAGGATAAATTCAGTGGGAGATTAGGATAATTAACGTGACAGGTTAGGATAATTAACATACATTTTTATTTAACCAGGCAAGTCAGTTAAAAAAAACAGCCAAACTCGGACGACGCTGGACCAATTGTGCGCCACCCCATGGGACTCTCAATCACGGCCAGTTGTGATACAGCCTGGAATCGAACCAGGGTCTGTAGTGACACCTCCAGCACAGAGATGCAGTGCATTAGACCGCTGCGCCACTCAGGAGCCGTTAACATGGCAGGTTAGGAGAATTAACAAGGAAGGTTAGGATAATTAACGTGGCAGGTTAGTAGAAACAAAATAGCAGGTTAGGATCATTAACGTTTCTGGTTAGGTAGGATAACTAACGTGGCAGGTTAGTAGATATAAAATAGCAGGTTAGGAGAATTAACTTTGTCGGTTAGGAGAAATAACCTAGTAGGTTAGGAGAATGAGGTTAAGGTTAGGAAAAGGGTTAGGGTAAGCTAAAATGCTACAAGGAAG
The DNA here is from genome assembly GCA_030435695.1 of Brachymystax lenok tsinlingensis. Classification (NCBI taxonomy): domain Eukaryota; kingdom Metazoa; phylum Chordata; class Actinopteri; order Salmoniformes; family Salmonidae; genus Brachymystax; species Brachymystax lenok. The sequence continues at coordinate 35,121,757 of CM059812.1, read as the reverse complement.
CAGCAAGTAGCCACGCAAATCGATCTTGAGTGGCAACCAAACTGCCCAATTAGTTGTTAGGTTTCCATACACCCACTTATGTTGCTCCTCCCAATTATTTGTCAACTCCCATCTCTCTCTCTATGTGAAACATATGTTAACATTGCCAAAGCATGTGACATAGACAATAAACAAAAGTGAAATACACAAAAAAACAGTAAACGTTACACTCACAAAAGCTCCAAAAGAATAAAGCCAGTTCGACGGCAATATTATGGTTACGTACAGTGTTGTAACTGTATACAGTATACAGTCTTTCTATTTCTCTCAATGTCATGGAGGTGGTGGTGGAGTGGGAGGGCATTAGCCTACACATCCTAATTTCTCTGTAGTGACCTCAGGGTTTTCAGGTCTTTATGTGCTGCAGAGTGAAACTGGTTCAATCCAGCCAGAGGTTAGACTTCTAAACCACAAGAGAACTCAGCTAGCTGTGGTGACTAAGTGTTAAATCTGTAAACTTCTCTGTTCTAAAGTTACCATGTTGGTTTCAGCAGAGGAGGAACACATTGTTGAGATGATGACATTATAGTTAGAGTACATCAATATATTTAACTATATTGATCCACGTGTTTACATTGATTGAGAAAGTATGGTGCAGAATGGATTTCCTAAAGTACAAATGTTACAAAGAATAACATTTTACTAACCCTATCCTGTCTCTGTGGGAATTTGATGGTTTAATCAATTTAGTGTGGGTCTGTTGTGTTGAGGGTTTGGTAGGTGGAGTCTTGGGTTGTTGTGTTGAGGGTTTGGTAGGTGATGTCTTGGGTTGTTGTGTTGGGGGTTTGGTAGGTGGAGTCTTGGGTTGTTGTGTTGAGGGTTTGGTAGGTGGAATCTTGGGTTGTTGTGTTGAGGGTTTGGTAGGTGGAGTCTTGGGTTGTTGTGTTGAGGGTTTGGTAGGAGGAGTCTTGGGTTGTTGTGTTGAGGGTTTGGAAGGTGGAATCTTGGGCTGTTGTGTTGAGGGTTTGGTAGGTGGAGTCTTGGGTTGTTGTGTTGAGGGTTTGATAGGTGGTCTTGAGTTGTTGTGTTGAGGGTTTGGTAGGTGGAGTCTTGGGTTGTTGTGTTGAGAGTTTGGTAGGTGGAGTCTTGGGTTGTTGTGTCGAGGGTTTGGTAGGTGGAGTCTTGGGTTTCTGTGTTGAGGGTTTGGTAGGTGGAATCTTGGGTTGTTGTATTGAGGGTTTGGTAGGTGGAGTCTTGGGTTGTTGTGTCTGGATTGGTGACTGGCCCTGTGGAACATACAACATATACATCATGTGTGTGTGCATGCGTAGTGGTGTAGTAGTGTAGTAGTGTAGTGGTGCAGGGGTGCAGTGGTGTAGTGTCGTGGTGTCGTGGTGTAGTAATGTAGTAGTGCATGGAGCAGTGGGTATAATTTTGCCCAAAATGTCCCAAACGGCCCACCAGGTGAAGGAAAGGCGCCCTGTGTGTGTGAAAACTTATATGAGAAACAGTGACATGTCTTTCACAGTTGTACTGTACTGTGCTGGCCTGAATATTTTCTTCATGCTAACAGTTCTAGCATGAGTATCCAGGCCAACTCATCTGGGCTTGGCTTGGCATGGCTCAGTGTCAGCTAAGTTCTGCAGTGTGTAAACCACCATTGTGTTCTTGTGTTCTGAGTTCCTACAGTACCTCTCTTCCCACTACAGAGCCAAGCTGGACAAGACTGACCTGGTTAGTCATTCAACTGAATCCTGGAACTGAACTGACATTGAAAATGTGAAAATAATCTATCAGATCCAGCAGTGTTAAAGGAGTTTAGTCACAGTACTGGTACTGCATACTATACTGTAGTCTAATAAGCTGTACTCTACCCCTTGTATTAGTATTAAAGGTGTGTAGTGACAGTACTGGTACTGTATAATATATTGTAGGCTAATAAGCTGTACTCTACTCCTTGTATTAGTGTTAAAGGGGTTTAGTGACAGTACTGGTACTGCATAATATATTGTAGGCTAATAAGCTGTACTCTACTCCTTGTATTAGTGTTAAAGGGGTTTAGTGACAGTACTGGTACTGCATAATATATTGTAGGCTAATAAGCTGTACTCTACTCCTTGTATTAGTGTTAAAGGGGTTTAGTGACAGTACTGGTACTGCATATTATATTGTAGGCTAATAAGCTGTACTCTACTCCTTGTATGAAACAAAACAACAATAGATAGTGCTGGATAGCAAGTTGGATAATGCACAGAGATGTTGATGTGAGTGGACCAATAAAAGGTCACTGACAGCCTGTGTAACTGATGCAAAGACAACGCATGATGAAGCACCGGAGACTTCTTTATTTCAACAAGGCTGTTGTTAAATAAGAGAACAGTCTAAGTTTGTAACAGTGCTAAAATTGTCTATCAACTGTTAAAATGGTGCTCAACAGAACCAGTTACAACCTTAGTATCTGACCATCAATAGATTACATAAAAAGCCATTTGTTTTTTAACACAGCAGACCCATATCATCAGGTGCACTTGCAACTTTTCTTCATTTGGTTAAAATATCATTTTCTAATATATTATTTTTGAATCCATGATACTGTTATTAGGTCTACAGAATAGATTTGTGTTGACTGTGATTAGGCCATGGGAATATAATAGTGTCTGCGAGGCTAAACTAATTTACAAACTTGTCTATACAGGCTGGCGTTGCACACTCATGTTTTTTTTCTCCATTTTACACAGCCTAAATGTGCAATTTAAAGTATATGTTGGTTTAATACAACAAGGTGTTGTTGAAATGCTGAGTGCTCCTGCTGCCTACAGCTTGTCACATGTGCTTGACAAGGCTACAGCAAAGTAATAATAGTTTAATATAGTCTAAATCATTCATTTTCGATACACGTCTGGTTTATTCCTGAATGATTTAGAGTTATTATGTTTAATAGCTAACAACATGTTGTTGAAATGTTGAGAGTGTCACGATCTTCGTATTGAGCGGACCAAGATGCAGCAAGGGTTCCAGTGTACATACTTTTATTTACGTAGTGCAACTGACAAAACAATAAACAAATAAAGATCGTAACACAGGTGTGGCTCGGCTCGGACACACACACACACACACACACACACAGACACACACACACAGACACAGACACAGACACAGACACAGACACAGACACAGACACAGACACAGACACAGACACAGACACAGACACAGACACAGATACAGATACAGATACAGATACAGATACAGATACAGATACAGATACAGATACAGATACAGATACAGATACAGATACAAAATAATAACCCACAAACAGGTGGGAAAGGGAACCAACTTAAATAGGATTCCCAATTAGAGCAAACGACAACCAGCTGCCTCTAATTGGGAACCAACTCAAAACAAACATAGAGTTCCTTAGAATACTTAAGTGACAGAGAGCTTCTGAGATCGCCCACTGATAAAGTGTATACCTCCACTACACTACTTTGATATGTATCAGTGGGGATTAGAAGTCAGTATACTACACTACTTTGATACGTATCAGTGGGGATTAAGAAGTCAGTATACTCCACTACACTACTTTGATACATATCAGTGGGGATTAGAAGTCAGTATACTACACTACACTACTTTGATACGTATCAGTGGGGATTAGAAGTCAGTATACTCCATTACTCTACTTTGATATGTATCAGTGGGGATTAGAAGTCAGCATACTACACTACACTACTTTGATACATATCAGTGGGGATTAAGAAGTCAGTATACTTCATTACACTACTTTGATACGTATCAGTGGGGATTAGAAGTCAGTATACTCCATTACTCTACTTTGATATGTATCAGTGGGGATTAGAAGTCAGTATACTCCACTACACTACTTTGATACATATCAGTGGGGATTAAGAAGTCAGTATACTTCATTACACTACTTTGATACGTATCAGTGGGGATTAGAAGTCAGTATACTCCATTACTCTACTTTGATATGTATCAGTGGGGATTAGAAGTCAGTATACTCTACTACACTACTTTGATATGTATCAGTGGGGATTAGAAGTCAGTATACTACACTACACTACTTTGATACATATCAGTGGGGATTAGAAGTCAGTATACTACACTACACTACTTTGATATGTATCAGTGGGGATTAGAAGTCAGTATACTACACTACACTACTTTGATATGTATCAGTGGGGATTAGAAGTCAGTATACTCCACTACACTACTTTGATATGTATCAGTGGGGATTAGAAGTCAGTATACTCCACTACACTACTTTGATACATATCAGTGGGGATTAAGAAGTCAGTATACTTCATTACACTACTTTGATACGTATCAGTGGGGATTAGAAGTCAGTATACTCCATTACTCTACTTTGATATGTATCAGTGGGGATTAGAAGTCAGTATACTCCACTACACTACTTTGATATGTATCAGTGGGGATTAGAAGTCAGTATACTCCATTACTCTACTTTGATATGTATCAGTGGGGATTAGAAGTCAGTATACTCCACTACACTACTTTGATACATATCAGTGGGGATTAAGAAGTCAGTATACTTCATTACACTACTTTGATACGTATCAGTGGGGATTAGAAGTCAGTATACTACACTACACTACTTTGATACATATCAGTGGGGATTAAGAAGTCAGTATACTTCATTACACTACTTTGATACGTATCAGTGGGGATTAGAAGTCAGTATACTACACTACTCTACTTTGATATGTATCAGTGGGGATTAGAAGTCAGTATACTCCACTACACTACTTTGATATGTATCAGTGGGGATTAGAAGTCAGTATACTACACTACACTACTTTGATATGTATCAGTGGGGATTAAGAAGTCAGTATACTCCACTACACTACTTTGATACATATCAATGGGGATTAGAAGTCAGTATACTCCACTACTATACAGTGTATACACTGTATATATATACGTACATACATACATACATACATACATACGGTTTGTACATACATACATATCTACATATGAGGGTTACTCACTTGATGATATCCTGTCTCTCCTCCATCTGTAGATCAGTAGCAGGATGAGTCCCACCACCAACACAGTCAGACTCACACACACCATGATGACCACTGGTGTACCTAGAACTACAAATACAATAATTACATTCCTCTCAGACCCTTATCCTTCCTAAACTACTGTACCAGTTTCCCAACCACCTAGTCCCCCAACTGTACCAGTAACTGGTAGGAAGACAGACAGACACATTGAGAGACAGACAGACAGACAGACAGACAAATAGAGAGACAGGCAGACAGACATATAGAGAGACTAGCAGACAGACAGAGAGGGGTGTCAGAGGAAGGAGAAGCTTCAGTAAAGCAAGAAAGAACAAACACTGTCTAACTAGTGATTGTTCAGTAGGACTGAGAGTAGCTGACTGACAACCTGCTTTGGACTTGCTAAGTGATTCAACATGTGGTACTATAGAAATAGTATAGTGATATGTCTCAAGTCAAGACCGACAAGACTCAAGTCAAGTCTCAAGTCCTAAACTTTGAGTTTCGAGTCCTAAACTCGAGTCATACTGTGCTCTTCACCAAGTGTAATACCATTTAATATTTATAACAAGAGTAATAGTCAGTATTTAAAATGTACGCAAATGATGAATGCTTTTAAAAATATATATATTTATTGCTTTCCAAATAAACTTTATATTTCCATGGAATACATGGGTAGCCATAAGAAAGACACATCAATATGACAACAAAAAACTTAATATTGTAGTGATCTCTCTCTCTCTCCAGATAGACTCTAGACACCTAAAACAATCCTGCCATGAAGATACACTCAGTTATTAAAACATCAAAACAACTGCTACTGAACTTAGTCCTACAATTATAACACTGGCCTGAATGTCTGAGAAAAAAATACAGATTCGAAAGATGGTAAAACCTGAACATGGAGACTACGTTTGTATGTGTGTGTGTGTGTGTGTGTGTGTGTGTGTGACGCATAAACAGTTAAATGTTTTCTCTTATCTCAGGGCCCTATGGAGCATTGCATTTGCAAAAGACCAAGTTCGATAAAAGTCTATCAGTCATTTGTGCACGATGAGGCCGCAGTATGATGCCACCATGGCTGAAGACACTGGAGGCAGCCACTGCCAAGACCCTGATGGCCACTCAGTGATTGTTCAGTAGCACTGAGAGTAGCTGACTGACAACCTGTTTTGGACTTGCTAAGTGATTCAACATGTAGTACTATAGGACATATAGGATGTATATAAGCCTAGGCAACCATACAACCTGACATGACATGATACCAACGCCTTAATAATGTCTGCGTGACTCCTGCATTAAGTGTCTGACTTACATGACGTGATACCAACACCTTAATAACGTCTGCGTGACTCCTGCATTAAGTGTCTGACTTACATGGCGTGATACCAACGCCTTAAACACATCTGTGTGACTCCTGCATTAAGTGTCTGACTTACAAGACATGATACCAGAGCCTTAAAAACGTCTGCGTGACTTACATGACATGATACTAATTCCTTAGTAACGTCTGTGTGATGTGATACCAACGCCTTAATAACGTCTGTGTGACATGATACCAACGCCTTAATAACGTCTCTGTTACGTGATACCAACGCCTTAATAACGTCTGTGTGACATGATACCAACGCCTTAATAACGTCTGCGTGACGTAATACCAATGCCTTAAAAACGTCTGCGTGACGTGATACCAACGCCTTAATAACGTCTGCGTGACGTGATACAAATCAAAATCAAATCAAATCAAATTTTATTTGTCACATACACATGGTTAGCAGATGTTAATGCGAGTGTAGCGAAATGCTTGTGCTTCTAGTTCCGACCATGCAGTAGTATCTAACAAGTAATCTAACAATTTCACAACAACCACCTTGTACACACAAGTGTAAAGGAATGAATACGAGTATGTACATATAAATATATGGATGAGCGATGGCTGACCGGCATAGGCAAGATGCAGTAGATGGTATGGAGTACAGTATATACACATATATATATATGAGATGAGTAATGTAGGATATGTAAACATTATATAAATGGCATTGTTTAAAGTGGCTAGTGATACATTATTTCATCCAGTTATAATTATTAAAGTGGCTAGAGATTTGGGTCGATGGCCGAACGGCATAGGCAAGATACAGTAGATGGTTTAGAGTACAGTGTATACATTTGATATGAGTAATGTCGGATACGTAAACATTACATACAAAATTGTTTAAAGTGGCTAGTGATACATTTGTTACATCCAATTCCTATGTTTAAAGTGGCTAGAGATTTAAGTCAGTATGTTGGCAGCAGCCACTCAATGTTAGTGATGGCTGTTTAACAGTCTGATGGCCTTGAGGTAGAAGCTGTTTTCAGTCTCTCGGTCCCAGCTTTGATGCACCTGTACTGACCTCGCCTTCTGGATGATAGCGGGGTGAACAGGCAGTGGCTCGGGTGGTTGTTGTCCTTGATGATCTTTTTGGCCTTCCTGTGACATCGGGTGGTGTAGGTGTCCTGGAGGGCAGGTAGGTTTCCCCCGGTGATGCGCTGTGCAGTCCTCACTACCCTCTGGAGAGCCTTACGGTTGTGGGCGGAGCAGTTGCCGTACCAGGCGGTGATACAGCCCGACAGGATGCTCTCGATAGTGCATCTGTAAAAGTTTGTGAGTGATTTTGGTGACAAGCCGAATTTCTTCAGCCTCCTGAGGTTGAAGAGGCGCTGTTGATACCAACGCCTTAATAACGTCTACGTGACGTCTGCATCGCGTGTCTGACTTACATGACATGATACCAACGCCTTAATAACGTCTGCGTGACGTCTGCATCGCGTGTCTGACTTACATGACATGATACCAGCGCCTTAATAACGTCTGCGTGACGTAATACCAATGCCTTAAAAACGTCTGCGTGACGTGATACCAACGCCTTAATAACGTCTGCGTGACGTGATACCAACGCCTTAATAACGTCTACGTGACGTCTGCATCGCGTGTCTGACTTACATGACATGATACCAACGCCTTAATAACGTCTGCGTGACGTAATACCAATGCCTTAATAACGTCTGCGTGACGTGATACCAAAGCCTTAATAACGTCTGCGTGACGTGATACCAACGCCTTAATAACATCTACGTGACGTCTGCATCGCGTGTTTGACTTACATGACATGATACTAACGCCTTAACAACATCTGCGTGACGTGATATCAACGCCTTAATAACGTCTGCGTGACGTGATACCAATGCCTTAAAAACGTCAATGTGACGTGATACCAACGCCTTAAAAACGTCTGCGTGACGTCTGCATCGTGTGTCTGACTTATATGACATGATACTAACGCCTTAGTAACGTATGCGTGTCATGATACTAACGCCTTAATAACGTCTGCGTGACGTCTGCATCGCGTGTCTGACTTACATGACATGATACCAGCGCCTTAATAACGTCTGCGTGACGTAATACCAATGCCTTAAAAACGTCTGCGTGACGTGATACCAACGCCTTAATAACGTCTGCGTGACGTGATACCAACGCCTTAATAACGTCTACGTGACGTCTGCATCGCGTGTCTGACTTACATGACATGATACCAACGCCTTAATAACGTCTGCGTGACGTAATACCAATGCCTTAATAACGTCTGCGTGACGTGATACCAAAGCCTTAATAACGTCTGCGTGACGTGATACCAACGCCTTAATAACATCTACGTGACGTCTGCATCGCGTGTTTGACTTACATGACATGATACTAACGCCTTAACAACATCTGCGTGACGTGATATCAACGCCTTAATAACGTCTGCGTGACGTGATACCAATGCCTTAAAAACGTCAATGTGACGTGATACCAACGCCTTAAAAACGTCTGCGTGACGTCTGCATCGTGTGTCTGACTTATATGACATGATACTAACGCCTTAGTAACGTATGCGTGTCATGATACTAACGCCTTAATAACGTTTGCGTGACATAATACCAACGCCTTAATAACGTCTGCGTGACGTGATACCAATGCCTTAATAACGTCTGTGTGACATGATATCAACGCCTTAATAACGTCTCTGTTACGTGATACCAACGCCTTAATAACGTCTGTGTGACGTGATACCAATGCCTTAATAACGTCTGTGTGACATGACACCAACGCCTTAAAAATGTCTGCATCGCGTGTCTGACTTACTTGACATGATACTAATGCCTTAGTAAAGTCTGCGTGACGTGATACCAACGCCTTAATAACGTCTTTGTGACGTGATACCAACGCCTTAATAACGTCTGCGTGACGTGATACCAACGCCTTAATAACGTCTGCGTGACGTCTGCATCGCGTGTTAATGAAAGTCTTAATGTGCATAGTTTATATTTATATTCATTACATCTCAACCGTAAATGTTAGAAACATACCATTTTTCCCTGTCAAGCAGACATTCCGACATAACCACCTTGAACTATAGTGTAGCCTACGTCCTGTGTATTTCCTGTTATCGCTAATGGCCTAGAAAAGATGATTCCCAATCTATAGATACAGTAATCTGTCTTTCCCTCAACACCTCATGGCATGGTATGTTATCTTATCTCCCTGTATACAGATCTAAATGTTGTTAGCCAATCACAGACTGTGTTGTTACCAGTTCCACATCAGACAACCAATAAGAGTTGTTCATTGTTGCTAGTCGGAATCCTTGGGATGTCCCTTCAGTCGATAGAGCAGTTCATAGACTTTCCCAGAGGGTCCATGCTATTCGGAATCCTTGAGGTGTCCATACATCTATCAAGTATACATGTATAAAATGGTTAAGTTTAGTGTTAGTTTAGGGTTCAGGGTAAGGACGTCCCAAGGAATCCAGATTGCAGTGACCGTTAAAAATCAAAGTCACCATTATTAGTCAGTTGTACAACCGAATGCCTTCAACTGAAATGTGTCTTCCGCTTTTTAATCCAGCCCCTCTGAATCAGAGAGGTGCGGGGGGCTGCCTTAATCGACATCCACGTCTTCCGGCGCCCGACGAACCCCGGCGCCCGGCGCACTCTAATAGAGTGAGAGACTGGCACGATATTTGAGAGCTCGGCAGCGACACAGACATTCATTTGTTTGTTTGTTTTTTACAAGCGGCAGAAGAGATTTTGAGTGTCTGCCCCAGATAGTTTAATTAGAGACAATAAAAATAATTACCAAGATGTACTTGATCCAATTGAGAGGTGTTTAGATCCGTGTTTACTCTACAGGTGTTTAGAGGTGTTTAGATCAGTGTTTACTCTACAGGTGTTTAGACCAGTATTTACTCTACAGGTGTTTAGACCAGTGTTTACTCTACAGGTGTTTAGATCAATGTTTACTCTACAGGTGTTTAGATCCGTGTTTACTCTACAGGTGTTTAGAACAGTGTTTACTCTACAGGTGTTTAGAGGTGTTTAGACCAGTGTTTACTCTACAGGTGTTTAGATCAGTGTTTACTCTACAGGTGTTTAGATAAGTGTTTACTCTACAGGTGTTTAGATCAGTGTTTACTCTACAGGTGTTTAGACCAGTGTTTACTCTACAGGTGTTTAGAGGTGTTTAGACCAGTGTTTACTCTACAGGTGTTTAGAACAGTATTTACTCTACAGGTGTTTAGACCAGTATTTACTCTACAGGTGTTTAGATCAGTGTTTATTCTACAGGTGTTTAGACCAGTGTTTACTCTAGAGGTGTTTAGACCAGTGTTTACTCTACAGGTGTTTAGAACAGTATTTACTCTACAGGTGTTTAGATCAGTGTTTACTCTACAGGTGTTTAGATCAGTGTTTACTCTACAGGTGTTTAGACCAGTGTTTACTCTACAGGTGTTTAGACCAGTGTTTACTCTACAGGTGTTTAGATCAATGTTTACTCTACAGGTGTTTAGATCCGTGTTTACTCTACAGGTGTTTAGAACAGTGTTTACTCTACAGGTGTTTAGAGGTGTTTAGACCAGTGTTTACTCTACAGGTGTTTAGATCAGTGTTTACTCTACAGGTGTTTAGATAAGTGTTTACTCTACAGGTGTTTAGATCAGTGTTTACTCTACAGGTGTTTAGACCAGTGTTTACTCTACAGGTGTTTAGAGGTGTTTAGACCAGTGTTTACTCTACAGGTGTTTAGAACAGTATTTACTCTACAGGTGTTTAGACCAGTATTTACTCTACAGGTGTTTAGATCAGTGTTTATTCTACAGGTGTTTAGACCAGTGTTTACTCTACAGGTGTTTAGAGGTGTTTAGACCAGTGTTTACTCTACAGGTGTTTAGAACAGTATTTACTCTACAGGTGTTTAGATCAGTGTTTACTCTACAGGTGTTTAGATCAGTGTTTACTCTACAGGTGTTTAGACCAGTGTTTACTCTACAGGTGTTTAGACCAGTGTTTACTCTACAGGTGTTTAGATCAGTGTTTATTCTACAGGTGTTTAGACCAGTGTTTACTCTACAGGTGTTTAGAGGTGTTTAGACCAGTGTTTACTCTACAGGTGTTTAGACCAGTGTTTACTCTACAGGTGATTAGACCAGTGTTTACTCTACAGGTGTTTAGACCAGTGTTTACTCTACAGGTGTTTAGAACAGTGTTTACTCTACAGGTGTTTAGATCCGTGTTTACTCTACAGGTGTTTAGAACAGTGTTTACTCTACAGGTGTTTAGAGGTGTTTAGACCAGTGTTTACTCTACAGGTGTTTAGTACTGGTGTTTAGAACAGTGTTTACTCTACAGGTGTTTAGATCAGTGTTTACTCTACAGGTGTTTATATCAGTGTTTACTCAACAGGTTTATAGACCAGTGTTTACTCTACAGGTGTTTAGACCAGTGTTTACTCTACAGGTGTTTAGACCAGTGTTTACTCTACAGGTGTTTATACCAAGGTTTACTCTACAGGTGTTTAGACCAGTGTTTACTCTACCGGTGTTTAGATCAGTGTTTACTCTACAGGTGTTTAGATCAGTGTTTACTCTACAGGTGTTTAGATCAGTGTTTACTCTACAGGTGTTTAGATCAGTGTTTACTCTACAGGTGTTTATACCAGTGTTTACTCAACAGGTGTTTAGATCAGTGTTTACTCAAACAGGTTTATAGACCAGTGTTTACTCTACAGGTGTTTATACCAAGGTTTACTCTACAGGTGTTTAGACCAGTGTTTACTCTACAGGTGTTTAGACCAGTGTTTACTCTACAGGTGTTTATACCAAGGTTTACTCTACAGGTGTTTAGACCAGTGTTTACTCTACAGGTGTTTAGACCAGTGTTTACTCTACAGGTGTTTATACCAAGGTTTACTCTACAGGTGTTTAGACCAGTGTTTACTCTACAGGTGTTTAGATCAGTGTTTACTCTACAGGTGTTTAGATCAGTGTTTACTCTACAGGTGTTTAGATCAGTGTTTACTCTACAGGTGTTCAGACCAGTGTTTACTCTACAGATGTTTAGACCAGAGTTTACTCTACAGGTGTTTAGATCATGTTGGAGATTAACTCACTACAATTATTACATTTCCAGTATTCTGATTGATCACTTTGAAGTAGTAAGACAGAAAAACATATATAGTGAATAAGACTTATTAAAGCAGAATATCTGATGAGCTCAGGAAAATAGCCAAGGCTAAATAGTTGAACAATGGACATGAAGAAACAGGATGTCAGCAGGAAAGCCGTCTGGAACTGATTAACTTCTCAGGGATCACTGGGGCGCTAGCGGGCTGCTCCCGACACTACCAGGTAAAATGTAAGGCGCCAAATTCAAAATCCAAAAGTTGAATTATTAAACATCCACCAATATACAAGTGTTCCATACTCATCAAAAGCTCTGTTTCTTGGCAATATCACAGCGTTGTCAGATTTCAAAAAGGCTTTACGGCGAAAGCAGCACATTTAATTGTTTGAGAGTAGCACCTCACATATTTTTCCCACAGCCATGTATCGATTAGCCATCATGGCACACAAATAACACATTTCACAGCAAAAACAAATCAATTACCTGTTGAAGAACTTCTGCTGAGGTCGTCCTAAGTGTCCAACAAAGACAATCCATGGTTCTTTTGTTAGAAAAAGTAATGTATTTTATCCATAAATCCTCCATTTGGTTCGCGCGTTATAATCAGAAACGACAGCTTCCACTACTCCATTAAAACGTGACGCGAACTCGTTCATCTTATACCTATAAACTTGTCCAAGAACAATCAAACATAGTTTTAAATGTATCCTTAGGAACACTTTTACGTATATTTACTATTATAAATCAACCAGAATATAAACTGATCGATAAAGACGGTAAAAAAGGCCTTGTCGGGAACGCGCACTGGGTACTGTTTACATAAAAAGGTCACTTCCTGGTTTGCTCTTATTCTCTCGTCTAATTCATCCAAAATGAAATTTTACACTGTCTCGAGACTGTTGACATCTAAAGGAAGCGATAGGTACTGCATTCATATGCCCTTATATGGTCATTTTCACGAGGGAGGGGTTCCCAATGAGGCACTCTGTCAAAACCACTTTTTCCAGGACAGAAATTCCTCGGGGTTTCGCCTGCCATATGCGTTCTGTTTTACTCACAGACAAATGGTTAACACTTTTGGAAAATTCAGAGTGTTTCCTATCCAATGGTACTAAATATGTGCATATCCTATTTTGGGAGGCATTTTACTTTGGGCACGCCAGGCTCTCCAAAACCGACCCCTCAGCTGCCACTCCCTAACAAGTTAAGAAGTTTGAACATGTGGAAGGAGAGGAGTTCATTGTTGAAATAGCAAGTACTAGAGTTACTGATGGAAATAGTTTGACAATCATCAGACTGGGACGAGCACTGACACCTGAACAGGATGAGCCTGTGATGACTACAGGAATGAAAACAACAGTGGTTGCCTTGAACGCTACAGCAGTTACTACGTTGACTATATCTACTGCTACTACAAAACTGTCTACAGCAATCACAAAGGTACTAGATGTGTCAGTCTGAATTCTCTGCAAACATTTAGAAGCTTTCACCATTTCTAATAGCCTGCCTTATGTAAAGGACTCTGTATCTTCAACTGACATTTCAATCCCTGGGCCATATAAGGATGCAGTTCTAGGAGACATAGTAAAGAATTAATGGTATAAATGGGCTCAATACACAGCATTAAAATTCAAATAGTCAAATTGCTTATTATGCGCACCTACTCCACTGACAGAATTGGTGGTGGTACCTAAACTTTATGATTATAGGGATTGTGCTGAATTTAATAAAAACTTTTGTTATTTGAGTAGATCAGAAATGCCTTACTGTCCAGCTGAATGTTTGTATTGAGCAGCTGGTAGTTGGGGGATAAAAGTTATTATTCAAGTTGGCTGTCAAAATTAAACTCTAGCACTACCATTTATTGCACCATGTGAAGAACAGACTGTGGTAGTAGCTGATTTCTTCTGGATATGTGGAGGGCAAAGATTAAAGGTAAAATTACCAAAAGGATGGACAGGCCTTTGTGCGGGGGTTAGGTTAATTCAACAGCTAACTATCACTGTATGGAATCCTAGTGATACTAAGCAGTTACTTGCTTAACATAGAGTAAGGAGATTACAAGTCTGACAATAAGGTCTATATAAGATACAATTGGACAACCTAGAGGTGTCCCTAATGAATTTAAAGCCAGAGATGAGATTAAGTCAGGTTTTGAATCTATATTCCTGTATATGATGGGTTCCTGATTGTGATGACTTTGATTGTTCATGTGCATGAATCTTGTCATAAGCATGGACGTTGCAAGTGGTGCTCTAAGTCTCACAGTGATGGACATATGCTTTATGATGACCTATGGTTTGTGATATGTGTCAGAGGGGGGCCTGTTCTCTATGTAAGGATGACGAATGTGCTTAGATGGTATATGGATTTTTGTTCTTATGCCCTCGTTTCATCCTCTTTTCTTTTATTATTTTTTTAAATGAATGATGTTCAGGTCTTCTGAAACGCAAATGATTCAATACATGTTAGGTAACATAGGGTATTCCGGTTATAAGTGTCTACGGACCGTGTTCTTAATCTTCTGATGGGTTTTTCATATTTGGTATGTTACCTGTTAAGAGTGTTATCTGCGAGGGAGGATCTTGTTTGAATTTGGTGTTTTAGTATGTGCTTATTCTGTACTGTTTAGTTTTTGTTTGGTGTGTTTTGTTTATGTTTTTAGTTTACATATTATTCTTTTTATGTTCTCCATTACTGGGAACCTCAGGCATGGGTTTACACCTCATACTCAGTGTTTTTACATTTTCTGTTTGGTTCTTTTTGTTTGATAATTTGATATTTTGTTGGTTGTTTTGTTGTGTTTGTCTATTTTTGTGTGTTTTTCTTTGGATTGAGTGGATATTTTACTCCTTTCTTGTATTATGTGTTTGGAGATGTTTGGTCCTTATTTTCCTGTATATATGAGTAGGTGGAGCTTTGTTAAAATTGATTAGAGGATGATTTCCTCTATTGTGTTTCAGAAGCTGTTCCCCTTCTCGTCTCTATACTGGAATTGTTCTTTGTGTGAAACTCTGTAAGTTTCAGAGGGGGGTTATGTTGGAGATGAACTCACTACAATTATTACATTTCCAGTATTCTGATTGATCACTTTGAAGTAGTAAGACAGAAAAACATATATAATGAATAATACTTATTAAAGCAGAATACCTGATGAGCTCAGGAAAATAGCCAAGGCTAAATAGTTGAACAATGGACATGAAGTAACAGGATGTCAGCAGGAAAGCCGTCTGGAACTGATTAACAGACCTGAGGAAAAACAGGATGTCAGAAGACAATGTAACAATGAACCTATAGAAAAACCAACATAAGGGACACTATGCAAGCTTTGGGAGGGGTCTATGTATTTAATGTAAGGATAAAATACTAAAAAGGCTGTGCTCTGCTATACAGAGCTAGCAGTTTCCCGGGTCAGCTCGTCTTTAATTACTCTGAATTAAAGGCTTATTGAATTCACAAGTTTTTGTACGAGTGTCATATTTTGAAGATCATTTTTTCCACGACAATCAGTGTTTACTCTATAGGTGTTTAGATCAGTGTTTACTCTACAGGTTTTTAGATCAGTGTTTACTCTACAGGTGTTTAGACCAGTGTTTACTCTAGAGGTCTTTAGATCAGTGTTTACTCTACAGGTGTTTAGAGGTCTTTAGACCTGTGTTTACTCTACAGGTGTTTAGACCAGTGTTTACTCTACTTTTCTTTAGATCAGTGTTTACTCTACAGGTGTTTACATCAGTGTTTACAGGTGTTTAGAGGTGTTTAGACCAGCGGTTTTCTCAACAGGTGTTTAGATCAGTGTTTACTCTACAGATGTTTAGAGGTGTTTAGATCAGTGTTTACTCTACAGGTGTTTAGAGGTGTTTAGATCAGTGTTTACTCTACAGGTGTTTAGAGGTGTTTAGATCAGTGTTTACTCTACAGGTGTTTAGATCAGTGTTTACTCTACAGGTGTTTAGATCAATGTTTACTCTACAGGTGTTTAGATCAGTGTTTACTCTACAGGTGTTTAGACCAGTGTTTACTCTACAGGTGTTTAGACCAGTGTTTACTCTACAGGTGTTTAGACCAGTGTTTACTCTACAGGTGTTTAGAGGTGTTTAGACCAGCGGTTTCTCTACAGGTGTTTAGATCAGTGTTTACTCTACAGGTGTTTAGAGGTGTTTAGACCAGCGGTTTTCTCTACAGGTGTTTAGACCAGTGTTTACTCTACAGGTGTTTAGATCAATGTTTACTCTACAGGTGTTTAGACCAGTGTTTACTCTACAGGTGTTTAGATCAATGTTTACTCTACAGGTGTTTAGATCAGTGTTAACTCTACTCTTACAATCAAGTGCCGGCCGTTTTACCTACCAAGAGATTTCTCGTCAATTTTAGTCACAGCTGTGTACTTTCCCCCTCAAGCACACACCAAGACAGCCATCAAGGAACTTCACTGGACTATATGCACACTGGAAACCATACATCCTGATGCTGCATTTATTGTAGCTGGGGATTTTAACAAAGCAAATTTGAGAACAAGTCTACTTAAATTCTTCCAGCATTTTGATTGCGCTATGCACATGCGCAATACCATTGACCATTGCTACTGTAACTTCCGCGATGCATACAAGCCCTCCCTTCAGCAAATCTGACCACGACGCCATCTTGCTCCTTCCGTCTTGTAGGCAGAAACTCAAACAGGATGTACCAGTGACGATAACCATTCAACGCTGGTCCGACCAATCGGAAACCACTCTTCAAGATGTTTTTGATCACGCGGACAGGAATAAGTTCCCGGTCAATCTTAGAGCCTTGACCTATCCGCTGACTCGGTGAGTACATTTATAAAGAAGTGCATTGGAGATGTTGTACCCACTGTGACTATTAAAACCTACCCTAACCAGAAACCGTGGATGGATGGCGGCATTTGCGCAAAACACTCGCATTAACATCTGCTAACCATGTGTATGTAACCATGTGTATGTGACACATTATTTTTATTTGATTTGAATTGATTTGAAACAGGGATCACCTGAGCTCAATTTCGAGTCTCATAGCAAAGCGTCTGAATACTTATGTAAATGTGATATTTTGGTTTTTATTTTTAATACTTTTGCAAACATTTCTAAAAAGCTGTTTTTGCTTTGTCATTATGGGGATGAAGAAAAATAACAATTTAATTTGTGACACGTTTCAGGAAACTAGGCGTATGTCACACGTCACTACTTCACATGAGAGTAATTTGAACGTTAACATTTTTATCAAAATGCGTTTTTTTTTTTGCAGAAATGCCTTCTGGAACATGTGAACTTTCATGTGCCTTAATAAGAAACTTGTATGCCATCTGTAAATATGAATAACATTTTAAATCATGAGCCTAGTTGGTTTATCCACAGAAAAAGCCAGCAACTTTTGCGCTAGCCAGGATTGGCTGATCTAATAATGAGTGGGCTGGACATGCCGAGAGATGAGTTCGGATTTGTCTGCCATGTAGCATGCTTCTGTTTATTAGAGCTGGTCAGTATGTGTAGGTAATCATGTCTAATGCTGATTTTTTTATATATGTATATATGTATATGTATATGTATATATTGCGTAGTAGAACTGCCTAAGTGTTGCTCTCCACTTTCTGGAGGACAGTTGTTTTGAAATAAGTGGATTTAGAGTATGACAGCTAAAGAGATGGGAAAAAAACCTGTCTCCGGATTACATCTCAAACTAAGGGCAACTATGGCATCAGTGAGAGAAGGAGAAGCGTCCATCCAAGTATACTGGTAAGATAGTCTAGCTAGCTACATTTTCAGATATTACACGTTTCTAATTTTGGCAGAAAGTTGTTTTCATTTCAAGTTAAAGTGTACTGTTAGCTAGCTAGCATTACGTATATGATCTGTGTAGTGATATTATTCGTATCTCAGAGCCATTTGCTTTGCTAGTTATAGTCTAATGTTAGCTAGCTAACATTGAACCTGGTTGGTTAGCTACCTTCAGATTCATGAAGGGTGGTAACGTCATGAGTTGGGATTATGGTTAATTGTTTAGCTAGCTAGCTACGTCTTAACAAAAGACTCCACTATACAAGTGTCCATTTCAATAGAATGTTAATGATGTCACTGCGACAACTGTTGATAGACGCAGCTGATACATTCGCTCTGGCTATCTACTCCGATTTCAGTGCACTCTCAACTTAGTGTGCCAGAGCACAGAATAACTGACGAATTCACAAAAAGGAAATTGTTGCCAGCAGCACAGTTGCAGTCACCAACGCTCTTGATAACATAAAAACAGCCTAACCAGCTCTGCTAGCGCGAGTAAAATGGTCAGAGTGAACTGTTCTCTCATTTGTGTCTGGAGGTAGCTAGCAAGCTAGCCAACGTTAGCCAGTTACCTTGGGGGCTTGACTGCTGTTGTTAGGACAGAATGCTAGGATCAGCCCTTAAAGAGGTGGGTGGGGCTAAAGCTTAAGAGGGTGTGTACGATGTTGAATAGGTGTAGACAAAGAAGGTGTACCAAACACCATCAAGGCCATTTTCTCAAAAGTTGATCAACTTCCAAAGCAGAAATACTTTACCATTGTTCCTCAGCTGTAGTGTATTATACACAATTCTAGCTCTGATTCTTTACTTTTATCCAATGTAAAAACAGGTGATTAGTGCTGCTAGGGTAAACATACAAAAGGTGCACCCCTTGGGGTCCCCAGGACCAGTAATGAGTACCACTGGTTTAGAAGTTACCTGTTGTTATGACTGCCGTTGTCCTGCTGACTATGACAGGGGGGGGCGGGGACTGGTCCTAGTGATGTCAGGCTGAATAGGCGGAGCTGAAAAGAAAAATATTACTTATGTTTCCTTCTGTGTAAAACTGATATAAGACTGTATTGGTAGAACAGGGAAGTTGAACAGGAAATGATGTTCATAGTAACAGCTGAACAGGAAATGATGTGTGTAATAGCCACAGTGTGATACAGAGTAAATGTCAACATTCAGCTCCTTAATAAGAATGGTGTACTACTAAATACTAATACTGAATATTACAGTTTCTCTTCAGTATTAATACTATTATTAATGTGTGTAATACTAAAGACAATAGACTTCTAGTACTGAAGAGAAACAAAATGGTGACATGAAATTCCTCTGTAAATTCAACAACATGAAACACATACCGTCCTGGACTGTGAGAAGCACTTCCTGTGAAGAGTCTATCAAGAGTCTGTTAACTCCACACCAGTAGGTCCCAGAGTCTGACGACTTCAGGTTGTTGATGGTAACAGTGAAGTCTCCATCTCCTCTGTCATCTATACTGTATCTCCCTGTCTTAATACAGTTCTTGCTGTCCTCAGTTTGAACCAGAATATCTGAACCAGTGCAGGTGTCCTTGCAGAAGTATTTTTTGTTTCTCTTTGCGAATATATGTGAGCATTTGAACTCCACCCATCCTCCCACAAGTCCAGTCACCTCCAAACCCTCTGACTCAGCTGGACACAGAGCTGTCACGTGAAAACATCCAGTTCATATTAAAAGCTGACACCCCAACACTTCATCTTTCTAAATGTACTGTTACACACTATTTATTATTATGAATACATCAAACATACACTAGATTACCAACAGTATGTAATAAAACTGTAATACAACTGAGTGAACTCACCTAACAGAAGGGTAACCGTGGTGATGAAGACTTTCTCCATGCTGCACTACCCAAACTATCTCTCTATCTTTCTCCCACTTTCTCCCCCTTCCTCTCTCTCTTTCTCTCTCTTTCTCTCTCTTTCTTTCTCTCTCTCTCCAGTTTCAGTGTTCTATTGTTCTTCTTGTTTTCCGGGTGACTGTTCAGCTTCCTCTTCATCACTCTCTGTCCAATCTCTTTCAGCAGGGCTACAATGATGAGCACTACTTCCCCATCTCACTCTATCTCTATCTCTCTCTCTCTCTCTCTCTCTCTCTCTCTCTCTCTCTCTCTCTCTCTCTCTCTCTCTCTCTCTCTCTCTCTCCCTCTCTTTCTCTCTCTCTCTCTCTCTCTCTCTCTCTCTCTCTCTCTCTCTCTCTCTCTCTCTCTCTCTCTCTCTCTCTCTCTCTCTCTCTCTCTCTCTCTCTCTCTCTCTCTCTCTCTCTCTCTCCTCTCTTCTCTCTCTCTCCCTCTCTCTCTCTCTCTCTCTCTCTCTCTCTCTCTCTCTCTCTCTCTCTCTCTCTCTCTCTCTCTCTCTCTCTCTCTCTCTCTCTCTCCCTCTCTCTCTCTCTCTCCTCTCTTTCTCTCCCTCTCTCTCTCTCTCTCTCTCTCTCCCTCTATCTCTCTCTCTCTCTCACATTCTCATCGTCTCTCTCTCTGCCTCTAACTAGTTCCTCCCACCTCTCTGGGACGCAACTCCCATTGTTAGGTTTCAGCCACTTGCGAATTAGGAAGTAAAGTTGGCGGATGCACAGTGCCCTGTTTAGATGCTGGCTTCCCCTAAGAGCTTGACTTAGCCACAGAGGCTACTTTTTTTTTTTAAATACAGCCTATTTGGGAAGCCAGCAGCTGGGGCAGCACGTGTGGCAATAGGCCTCGTTGATTATTGAGTTGTGGCTGTCAATGAAAAGCATCTCCAGAATGTATGACCTCAGCTCTCCAGAATGTATGACCTCAGCTCTCCAGAATGTATGACCTCAACTCTCCAGAATGTATGACCTCAACTCTCTAGAATGTATGACCTCAGCTCTCCAGAATGTATGACCTCATCTCTCCAGAATGTATGACCTCAACTCTCCAGAATGTATGTCCTCAACTCTCCAGAATGTATGTCCTCAACTCTCCAGAATGTATGTCCTCAACTCTCCAGAATGTATGTCCTCAACTCTCCAGAATGTATGACCTCAGCTCTCCAGAATGTATGACCTCATCTCTCCAGAATGTATGATCTCAGCTCTCCAGAATGCATGACATCAGCTCTCCAGAATGTATGACCTCAACTCTCCAGAATGTATGTCCTCAACTCTCCAGAATGTATGTCCTCAACTCTCCAGAATGTATGACCTCAGCTCTCCAGAATGTATGTCCTCAGCTCTCCAGAATGTATGTCCTCAGCTCTCCAGAATGTATGACCTCAACTCTCTAGAATGTATGACCTCAGCTCTCCAGAATGTATGACCTCAGCTCTCCAGAATGTATGTCCTCAGCTCTCCAGAATGTATGACCTCAGCTCTCCAGAATGTATGACCTCAGCTCTCCAGAATGTATGACCTCAGCTCTCCAGAATGTATGACCTCAGCTCTCCAGAATGTATGACCTCAGCTCTCCAGAACGTGTGGTGCTGTCTCTTCTTGCACATTTATTGTTTCATTGTGTGAATTTGTTTTTATTTTTTTAAACATAAATTCTCCATTACATATGTAACCAGTAGGCCTAGTAAACGTACCATTAATCACAGTCATTTGGTTACATTGACTTCTGTTACTGTCACGGAACATGACGCTGGAGAGACGAAGCAGGTACGGGGAGTAAACATTTAATAAATAACGGACAAGACCGAAACAGCGTCAGCAAAAGAATACAGACAAAACAAATATAATGCAGCAGCGGGGAACAGAGCTGGGGAACCGACAAATATAGGGAAGGAAATTAACTGATGAGTGAGTCCAGGTGAGTCCAATAACGCTGATGCAGTGGCGAGGAGGGCAGGTGTGGCGATGATGGCAGGAACGTGTGATGCAGGGTAATCTGGCGCCCTCAAGCGCCAGGGGAAGGGGAGAGCGGGAGCAGACGTGACAGTTACTGGATGTATTACTGTGATTCACAGTTCTCATTCTCGGAGTGGAAACGTTGTTTGCAGAGTGCATATCCTGCGACTCTTTTCAGAAACAAGTTTTAGTTCATTTCATAGCCATTATTTATGAGTTTTGTCAATGATTTCATTGTCTTTTGTTTGGAGTGCTCCATGTGAGCAATGAGCGTGTGTGTGGTTTCTCTGTTCTGATAACGTTGAGGGAGCAGGCACACCTGAACACGCCAACCTGCTGAGTTGATACAATGTTGCACTTCACTAGCGATAGCTCAAGTCAAGACAGATAGAAAGGGAGGAAGACAGGCAGAGTAGAGAGATGCATGTGATTGAAAGAACCTGAATTTTCATCAGGAAATGTTCTTCTGTTTTTATTTGTAGGCTTTAGACCTATGTATTTTACACAGTTGACTATGGAAGTTATAGGCCTACTGCTGCATTGGCCTATAGGCTATCTCTGAGTTCTATGGAAGTTATAGGCCTACTGCTGCATTGGCCTATAGGCTATCTCTGAGTTCTATGGAAGTTACTGCTGCATTGGCCTATAGTCTATCTCTGAGTTCTATGGAAGTTATAGGCCTACTGCTGCATTGGCCTATAGGCTATCTCTGAGTTCTATGGAAGTTACTGCTGCACTGGCCTATAGGCTATCTCTGAGTTCTATGGAAGTTATAGGCCTACTGCTGCACTGGCCTATAGGCTATCTCTGAGTTCTATGGAAGTTATAGGCCTACTGCCTCATTGGCCTATAGTATATCTCTGAGTTATATGGAAGTTATAGGCCTGCTGCTGCATTGGCCTATAGTATATCTCTGAGTTCTATGGAAGTTACTGCTGCATTGGCCTATAGTCTATCTCTGAGTTCTATGGAAGTTATAGGCCTGCTGCTGCATTGGCCTATAGGCTATCTCTGAGTTATATGGAAGTTACTGCTGCATTGGCCTATAGTCTATCTCTGAGTTCTATGGAAGTTATAGGCCTACTGCTGCATTGGCCTATAGGCTATCTCTGAGTTCTATGGAAGTTACTGCTGCATTGGCCTATAGTCTATCTCTGAGTTATATGGAAGTTATAGGCCTGCTGCTGCATTGGCCTATAGGCTATCTCTGAGTTATATGGAAGTTACTGCTGCATTGGCCTATAGTCTATCTCTGAGTTCTATGGAAGTTATAGGCCTACTGCTGCATTGGCCTATAGGCTATCTCTGAGTTATATGGAAGTTACTGCTGCATTGGCCTATAGTCTATCTCTGAGTTCTATGGAAGTTATAGGCCTACTGCTGCATTGGCCTATAGGCTATCTCTGAGTTCTATGGAAGTTATAGGCCTGCTGCTGCATTGGCCTATAGGCTATCTCTGAGTTATATGGAAGTTATAGGCCTGCTGCTGCATTGTCCTATAGGCTATCTCTGAGTTCTGTGTTATTTAGCCACCAAAGGATCACTGTGTATCAATACAGCAAATATCAGTGCTCTTTCATTTTATTTCTTTGACCTTTATTTAACTAGGCAAGTCAGTTAATAACAAATTCTTATTTACAATGATGGCCTACCCCGGGCAAACTTTGGCGACGCTCTATGGCACTCCCAATCACGGCCAGATGTGAAACAGCCTTGATTCGAACCAAGGACTGTAGTGATGCCTCATGCACTGAGATGCAGTGCCTTAGACCACTGCGCCACTCGGGAGGCCATAAATCTCCTAACTTATAACTTGAAAATCTACTCTGCTATTCTATTATTTTCTCTACAAATCACCTGACTGTACTGCAGTAAGTTAAATAAGCAGATAGGGGGCGCTGTTAGTGTGTTAGATTGATGAAGTGACATGAGAAGGCCCGGCACCAGAACGAATCAGTTGGACAGACATTTGATTTCTATAGGCTGTAAAGTTATTATGACTTTAACTTTGATTCATATTTTGACTCTGCTATAAACAGTGGTCTTATTGGTGGACAACTTTTGACTCTGCTATAGACAGTGGTCTATACTGACCAAAAATATAAACGCAACATGCAACAATTTCAAAGAGTTACAGTTCATATAAGGATGGATTTGACATGCAGCTAAATGTGGACCTGGGAGGGCATAGGCCCACCCACTGGGGAACCACCCACTGGGAACCACCCACTGGGGAACCAGGTCCAGCCAATCCAAATGAGTTTTTGAGAGAAGTAAGCTTTTTGTGTGTATTTAACATTTCTGGGATATCTTATTTTAGCTTGTGAAACATGAGACCAGCACTTTAAGTGTGGCAGTTTCATTTATTCTCAGTATAATTGGTGGATGGCCCCAGGTTCTGCTCAATATTGTATTCTAGAAGCTGTCCCATGGTCAGGCTCTGGTAGAGGTTTTCTTCTAGAAGCTGTCCCATGGTCAGACTCTGGTAGCTGTCCCAGGGTCAGGCTCTGGCAGATGTTGTCTTCTGGAAGCTGTTGTCTTCAGAAGCTGTCCCAGGGCCATGGGACCAGCACTCCAATAGTTGACAGCTTGGCCTGTGAGGTCCATATCTACATCCAGATGTTACAGCAGTGTCTATGGGCTATGGATCTATGTGGGGGTAGAGTCCAGACATTACAGCAGTGTCTATGCTGTCTTTTTTTATTTTACTAGGCAAGTCAGTTAAGAACAAATTCTTATTTTCAATGATGGCCTAGGAACAGGAACAGTGGTTTAACTGCCTGTTCAGGGGTAGAACGACAGATTTGTCAGCTCAGGATTTGAACTTGCAACCTTTTGGTTACTAGTCCAACGCTCTAACCACTAGGCTACCCTGCCGCCCCTGTCTGGATCTATGTTGGGGGTAGAGTCCAGACATTACAGCAGTGTGCTGTGGATCTATGTGGGGGGGATTCCGGTGCTTGTGACAGGGTTGATTCTGTCATAGTCAGAACCAGGCTCAACAATATCCTAGACCTCTAATACGCAGGGTTAGGATTAACAGTCCCACTTTAAACAAAGTACAAGCTATAAAGGCTATATATAGCATACATAAAGGCTTCATAAGCACTACATAAATGCTTCACAATCAGCTATAAGCTATGTCATACTCTATAAATGTTTTATAAACATACATAGTGTGTTATGTCACATTTAGCAATTCACCCTACCTTACACCATTCGTAGAGCATGACATACGCTATAGATGATTAGTGAAGCCTTTATGTAGTGTTATATAAAGCCTTTATAAGTTGTACATTGTTTAAAGTGGGACAGGATTAACCAATGAAACACAGAGATAAAGTGCCCACCTGGTGTAACCTGCAGTTGAATCTCACTGACATCATCCGGCAATAAGAAGATCTCCACACCAGAAGACCACAGCAGTGGTGTTGTCATACGCAGAGAATCTCCCCTCCCTCACCCAGACGTCATGCTTCCTGGTCCCAATCAGGTCCCGGCAGGTTCGGCGGTCATCAATCCCACAGAAGTACTTGACATTGTCCTGGTTGGTGAAGGAGTATTCACATTGAAGCTTCTTCATGTGTCACTCCACTCCCCTCACAGAGATCTTCTGGCCATGACATGGAGCTGTCAATCACACAGGCGGAACAGGTGATCACTTTTTATGTCTTTACCTTTGATATTGAATTCTGACTTGTTGAAGAAGAGCTTGGAAGTCAGCATTTCACCGCACTTTACAGCTGCTGTGACAAATGTTGAATTGATCAATCAATTTGATTGATACCATTAAGACATTACTCACTTCACATCAGTGAATGTTGACTAATCTCATTACTGCCATAGTTAATCAATATTAAATAAAGATGATTGTTTGAAGAAATAACAAAGTCTCTCTCAGTATGAATTTCCACAAAATGACTGATCTAGGACCAGTCTCTACTGAAACAGCGTAGACCTAATTTAAGTCCAGTCTCTAGTGAAACAGTGTAGACCTGATCTAGGACCAGTTTCTAGTGAAACAGTGTGGACCTGATCTAGAATCAGTCTTTAGTGAAACACTGTAGACCTGATCTAGTACCAGTCTCTAGTATAACAGTGTAGACATGATCTAGGACCAGTCTCTAATGAAACAGTGTAGACCTGGTCCAGAACCAGTCTCTAGTGAAACAGCGTAGATCTGATCTAGGTCCAGTCTCTAGGGAAACAGTGTAGACCTGATCTAGGATCAGTCTCTAGTATAACAGTGTAGACCTGATCTAGGACCAGTCTCTAGTATAACAGTGTAGACCTGATCTAGGACCAGTCTCTAGTATAACAGTGTACTGTAAACCTACTTTAGAGAAGACCTAGTATAGTGATACAGACAGTCATCATGATTCTCTCCCAGTGAAGTCCCATCTTTCCCTGTACTGTCTCCAATCAATCCTGCCACAATATCTTCACTACACCCTACACTATCCTGTTACAGTACCTTCACTACACCCTACACTACTCCTGTTACAGTATCTTCACTACACCCTACACTATCCTGTTACAGTACCTTCACTACACCCTACACTACTCCTGTCACAGTACCTTCACTACACCCTACACTACTCCTATCACAGAACCTTCACTACACCCTAAACTAATCATGTTACACTATCTTCACTACACCCTACACTACTCCTGTTACGGTACCTTCACTACACCCTACACCAGTCCTGTTACAGTACCTTCACTACACCCTACACTACTCCTATCACAGAACCTTCACTACACCCTACACTACTCCTGTTACGGTACCTTCACTACAACCTACACTACTCCTGTCACAGTACTTTCACTACACCCTACACTACTCCTATCACAGAACCTTCACTACACCCTACACTACTCCTGTTACGGTACCTTCACTACACCCTACACTACTCCTGTCACAGTACCTTCACTACACCCTACACTACTCCTATCACAGAACCTTCACTACACCCTACACTACTCCTGCTACAGTACCTTCACTACACCCTACACTACTCCTATCACAGAACCTTCACTACACCCTACACTACTCCTGTTACGGTACCTTCACTACACCCTACACTACTCCTGTCACAGTACCTTCACTACACCCTACACTACTCCTATCACAGAACCTTCACTACACCCTACACTACTCCTGTTACGGTACCTTCACTACACCCTACACTACTCCGTTTACAGTACCTTCACTACACCCTACACTACTCCTGTTACAGTACCTTCACTACACCCTACACTACCCCTGTTACAGTACCTTCACTACACCCTACACTACTCCTGTTACAGTACCTTCACTACACCCTACACTACCCCTGTTACAGTACCTTCACTACACCCTACACTACTCCTGTTACAGTACCTTCACTACACCCTACACTACCCCTGTTCCAGTACCTTCACTACACCCTACACTACTCCTGTTACGGTACCTTCACTACACCCTACACTACTCCTGTTACAGTACCTTCACTACACCCTACACTACCCCTGTTCCAGTACCTTCACTACACCCTACACTACTCCTGTTACGGTACCTTCACTACACCCTACACTACTCCTGTCACAGTACCTTCACTACACCCTACACTACTCCTATCACAGAACCTTCACTACACCCTACACTACTCCTGCTACAGTACCTTCACTACACCCTACACTACTCCTATCACAGAACCTTCACTACACCCTACACTACTCCTGTTACGGTACCTTCACTACACCCTACACTACTCCTGTCACAGTACCTTCACTACACCCTACACTACTCCTATCACAGAACCTTCACTACACCCTACACTACTCCTGTTACTGGTACCTTCACTACACCCTACACTACTCCGTTTACAGTACCTTCACTACACCCTACACTACTCCTGTTACAGTACCTTCACTACACCCTACACTACTCCTGTCACAGAACCTTCACTACACCCTACACTACTCCTGTTACAGTACCTTCACTACACCCTACACTACTCCTGTTACAGTACCTTCACTACACCCTACACTACTCCTGTCACAGAACCTTCACTACACCCTACACTACTCCTGTCACAGTACCTTCACTACACCCTACACTACTCCTATCACAGAACCTTCACTACACCCTACACTACTCCTGTTACAGTACCTTCACTACACCCTACACTACTCCTGTTACAGTACCTTCACTACACCCTACACTACTCCTGTTACAGTACCTTCACTACACCCTACACTATCAGACCTGACCACAGACAGTCTATACGGCAGGTAGCCTAGTGGTTAGAGCGTTGGGTCAGTAACTGAAAGGTTGCTGGATCAAATCCTTGAGCTGACAAGGTAAAAAAATATATGTAATTCTGCCCCTGACCAAGGCAGTTAACCCACTGTTCCCTGGTAGGATGTCATTGTAAATAAGAATTTGTTTATAACTGACTTAAATATAGCTCGTTCTCCTTCAGGGAGATGGGTATACTGGTGGTGGGGGAGGTGCTGGGCATTAGCCACACCTGTTGATTTCTCTGTAGTGACCTCAGTGTCTCCAGGTCTGTGTGCTGCAGAGTGAAACTGGTTCAATCCGGCCAGAGGTTAGACTTCTAAACCACCAGAGAACTCAGCTAGCTGTGGTGACTAAGTGTTAAAACTGTCAACTTCTCTGTTCTAAAGTTACCATGTTTGTTTCAGCAGAGGAGGAACACATTATTGTGATGACAGTATAGTTAAAATACACATCAACATATTTTATTGATCCACATATGTTTACAGTAATTGTGAAAGTACAGTGCAGAATGGATTTCCAAGTATACAGGTTACATTTCAAAGTGAAAGTCACCATTATTAGTCAGTTGTACAACCAAATGCCTTCAACTGAAATCAACTGAAATGTGTCTTCCGCATTTAACCCAACCCCTCTGAATCAGAGAGGTGCGGGGGGCTGCCTTAATCAACATCCACGTCTTCAGCACCCGGGGAACAGTGGGTTAACTGCCTTGTTCAGGGGAAGAACAACAGATTTTTACCTTGTCAGCTCAGGGATTTGAACTTGCAACCCTCCAGTTACAAGTCCAACGCTTCTAACCACTAGGCTACCTGCTGCCCCCATTTCACTAACACTATCCTGTCTCTGAGGGAATTGATGGTGTCATCATTTTAGTTTGGACCTGTTGTGTTGAGGGTTTGGTAGGTGGAGTCTTCGGTTACTGGGTTGAGGGTTTGGTAGGTGGAGTCTTGGGTTGTTGTGTTGATGGTTTCCTCTCTTACACACCCTGTGACTCACAACACACAACGTATCATAAACAACGATTGCAGTGCGTTTAATGTTTAATTTGTCACATGTATGAGTCCAGAGAAATGCTTAACTTGCAAGCCCTTCCCAACAGTGCAGTATTCAAAATTGTTGAACTAAAAAAACATGAGAAATAAGAGAAGAAAAAAACTGGAGAATGTAAGACACAGGGTGAGTAATATGCAGGGTGAGTAATATGCAGGGTGAGTAATATGCAGGGAGAGGTATATACAGGGTGAGTTATATGCAGGGTGAGTTATATGCAGGGTGAGTTATATACAGGGATAGTTATATACAGGGCGTCAACTATACATATTACATACAGTGTGTGTGTTTGTCTGTACATGCATTGACGTGTGTGTGTGTGTGTGTGTGTGTGTGTGTCTGTGTCTGTCTGCATCTGAGAGTTACTCACTTGATGATGTCCTGTCTCTCCTCCATCTGTAGATCAATAGCAGGATGATTCCCACCACCAACACAGTCAGACTCACACACACCATGATGACCACTGGGGTAACTGGTAGGAAGACAGACAGGCAGACAAGTAGGTAGGCAGACAGTATTAGTGAGAGACAGACAGATAGGCAGACGGACGGACAGACAAGCGGGTAGGCAGACAGCGTGCGAGAGACAGACAGACACGCAGACAGACAGAGAGATATGCAGGCAGACAGACAGGAAACCAGACAGACAGACAAGCAGGTAGGCAGACAGTATTAGTGAGAGACAGACAGATAGGCGGACGGACAGACAGACAAGCAGGTAGGCAGACAGCGTAAGCGAGAGACAGACAGACACGCAGACAGACAGAGAGATAGGCAGGCAGACAGACAGGAAACCAGACAGACAGACAAGCAGGTAGGCAGACAGTGTTAGTGAGAGACAGACAGGCAGAGAGGGGGAGAGAGAGGGGGAGAGAGAGAGTTCAAATTGATTGCCTACAGCATTAAACATTGCAAACATTTCATATGTAGTTGTTATGTCTAAGATTTGAGAAAAATTATACCTGTTGTTGATGAAGATCGACCACTGAAGTCTCCAGATTCCAGAAACGTTTTGAAAATGCTTGGGAATGTTGCAGAGAGGATTGGAGGGGTTGTGGAGGTGTATGGGGATGTTGTAGAGAGGATTGGGATGGTTGTGGAGACATGGGGTCTGGAGGTGGGTGGTGATGGTGTAGGAGTGGGAGGAGCTGTGAGTCAATAGAAAGTACAGATAAACACCAATACTGAAACACCTTTATGTCAGGAAATAAGTCAGGAAGCCTCTCCATAATTAATAATTACTAGATACCATTATCTATTGAGTTTGAACTTACCATCTGTAACTATGAGATGCACCTCTTGGAATGAGTCCTTTATAGGTCGGTCCACTCCACACCAGTAGGTCCCAGAGTCTGTCTTCCTCAGGTCTTTGATGGTCACATAGAATACATCTCCCTTGTCTTCTATACTGTATCTATCTTGAGTTACATTCTTGCTGCCCTTCGTTTCAACCAGAATGTCTTTACCAGAACATGTCTTATTGCAGAAGTATTTGTTGTTGGTCCCTGCCCAAGGAAATGAGCAGCCCACAGTGACTTGTCCTCCTACCACTTCCTTAGTGACAGCTGACTCCACAACACACAGAGCTGTCAAACAGAAACACACAGTACAGTCACACCTGATGACCTGTCAGATATACTTTAACCCTGCTCAAATCTAACTTCAACCCTGCTCAAATCTTACTTTAACCCTGCTCAAATCTAACTTTAACCCTGTTCAAATCTAACTTTAACCCTGCTCAGATCTAACTTTAACCCTGTTCAAATCTAACTTTAACCCTGCTCAAATCTAACTTTAACCCTGTTCAAATCTAACTTTAACCCTGCTCAAATCTAACTTTAACCCTGCTCAAATCTAACTTTAACCCTGCTCAAATCTAACTTTAACCCTGTTCAAATCTAACTTTAACCCTGCTCAGATCTAACTTCAACCCTGCTCAGATCTAACTTTAACCCTGCTCAAATCTAACTTTAACCCTGTTCAAATCTAACTT
This sequence comes from Brachymystax lenok tsinlingensis, assembly GCA_030435695.1. NCBI lineage: Eukaryota > Metazoa > Chordata > Actinopteri > Salmoniformes > Salmonidae > Brachymystax > Brachymystax lenok. The sequence goes on along the minus strand of CM059812.1, from coordinate 35,090,282 downwards.
TAACCCTGCTCAGATCTAACTTTAACCCTGCTCAGATCTAACTTTAACCCTGCTCAGATCTAACTTTAACCCTGCTCAAATCTAACTTTAACCCTGCTCAAATCTAACTTTAACCCTGCTCAGATCTAACTTTAACCCTGCTCAAATCTAACTTTAACCCTGCTCAAATCTAACTTTAACCCTGCTCAGATCTAACTTTAACCCTGTTCAAATCTAACTTTAACCCTGTTCAAATCTAACTTTAACCCTGCTCAAATCTAACTTTAACCCTGCTCAAATCTAACTTTAACCCTGCTCAGATCTAACTTTAACCCTGTTCAAATCTAACTTTAACCCTGTTCAAATCTAACTTTAACCCTGCTCAAATCTAACTTTAACCCTGCTCAAATCTAACTTTAACCCTGCTCAGATCTAACTTTAACCCTGCTCAGATCTAACTTTAACCCTGTTCAAATCTAACTTTAACCCTGCTCAAATCTAACTTTAACCCTGCTCAAATCTAACTTTAACCCTGCTCAAATCTAACTGTAACCGTGCACATCTTACTTTAGCCCTGCACAAACCCAGGTAAAATACCAACATTTCATACATTCTAAGGTTCATTATCATAAGGTACATGTGAAACTTTACAAACTTTCTGTCTCCTTATAGACAAATACATATCTTATTCATTATGTACTATATCATCCAGACAGTTGTATAGAACATGAAAAAGACAGACAGACAGACTCACCTGAGAGGAGACAGCAGAAGACAACATGGAGTATCTTCATTCTGGACAGTTACTCCTCAGTTTCTGTACTGTTAAAGTTACTTTACTATCACAGTTACTATACTGTTAAAGTTACTTTACTACCACAGTTACTATAATGTTAAAGTCACTTTACTATCCTACCAGCGAGCACAGGTCCACAACAGCTTGTCTGTCAGCTATTCGTTTGACAGCAGGGTGCTTCTGAAATGCTCTGTCTTCCTTAATTGTAAGCTCCTCCCCCTCTGACACCCCACCCCTCTCTCTCTCTCTCTTTTTGTCTCTCTCTTTCTTTCAATTCAACTCAATTCAAAGGGATTTATAGGCTTGGGAAACATGCTTACATTATCAAAGCAGAGGTCTGTATGTCTATCTATGTCTCTCTCTCTGTGTGTCTCTCTCTCTCTGTGTGTGTCTCTCTCTGTGTCTCTCTCTCTCTCTCGTTCTCTCAATTCAACTACATTCAAATAGCTTTATTGGCTTCGGAAACATATGTTTACATTGCCAAAGCAAGTGAAATAGATAAAAACAAAAGTGAAATACACATAATAAAACTAATGTCAGAGAGATTGAGATAGTGATGGTGGTGGTGGGAGAGGGTGAACATTAGCTGAAACATCCTGATTTCTCTGTAGTGACCTCAGTGTCTCCAGGTCTATATGTGCTGCAGAGGGAAGCTGGTTCAATCCGGCCAGAGGTTAGACTTCTAAACCACCAGAGAACTCAGCTAGCTGTGGTGACTAAATGTTAAAACTGTCAACTTCTCTGTTCTAAAGTTACCATGTTTGTTTCAGCAGAGGAGGAACACATTGTTGAGATGATGACAGTATAGTTAAAGTACATCAATATATTTTATAACTTTTAATTACATTTCATTGATCCAAATACAGTCTTTGTAAATGATCAACTCAACAGATGAGTTTCTGAACAGAAGAAACATCCCTCCTCCACAACCCAACTCCCCTTTAATGAATGATGTCATCACATAACAGACAAGCTACTGAGATCTCAGTAAACCAATAGAACGACCTCCACATCGCCCCCTACAGAATGTTATCAGTACTGATGAATAAATATACTATAATCTCCACCACCAGTTGTCTCTCTCTATTGAGTCTGGGGACGAGGTTACAGTTATTCTAATTAACTATATGTTTCAACTCAGTCAATTCAGGAAGTGAAATTCCATTCAGGGATTGAATCAGCAGGGTGGAGATGTTGTTTCCTACCCTCACCACCTGGGGCCGGCCCGTCAGGAAGTCCAGGACCCAGTTGCACAGGACTGGGTCAAGACCTAGGGTCTCGAGCTTAATGACGAGCTTGGTGGGAACTATGGTGTTAAATCCTGAGCTGTAGTCGATGAACAGCATTCTTACATAGGTATTCCTCCTGTCCAGATGGGTTAGGGCAGTATGCAGTGTGATTGCGATTGCGTCGTCTGTGGACCTATTGTGACGGTAAGCAAATTGGAGTGGGTCCAGTGTGTCTGGCAGGATGGAGGTGATATGATCCTTGACTAGTCTCTCAAAGCACTTCATGATGACGGAAGGGAGTGCTACGGGGCGATAGTCATTTATCTCAGTTACCTTAGCTTTCTTGGGAACAGGAACAATGGTGGCCCTCTTGAAGCATGTGGGAACAGCAGACTGGGATAGGGACTGATTGAATATGTCCGTAAACACACCAGCCAGCTGGTCTGCACATGCTCTGAGGACACGGCCAGGGAAGCCATCTGGGCCGGCAGCCTTGCGAGGGTTAACACATTTAAAAGTTTTAGTCACATTGGCTGCGGTGAAGGAGAGCCCGCAGGTTTTGGTAGCGGGCCGTGTCGGTGGCACTGTATTGTCCTCAAAGCGAGCAAAGAAGTTGTTTAGTTTGTCTGGGGAGCAGGACGTCGTGGTCCGCGACGGGCTGGTTTTCTTTTTGTAGTCCGTGATTGACTGTAGACCCTGCCACATTCCTCTCGTGGTTCTGAGCCGTTGAATTGTGACTACTTTGTCTCTATATTGACGCTTAGCTTGTTTGATTGCTCTTGCGGAGGGAATAGCTACACTGTTTGTATTCAGTCATGTTTCCGGTCGCCTTACCTGGTTAAATGCAGTGGTTCGCGCTTTCAGTTTGTGCAAGAATGCTGCCATCAATCCACGGTTTCTGGTTGGGGAAGGTTTTAATAGTTGCTATGGGTACAACATCACCAATGCACTTGCTAATAAACTCGCTCACCGAATCAGCGTATACATCAATGTTGTTGTCAGATGCTATCCGAACATATCCCAGTCCACGTGCTCAAGCAATCTTGCAGCATGGAATCAGATTGGTCTGACCAGCGTTGAACAGACCTGAGAACGGGCGTTTCCTGTTTAAGTTTCTGTTTGTAGGCTGGGAGCAACAAAATGGAGTCATGGTCAGACTTGCCGAAAGGAGATCGGAGAATAGCCTTGTATGCATCACGGAAGTTAGAATAACAATGATCCAGGATTTTACCAGCCCGGGTGGCACATTCGATATGCTGATAGAATTTCAGGAGCCTTGTTTTCAAATTAGCCTTATTAAAATCCCCAGCCACAATAAGCCTCAGGATATGTGGTTTCCAATTTACATAGAGTCCAATGAATTTCTTTCAGTGCCGTCAATGTGTCAGCTTGAGGGGGGGATGTACACAGCTGTGATTATAATCGAGGAGAATTCTCTTGGTAGATAATGCGGTCTGCATTTGATTGCAATGGGCTTCTCTTAACTTCTTTGGGAGCAGCGCACGAGGTGACCGTTTTGGAGAGCCTGCCCAAAGTAAAATGCCTCCCATTCAGGCCCAGAAAATAGGATATGCACATATTTAGTACCATTGGATAGGAAACACCTAGAATTTTCTAAAAGTGTTAACATTTTGTCTATGAGTATAACAGAACGGATATGGCAGGCAAAAACCCGAGGAATTTCTGTCCTGGAAAATGTGGTTTTGACACATTGCCCCGCTCCCTTATGAAAATGCCCATATAAGGGCATATGAATGCAGTACCTATTGCTTCCTCTGGATGTCAACAGTCTCGAGAAAGTGTTCTGATTCTTTTAGAGCATAGAAGAAGACGAATAAGGTAGTGGCCACACAGATGTCAATAGAAGAAAACGCGCGTGCGTTCGCGGCTGGTGCGCTCTTTGGTTTTTTCCTTTCTTATCGCCCAGTTTATATTCCGTTTGAAATATTATACTATTTATACATAAAAGTGTTCCTAAGGATACATTTAAAATTATGTTTGATTGTTCTTGGACAAGTTTATAGGTATAAGTTGAACGAGTTCTCTTCACGTTTCAATGGAGGAGTCGACGCTATATTTTCTCATTATAATGCGCCAACCAAACTGAGATTTATGGATATAATACATTACTTTTTCTAACAAAAGAACCATGGATTGTCTTCGTTGGACACTTGGGAAGCCCTCAGCAGAAGTTCTTCAAAAGGTAATTGTTTTTTTTTCGCTGTGAAATGTGTTTTCTGTGAACCGTGAAGGCTTATGAATTTATGGTAATGGAAAAAATATGTGGGGTGCTATCCTCAAACAATCAAATGTGGTGCTTTCGCTGTAAAGCCTTTTTGTAATCTGACAACGCTGTGATATTGCCAAGAAGCAGAGCTTTTGATGACTATGAAACACTTGTATATTGATGCATGTTTAATAATTCAACTTTTCGATTTTGAATTTGGCGCCTTGCATTTCACCTGCTAGCGCCCCACCGCTCCCTAAGAAGTTCATCATAGCCTCAATATTGTCCCACACATTGAATATAGTTGCAGAGAGTCCCTGTAATCCTAGATGCAGAACATTCAGGCGAGAAGAAACACCACCCAGTTAGACCAGTCGTGTGAGAAACTCGTCATCACGCAAGAGATCCACATGTGAAAATATAGTCAGTATAGAAAACTTTAATTTCGTCTCGCAATTCATACTTTGACCCTTGATAACCAGCACACTTCTGTATGTTGTAAAAGCGTTACATGGTCGCTGCCCATTTTCACTGGAGTGTCCAAAACGTCTTTCAAGCTGTCAGGCATTCCCTTGGCAGCAAGAGCCTCTCGGTGGATGCTGCAGTGTACCAAAGTGGCGTTGGGAGCAACTGCTTGCACGCGCGTTACCACTCCACTATGTCTCCTTGTCATGGCTTTTGCGCCATCAGTACAGATACCAACACATCTTGACCACCAAAGTCTATTTGATGTAACAAAGCTGTCCAGTACTTTAAAAATATCCACTCATGTTGTCATGGTTTCCAGTGGTTTGCAGAAGAGGATGTCTTCCTTAATTGACCCCCCATAAACATCTCCTGCCTGTCACGAATTCCGCCGAAGTCGGCCCCTCTCCTTGTTCGGGCGGTGTTCGGCGGTCGACGTCAACGGTTTACTAGTCATCACCGCTCCTTTTCGTTATCCATTGGTTTTGCCTTGTTTTTCCGTTCACACCTGTTGTTCATTTCCCACCTGTTGTTCATTTTGAGTGATTATTTTTGTTTGTTTCGGTCTGTGTGTTTTGACGGTTATCTGCCTACACCTTTGTACTTTGTTTTGTACTGGTGGCGTATTAAATACGTTGGTTTCCACGCATCTCAACTCTCCTGCGCCTGACTCCTTTTTGTCGTCAGTACACAGCATTACACTGCCATGTCACTGATGCGTCGTGAAACAGTGTTGTTTGATGAAGGCATTGTCTGTATAGTATTTTGGGCCTTTTCCCCCAGCATTGTCCCAGTCATATTCGCGGCAGCAGGAAGAATTAAGTCCTCCACAATAGTACGGGGGCAATAGTATCCACTTCTCATTTTCCATTTGTTTTGTCTTGTTTTCACACACACCTGGTTTTAATTTTCATTCATTACTGTTGTCCATTTAACTGTTGTCCACGTCTGTGTGGGGAATTGTTTGTTTTGGCATGTTGGTACGCCGGGTTATATGTTTTCACCCGTGCTTTGTGCAGCCTGTATTGTGTGATTATTTTGTACTTTGTGCTGCCTTACTTGGGTTTTTGGGCATTTGTTTTATGACGCGGTTGCGTTCTGTATTTTGACATTGCCTAGTAAAGTGCTTAGTCCACTCATCTCTGCTCTCCTGCGCCTGACACTTTACACCAGCTACACCCACCTTATGGCACGTCTGCTTACCAACCAAACATTCACGAAATGGGACAAACACCACATTGAGACTCTGCATTCAGAATTCTGCAAAAACATCCTCTGTGTACAATGTAAAACACCAAATATTGCATGCAAAGTAGAATTAGGACTACACTCTATATACTGAGGTACGATGTAACTTGTAAATGAGGACCACTGTAGCAGTGCTATTGAGCGAGAACGCCATACGCATTCTTGGTTCTCAAGAGAAGACAGGCTATGTGCACACTGCCCACAAAATGACTTAGAAACTGAGCTGCACTTCCTATCCTCTTGCCAAATGTATGACCATATTAGAGACACATATTTCCCTCAGATTGCACAGACTCTCTCTCTCTCTCTCTCTCTCTCTCTCTCTCTCTCTCTCTCTCTCTCTCTCTCTCTCTCTCTCTCTCTCTCTCTCTCTCTCTCTCTCTCGAAAGATTTCTGACATGTTGCCACAAGATAAGGACCACCAGTGAGGAACAAACACCATTGTAAATACAACGTACTTGTATTGGTCCCTGCCCATGTGGATGTGCAGACGAAAGTGACCTGTCCCCCAACAGCTCCGGTCACCTTAGTGATGGCTGACTCCACAACACAGAGAGCTGTAAAACAGAAACATACGGTAACTAGAGAGGAACTGGACCTCATTGTCCTCAACATCATCATACTGTACCCATCAACAGAGAGGTAAGAGAACAACTTACAGGCCATTACTACAAGGTAACATAATGATATGGGAATTTGTATGTTTAAGTAATGACTAAGAATATTTCACCCTGAAAATGTATGTAATAGGTGTTAGAGGAATAAGGCAATAATTATAGAATGTGTAGGTCTAGAACTTTTTAAAAGACTAAGACATCGTGTTACTATTTTGCAACCTAAGCAGGATGGAGTTGAGATAACAGAGGAAAAGGAGAACTGTCGACAGACGATTTATAACTAAAACCAACAACAGGAAAACGGTTTCTCCACCCAGGGAGGGGGAGAAACGGTTAGAAACGGTTAGAAAACTGTTTAGAAGTGATAAGCTGTAAATATGTTAAACACAGCCCGCCTAAAGCGGGGTGGAGTTAAATTGTATGTACATATAAAAGACTGTGTTCCCATTGTGAATTCAGAAAGTGCCATGAATAAAACCTTACAACCTTTGGGTTACAGACTGAGTAGTTAATTAGAAGTTCATTTTAGAACACTGAGAACAAAATTCTCGTGACACTCTTCCACCTCTCTCTCTCCGTGACATATAATATTGTCATTGGATCATCTGAACAGATCTATTGTGTGAGGTAGACAGACATAACTTTATAAACTGATACAGACACACAGACCTGAGAGGAGACAGAACTCTACTGAGAGGAGACAGAACTCACCTGAGAGGAGACAGAACTCACCTGAGAGGAGACAGAACTCTTCTGAGAGGACACAGAACTCTTCTGAGAGGACACAGAACTCACCTGAGAGGAGACAGAAATCACCTGAGAGGAGACATAACTCACCTGAGAGGAGACAGAAATAACCTGAGAGGAGACAGAACTCACCTGAGAGGAGACAGAAATCACCTGAGACGAGACAGAACTCATCTTAGAAGAGACAGAAATCACCTGAGAGGAGGCAAAACTCACCTGAGAGGAGACAGAAATCACCTGAGAGGAGACAGAACTCATCTGAGAGGAGACAGAAATCACCTGAGAGGAGACAGAACTCATCTGAGAGGAGGCAGGACTCATCTGAGAGGAGGCAGGACTCACCTGAGAGGAGACAGAAATCTCCTGAGAGGAGACAGAACTCAACTGAGAGGAGACAGAAATCACCTGAGAGGAGGCAGAACTCACCTGAGAGGAGACAGAACTCACCTGAGAGGAAGCAGAACTCAACTGAGAGGAGGCAAAACTAACCTGAGAAGAAACAGAACTCACCTGAGAGGAGACAGAACTCACCTGAGAGGAGACAGAAATCACCTGAGAGGAGACAGAACTCAACTGAGAGGAGACAGAACTCATCCGAGAGGAGGCAGAAATCACCTGAGAGGAGACAGAACTCAACTGAGAGGAGACAGAACTCATCCGAGAGGAGGCAGAACTCACCTGAGAGGTGTCAGCAGGAGACAACATGGAGTATCCTCCCTTCTGGACAGTTACTCCTCAGTTACTATACTGTTAAAGTTACTTTACTATCACAATTACTATACTGTTATAGTTACTTTACTATAACAGTTACTATACTGTTAAAGTTACTTTACTATCACAGTTACTATTCAGTTAAAGTTACTTTACTATCACAGTTACTATACATTTAAATTTACTTTACTATCACAGTTACTATATTGTTAAAGTTACTTTACTATCACTGTAACTGTTCAGTTAAAGTTACTTTACTATCACAGTTACTATACTGTTAAAGTTGCTTTACTATCACAGTGACTATACTGTTAAAGTTACTTTACTACAACAATTACTATACTGTTATAGTTACTTTACTATCACAGTTACTATACTGTTTAAGTTACTGTACTACCACAGTTACTATACTGTTAAAGTTACTTTACTACCACAGTTACTATACTGTTATTGTTACTTTAATACCACAGTTACTATACTGTTAAAGTTACTTTAATACCACAGTTACTATACTGTTAAAGTTACTTTACTATCACTGTTACTATACTGTTAAAGTTACTTTAGTATGCTGCCAGGTAGCACAGGAGCGGCAGCCGAGGTGTCAGTTTTGGAGAGTCTGGCGTGCCCGAAGTAAAATACCTGCCACTCAGGCCCAGAAACTAGGATTTGCACATAATTAGTACTATTGGATAGAAAACACTCTGAAGTTTCTTTTTAAAATAATGTCTGTGAGTATAACAGAACTGATATAGCAGGCGAAAACCCAAGGAAAATCCATCCGGATTTGCTTTTTTTTTTTTAGATGACCTTTTTCTCCTGGCTGCCAATGGCATTTGCAGTTATCTAGGACTCAGACTGCAGTACCTATGGCTTCCACTGGATGTCAACAGTCTTTAGACAGGGTTTCAAGACATTAGATTGAATTAGAAGCGAATAGAAGAAGAATTTAGAGGTGGACCCAGGAAGTCAATAGAATGACATGCGCGGTCACGGTCTCGCGCGCTCTTTGGTTTTTTCCTTTCCTATCGTTCAGGTTATCATCCGGTTGAAATATTATAGTAAATATACATAAAAGGATACATTATAAATTATGTTTGATTTGTTTGGACTAAGTTGATAGGTATAATTTTAACGCGTTCTCTTCACGGCTCAGTGGGCGACTCGACGGTGGATTTTCTGAACATAACGCGCCAACCAAACTGAGATTTATGGATACAATAAAGGACTTTTTCTAACAAAAGAACCATTGGATGTCTTCCTTGGACACTTTGGATGCCCTCAGCAGTAGTTCTTCGAAAGGTAAGGGATTTATTTTAGCTCTTATATGGGTTTTTGTGTGACCCGTGCTGGTTATGAATTTATGCTAATGCATAAATATGTGTCACGATCTTCATGAGTGATGGACCAAGACGCAGCGATGCTTCCAGTATACATATTTTATTAAACATAACTGGGAAAAATAATAAACAAACGAAGATCGTAACTACGGTGAACATATAAACTCAAACCAACAATCAAACAAACAATGACCCACAAAACCCCAGTGAAAAGCACAAACATATATGTGGTTCCCAATTAGAGGTAACAGCTGCCTCTAATTGGGAACCATAAACCCAACATAGAAGTATAACACCTAGAACCAAAAAACCCTACTAAACAAAACAAACTAAACACGCCAGCCTGAAACCCAGGGCTGGACGTGACATTATGTGAAAAAAAGTCCATGGTGGCGGCTCCGGTGCCGGCCGTGCTGGCCCGAGAAGACGCACCGAGGCTAGAAGGAGGCCCGGGGCTAGAAACCAGAACCGTACGTGCCGGGCACTCAATGCTCACAGGGGACCTGATACGTGAAGCAGAGACAAGCTGTGCTGGACTCGCGATGCGCACAGAGGTGCGGGGAGCAGGAACAGGCTGTACTGGACTCACAAAGCGCACTGGGACTCTGGTGCGGGGAGCAGGAATGGGCCGTGCTGGACTCACGAAGCGCACTGGGACTCTGGTGCTGGGAGCAGGAACGGGCCATGCTGGACTCACCATGCGCTTCGGGACTCTGGTGCGGGGAGCAGGAACGGGCCGTGCTGGGCTCACGATGCGCACTGGGACTCTGGTGCGGGGAGCAGAAACGGGCCGTGCTGGACTCCACGGGCGCACTGGGACTCTGGTGCGGGAGCAGGAACGGGCCGTGCTGGACTCACGATGCGCACTGGGACTCTGGTGCGGGGAGCAGGAATGGGCCGTGCTGGGCTCACGATGCGCACTGGGACTCTGGTGCGGGGAGCAGGAACAGGCAGCTGCGGGGCTCACGATGCGCACAGGGATCCTGGTGCGTGGAACAGGGACAGGACGTGCTGGGCCCACGACGCACACAGGGATCCTGGAGCGTGAAAGAGGGACAGGACGTGCTGGACCCACGATGTGCACAGGATCCTGGTGCGTGGAACAGGGACAGGACGTGCCGGGCCCATGACGCGCACAGGGATCCTAGTGCGTGGAACAGGGACAGGACGTGCTGGACCCACAGCGCGCACAGGAGACCTGGATCGCAGAGCCGGCACCATCCCTCCAGGCTGCACACTCACCCTAGCCTCAAAGATGAGGGGAGCTGGAATGTCGCGCAACGGGCTATGGGCGCGAACCGGAGATACCGCACGCAGAGCCGGCGAAGGATATTTAGGTTCAAGAAGGCGCACTGGAGACCTAGCGCGCAGAGCCGGCACCATTCGTCCAGGCTGCACTCTCACCCTGGCCTCACAGATAAGGGAGCTGGAATGTCGCGCACCGGGCTGTGGGCACGAACCAGAGACACCACGCAGAGCCGGGCGCAGGATATCCTGGCCCAAAGAGGCGCACCGGAGACCAGGAGCGCTGAGCCAACACCCTCTTTCCTGGCTGCCAACTCCCTCTAGCACGACAGATGCGAGGAGCTGGCAAGTCGCGCCAAGACTGGTTAGAACGCCAAGACTGGAGACACCGTGCTTTTCACAGCATAACACGGTGTCTTACCAGTGCGACGCTACCTCCGGAAAGCGCGAGGAGTTGGCTCAGGTCTCCAACCTGCACCAGCCAAACTCCCCGTGTGCTTCCCCCCCACCAATATTTTGGGGGGGCTGCCTCTCGGGCTTCCTCGCCAGGCGTGTTCCCGATCGGGTGTCCATACACCATACTTTTCCTCATAAAAGAGCCGCTCCGCCGCCGCTGCTTCCAGCTCCTCTTTAGGACGGCGATACTCCCCAGGCTGGGTCCAGGGTCCCTCTCCAGCCAGGATTTCCTCCCATGTCCAGAAATCCTGGCTCTTTCGCTGCTTGGTCCTGTTTTGGTGGGTCATTCTGTTACGATCTTCATGAGTGACGGACCAAGACGCAGCGATGCTTCCAGTATACATATTTTATTAAACGTAACTGGGAAAATAATAAACAAACGAAGATCGTAACTACGGTGAACATATAAACTCAAACCAACAATCAAACAAACAATGACCCACAAAACCCCAGTGAAAAGCACAAACATATGGTTCCGAGTTAGAGGTAACGACAATCAGCTGCCTCTAATTGGGAACCTTAAACCCAACATAGAAATATAACACCTAGAACCAAAAAACCCTACTAAACAAAACAAACTAAACACGCCAGCCTGAAACCCAGGGCTGGACGTGACAATATGTGAGGTGCTGTCCTCAAACAATCAAATGTTGTGCTTTCGCTGTAAAGCCTTTTTGAAATCTGACAACGCTGTGATATTGCCAAGAATCAGAGCTTTTGATGACTATGCAACACTTGTATATTGATGAATGTTTAATAATTCAACTTTTGGATTTTGAATTTGGCGCCTTACATTTCACCGGGTAGTGTCGGGAACGGCCCGCTAGCACCCCGTTTATCTTAAAGTTACTTTACTATCACAGTTACTATACTGTTAAAGTTACTTTAGTATGCTGCCAGCTAGCACAGGTCCACAACAGCTTCTCTGTCAGCTACCAGTTTGACAGCAGGGTGTTATTGAAGAGCTCTTTATTCATTTATTGAAGCTCCTCCTTCCTCTGACACCACACCAGTTTCACCGGAAGTTGTCCTGCTAGCGGGACACCTATCCTTAAGATGTTTTAACATTGCCAAAGCAAGTGCAGTAGATAATAAACAAAAGTGAAATTTAAATTTAAATTAACAGTACACATTACACTCACAGAAGTTCCAAAGGAATAAAGACCTTTCAAATGTAATTTTGTGTCTATGTACAGTGTTGTAATGATGTGCACATTTTTAAAGTACAAAAAGGAGGGAAAAAAATTACATAAATATGGGTTGTATTTACAATGGTGTTTGTTCTTCACTGGTTGCCCTTTTCTTGTGGCAACAGGTCACACATGTTGCTGCTGTGATGGAACACAGTGGTATTTCACCCAGTAGATTTGGGAGTTTATCAAAATTGAGTTGGTTTTCAAATTCTTTGTGGGTCTGTGTTAACCTGAGGGAAATATTTGTCTCTGATATGGTCATACATTTTTGGCAGGAGGTTAGGAATTGCAGCTCAGTTTCCACCTCATTTTGTGGACAGTGTGCAGATAGCCTGTCTTCTCTTGAGAGCCAGGTCTGCCTACGGCAGCCTTTCCCAATAGCAAGACTACTGTATGCTCACTGAGTCGGTACATAGTCAAAGCTTTCTCTCACTCTCTCGCTCTCTCTCCATTATTTCTAATATCTTTATTGGCAGGAAGGGCATATTGTCAAAGAATGCCTTGGAACTAGAATTGAGAACATTAACATCATTATAATATATATACACCAAGATTGACATATGCAGCATTTACTGTGAATGCAAGCTGTGAAGCTGAAGTTCTTGAATAAGGATTGAATAGAGCCCCTAAGTAAATAAACATACAGTGGACAATAGAGTTAACAATAACCACGACAATGGCATAGACAACATGTTGGTCTGTCAGACACTGTCCCTACAGAATTACAGTTTAAAGAAATAGATACATTTCAAATGTCATATTATGGCTACAGAATGGAATTCTCTCTCTCTCTCTCTCTCTCTCTCTCTCTCTCTCTCTCTCTCTCTCTCTCTCTCTCTCTCTCTCTCTCTCTCTCTCTCTCTCTCTCTCTCTTTCTCTCTCTCTTGCTCTCTCTCTTGCTCTCTTTCTATATCCTTCTCTCTCTCTCCCTTTCTCTGTCACTCTCTCTCTCTCTCTCTCTCTCTCTCTCTCTCTCTCTCTCTCTTTCTCTCTCTCTTGCTCTCTTTCTATATCCTTCTCTCTCTCTCCCTTTCTCTGTCTCTCTCTCTCTCTCTCTCTCTCTCTCTCTCTCTATATATATATGTATATATATATATATACACTGCTCAAAAAAATAAAGGGAACACTTAAACAACACAATGTAACTCCAAGTCAATCACACTTCTGTGAAATCAAACTGTCCACTTAGGAAGCAACACTGATTGACAATAAATTTCACATGCTGTTGTGCAAATGGAATAGACAACAGGTGTAAATTATAGGCAATTAGCAAGACACCCCCAATAAAGGAGTGGTTCTGCAGGTGGTGACCACAGACCACTTCTCAGTTCCTATGCTTCCTGGCTGATGTTTTGGTCACTTTTGAATGCTGGCGGTGCTTTCACTCTAGTGGTAGCATGAGACGGAGTCTACAACCCACACAAGTGGCTCAGGTAGTGCAGCTCATCCAGGATGGCACATCAATGCGAGCTGTGGCAAGAAGGTTTGCTGTGTCTGTCAGCGTAGTGTCCAGAGCATGGAGGCGCTACCAGGAGACAGGCCAGTACATCAGGAGACGTGGAGGAGGCCGTGGGAGGGCAACAACCCAGCAGCAGGACCGCTACCTCCGCTTTTGTGCAAGGAGGAGCAGGAGGAGCACTGCCAGAGCCCTGCAAAATGACCTCCAGCAGGCCACAAATGTGCATGTGTCTGCTCAAACGGTCAAAAACAGACTCCATGAGGGTGGTATGAGGCCCGACGTCCACAGGTGGGGGTTGTGCTTACAGCCCAACACCGTGCAGGACGTTTGGCATTTGCCAGAGAACACCAAGATTGGCAAATTCGCCAATGGCGCCCTGTGATCTTCACAGATGAAAGCAGGTTCACACTGAGCACATGTGACAGACGTGACAGAGTCTGGAGACGCTGTGGAGAACATTCTGCTGCCTGCAACTTCCTCCAGCATGACCGGTTTGGCGGTGGGTCAGTCATGGTGTGGGGTGGCATTTCTTTGGGGGCCGTGACACCCTCCATGTGCTCGCCAGAGGTAGCCTGACTGCCATTAGGTACCGAGATGAGATCCTCAGACCCCTTGTGAGACCATATGCTGGTGCGGTTGGCCCTGGGTTCCTCCTAATGCAAGACAATGCTAGACCTCATGTGGCTGGAGTGTGTCAGCAGTTCCTGCAAGAGGAAGGCATTGATGCTATGGACTGGCCCGCCTGTTCCCCAGACCTGAATCCAATTGAGCACATCTGGGACTTCATGTCTCGCTCCATCCACCAACGCCACGTTGCACCACAGACTGTCCAGGAGTTGGCGGATGCTTTAGTCCAGGTCTGGGAGGAGATCCTCAGAGACCATCCGCCACCTCATCAGGAGCATGCCCAGGCGTTGTAGGAGGTCATACAGGCACGTGGAGGCCACACACACTACTGAGCCTCATTTTGACTTGTTTTAAGGACATTACATCAAAGTTGGATCAGCCTGTAGTGTGGTTTTCCACTTTAATTTTGGAGTGTGACTCCAAAACCAGACCTCCATGGGTTGATACATTTGATTTCCATTGATAATTTTTGTGTAATTTTGTTGTCAGCACATTCAACTATGTAAAGAAAAAGTATTGAATAAGATTATTTCATTCATTCAGATCTAGGATGTGTTATTTTAGTGTTCCCTTTATTTTTTTGAGCAGTATATATATATATATATATATATATATATATATATATATATATATATATAGAAGGAGATATATATGTGTATATATATATATATATATATATATATATATATATATATATTTATAAACTGGTTGGTTTCAGCCCTGAATGCTGATTGGCTGATATCTGTGCTATTTCAGACCGTATACTACACTCTAATTACTTTGGTAACCAGGTTATAATAGCAATAAGGCTCCTCTGGGCTTTGTGGTATATGGCCAACATACCACGGCTAAGGTCTGTATCCAGGCGCTCCGCATTCATCGTTCGTAGGATCAGCCCTTAGTCGTGGGATATTGGTCATATACCACACCTCGTCGGGCCTTATTTCTTAAATATACAGTACAGTACAGTTTTGACCAGGTCCCATAGAGAACAAAGGGCTCTGGTTAAAAGCAGTGCACTATATTGGGAGTACAGTTCAGCTTCAATGTGAAAATGGTCAACTACACTTTACTAAAGTTCCCATTAAGACACTGCGTGTTTTGTTGACAATTTATATATGAAATGTAATATATAATATGTATTACATTTCATTGATCCAAATACTTTACAGTAATTGGTGTCAGTATGGTCCAGAATGGATTTTCATACATTAGGTACAAATGTTACAAAGACTTAATGAAAACCTTCCTGTCTCTGTGTGAGTTTGATGATGTCATACTATTACTTTGGGTCTGTTGTGTTGAGGGTTTGGTAGGTGGAGTCTTGGGTTGTTGTGTTGAGGGTTTGGTAGGTGGAGTCTTGGGTTGTTGTGTTGAGGGTTTGGTAGGTGGAGTCTTGGGTTGTTGTGTTGAGGGTTTGGTAGGTGGAGTCTTGGGTTGTTGTGTTGAGGGTTTGGTAGGTGGAGTCTTGGGTTGTTGTGTTGAGGGTTTGGTAGGTGGAGTCTTGGGTCTGTTGTGTTGAGGGTTTGGTAGGTGGAGTCTTGGGTTATTGCATTGAGGGTTTGGTAGGTGGAGTCTATGGTCTGTTGTGTTGAGGGTTTGGTAGGTGGAGTCTTGGGTTGTCGTGTTGAGGGTTTGGCAGGTAGAGTCTATGGTCTGTTGTGTTGAGGTTTTGGTAGGTGGAGTCTTGGGTTGTTGTGTTGAGGTTTTGGTAGGTGTAGTCTTGGGTTGTTGTGTTGAGTGTTTGGTAGGTGGTGTCTTGGGTTGTCGTATTGAGGGTTTGGTAGGTGGTGTCTTGGGTTGTCGTATTGAGGGTTTGGTAGGTGGAGTCTTGGATTGTTTTGATGGTACCCTCTATTTCACACACTGTGATTCCTGTGTCTGGATTGGAGTCTGGCCCTGTGGAACACACAACATGCACTTTACTGTATATACAAAAGTATGTGGACACCCTTCAAATTAGTGGATTCAACTATTTCAGCCACACCCATTGCTGACAGGTTTATAAAATATAGTACACTGCCATGCAATCTCCATAGACAAACATTGGCATTTGAATGGCCTTACTGAAGAGCTCAGTGACTTTTAACTTGGCACCGTCATAGTATGCCATCTTTCCAACAAGTCAGCTTATAACATTTCTGCCCTGCTAGAGCTGCCCCGGTCAACTGTAAGTGTTGTTATTGTGAAGTGGAAACATCAGTGCCCAACATCAGTGCTCTTGCTGCTGAATGGAAGCAAGTCCCTGCAGCAATGTTCCCACATCTAGTGGAAAGCCTTCCCAGAAGAGTAGATGCTGTTAATGCAGCAAAGGGGGGACCAACTCCATTTTAATGCCCATGATTTTGGAAGGAGATTCTTGACGAGAAGATGTCCTCATACTTTAGATGATGTAGTGTATTATAAACAAAGGTTACAGTGTGTGTGTCTGTTGCCTGCATGCATGTACATATATATATACACTCATATGAGGGTTACTCACTTGATAATCTCTTGTCTCTCCTCCATTGGTAGATCGCCACCAACACTGTCAGACTCACACACAGCATAATGACCACTGTGGTACCTAGAACTACAAATAGAATATAATAACTCTTAGAACATTATCCCTCCTTCAGCTACTGTACCAGTATCTTAAGAAACTTGTACAATAGGGGGACTAGGTGGTTAGGAAACAGGTACAGTAGTTGTAGGAGGACTAGGTGGTTAAGAAACTGGTACAGTAGTTGTAGGGGGACTAGGTGGTTAAGAAACTGGTACAGTAGGGGGACTAGGTGGTTAGGAAACAGGTACAGTAGTTGTAGGAGGACTAGTTGGTTAGGAAACAGGTACAGTAGTTGTAGGAGGACTAGGTGGTTAGGAAACAGGTACAGTAGTTGTAGGAGGACTAGGTGGTTAAGAAACTGGTACAGTAGGGGGACCAGGTGGTTAGGAAACTGGTACAGTAGTTGTAGGAGGACTAGGTGGTTAAGAAACTGGTACAGTAGGGGGACTAGGTGGTTAGGAAACTGGTACAGTAGTTGTAGGAGGACTAGGTGGTTGAAACTGGCACAGTAGGGGACTAGGTGGTTAGGAAACTGGTACAGTAGTTGTAGGAGGACTAGGTGGTTAGGAAACTGGTACAGTGGGGGACTAGGTGGTTAGGAAACTTGTACAGTAGGGGACTAGGTGGTTAGGATACTGGGACAGTAGGGGACCAAGTGGTTAACCACCTAGTCCCCTCCTACAACCACTGTACCAGTTTCCCCAACCACCCAGTCACCCTACTGTACCAGTTTCCTAACCACCTAGTCCCCCTACAACTACTGTACCAGTTTCCTAACCACCTAGTCCCCCTACAACTACTGTACCAGTTTCCTAACCACCTAGTCCTCCTACAACTACTGTACCAGTTTCCTAACCACCTAGTCTCTCTACAACTACTGTACCAGTTTCCTAACCACCTAGTCCTTCTACAGCTTTCCCAGCTAGTATGATAACAGTTGTACTGGGATCTTACCTGAGAGAGAGAGAGAAGATAGAGAGAGTTACATTTTGAGCCCCACCCTCTTCAACATGTTAATCAACAAATTGGCAACGGCACTACAATCTTAAGTCAAATGTCTACTGTTTTCTGATGATCTGTTGCTTCTGTCCCCAACCAAGGAGGGCCTACAGCAGCACCTAGATCTTCTGCACAGATTCTGTCAGACCTGGTCCTCCGCACTGAATCTCAGTAAGAGAAAAATAATGATGTTTGAATTATTTTTTTGAGACTTAGTGTTTGTTGTTTTTTCCAGTGTACTGTGATCCTGCGGCTACTGTTTATCAGTAAAGTATTTATGTTGATCCTTAATGACTGATTCCGCGTCTGGTCTCTTCTCTGCACCTGGGTCCAACCTCACCATGTCACACAGCACCACAGGTGAAAGATGTGAATAGCTATGAAAGATCTGAGAGACAAAGCAAAAATGGCCTTCTACGCCATCAAAAGGAACAACAAATTCTGTCTAAATCTACCTAAATCAGCTATAGAACTCATTGCCCTTGATGGTTGTGCGGTCTGGGGTCCGCTCCCTAACCAAAAATTCACAAAATGGGACAAACAACACCTTGAGAATCTGCACGCAGAAATCTACAAAAACATCCTCTGTGTACAACGTAAAACACCAAATAATGCATGCAAAGTAGAATTAGGACTACACACTATACTGAGGTATGATGCAACTTGTAAATGAGGAACCACTGTAGCAGTGCTATTGAGAGAGAACGCCATAGGCAGACCTGGTTCTCAAGAGAAGACAGGCTATGTGCACACTGCCCACAAAATGAGGTGGAAACTGAGCAGCACTTCCTAACCTCTTGCCAAATGTATGACCATATTAGAGACACATATTTCCCTCAGATTACACAGACCCACAAAGACTTGAAAACAAATCCAATTTTGATGAACTCTCATATCTACTGGGTGAAATACCACAGTGTGCAATCACTGCAGCAATATTTGTGACATGTTTCCACAAGAAAAGGGCAACCAGTGAAGAACAAACAGCACTGTAAATACAACACATAATTATGTTTATTTATTTTCCCTTGTGTACTTCAACACATTTTCACAACACTGTACATTGCCGTAATACAACATTTGAAATGTCTATTCTTTTGAAACTTTTGTGAGTGTAATGTTTCCTGTTCATTTGTGATTGCTCATTTCACTTTTGTTTATCTATTTTACTTGCTTTGGCAATGTAAACATATACCCATGCCAATAAAACCAGTTTAATTGAATTGAATTGAGAAACAGAGAGAGAGAGAGAGAGAGATGGATAAAGAAAGAGAGCAAGAGAGAGAGAGAGAGAGAGAGAGAGAGAGGGAGAGAGGGAGAGAAAGAAAGAGAGCAAGAGAGAGAGAGAGATATATATAAAGAGTGTCTGATAAGTTTAGAGCTAGGTGGAGGGTTGAGTATTTACCTGTAGAGTGGTAGTTTCCCTCAGTCTCTCTAGATGTGAATGCTGGTGGTACGAAGAGGACATGGCGTCCGGTGGTCAGAGCTGGGGTTGTAGGACACAGACCTGTGTGAAAATACATTGTCATGAGCTATGAGTGAGAGATTTGAGAACACAAACAAGTATGTGATTGGGTGTTAACTTACCATCTGTAACTGTGAGATACACCTCTTGGTATGAATCTTTAAAAAATCTGTTAACTCCACACCAGTAGGTCCCAGAGTCTGACGTCTTCAGGTTGTTGATGGTAACAGTGAAGTCTCCATCTCCTCTGTCATCTATACTGTATCTCCCTGTCTTCATATATTTATTGCTGTCCACAGTTTGAATGAGAATGTCACTATTACATGAACATTTTCCGTTGCAGAAGTACTTGTAATTAGTCCCTGCCCATATGAATGAGCAGACGAAAGTGACCTGTCCCCCAGCGGCTCCGGTCACCTTAGTGATGACTGACTCCACAACACAGAGAGCTGTAAACAGAAACATACGGTAACTAAAGAGGAACTGGACCTCATTGTCCTCAACATCATCATACTGTACCCATCAAGAGAGAGGTAAGAGGACAACTTACAGGCCATTACTACAAGGTAACATAATATACTCATATCATCTGAACAGATCTACTGATACAGACACACAGACCTGAGAGGAGGCAGAACTCACCTGAGAGGAGGCAGAACTCATCTGAGAGGAGATAGAAATTACCTTAAAGGAGACAGAACTCACCTGAGAGGAGACAGAACTCACCTGAGAGGAGGCAGAACTCACCTGAGAGGAGGCAGAACTCACCTGAGAGGAGGCAGAACTCACCTGAGAGGAGGCAGAACTCCACCGAGAGGAGACAGAACTCATCTGAGGGGAGGCAGAACTCACCTGAGAGGAGGCAGAACTCACCTGAGAGGAGGCAGAACTCACCTGAGAGGAGGCAGAACTCACCTGAGAGGAGGCAGAACACACCTGAGAGGAGGCGGAACTCACCCGAGAGGAGGCAGAACTCACCTGAGAGGAGACAGAACTGATCTGAGAGGAGAAAGAACTAACTAACCTACCCCTCATATCATTACACTACATACAGACATGTCTAACACTAACCTACCCTCATATCATAACACTACATACAGACATGTCTACCACTAACCTACCCTCATATCATAACACTACATACAGACATGTCTACCACCCCTCATATCATAACACTACATACAGACATGTCTACCACTAACCTACCCCTCATATCATAACACTACATACAGATATGTCTACCACTAACCTACCCTCATATCATACCACTACATATAGACATGTCTACCACTAACCTACCCTCATATCATAACACTACATACAGACATGTCTAACACTAACCTACCCCTCATATAATAACACTACATACAGACATCTCTACCACTAACCTACCCTCATATCATAACACTACATACAGACATGTCTACCACTAACCTACCCCTCATATCATAACACTACATACAGACATGTCTACCACTAACCTACCCCTCATATCATAACACTACATACAGACATGTCTACCACTAACCTACCCCTCATATCATAACACTACATACAGACATGTCTACCACTAACCTACCCCTCATATCATAACACTACATACAGACATGTCTACCACTAACCTACCCTCATATCATAACACTACATACAGACATGTCTACCACTAACCTACCCTCATATCATAACACTACATACAGACATGTCTACCACTAACCTACCCTCATATCATAACACTACATACAGACATGTCTACCACTAACCTACCCTCATATCATAACACTACATACAGACATGTCTACCACTAACCTACCCTCATATCATAACACTACATATAGACATGTCTGACACTAAACAAAGTGAGACTCAGGCATTTGAACATGTAAAGGTTTATTTACCAGATCCATTGAGTGATGATGATGATGGTGATGATGATGGTGATGGTGATGATGATGATGATGATGATGATGATGATGATGATGATGATGATGGGGAGATGAAGGTGGCTGTGGGTGGGTCTGGTGGTGTTGTTGTTGTTGTTGTTGTGTTGGTTGGTGCCACTGAAAACAATGGACACCAGTATGAAAATGTTTTAGCAAGGTGAGGAGAGGGAGAGGTGGAGAGATGAGGAGGGAGAGATGGAGTGATGGAGGCAGAGAGAGAGAGATGGAGGGAGAGATGGAGGGAGAGTGTCACGGAGATATGGGGGTTTCTCTTCTTCCTGTTTAGGTGTGTAAAGACAAGGTCATTTCCCCTGTTCCTGTTTAGGTGTGTTAGTTCTCTTTTAGCTGACCTTATGTCTCTCTTTTTCTATATTTCACAACCCCCTCCCGTCTCTCTCTTTCCCACCTTGTCTTTCTCCACAACTCTCTCCATTTTTCTCTCTCCTTCCTCACTCCGTCCCTCAATGTCTCATCTCTCTTTCTCTCTCTCTTTCTCAAATGTATCACATGACAACTGTAGGGTTCATGATGACTGAAACTTGGGGTTTTATATCTTGAACACATGACTGCTTAGTGATACTGAGACAGATATAGAAACACACAGTTATTACAGAGGAAGTTACAGTGTTCTGGTCCAGTATCTTTTCCCACCACTACAAACACACAGACCCACCCAGCCTCCACTAACACACTGACTGCCTGCTGTCAACCACTGAACAACTACTGCTGACAAGATGTTTAGTTCAATGCTACATTTCACTAAACTGGTTAATAGCAGTTAATAACAGCATATAACAGAAGGTTCTAGATGTGATAATAGTTTAAAAGTACAGTATTTTCATTGTCATACATAACAGACTGTAGTTATAACTAATAGATTGATATAATATAATGCTATATATTATTTACATGGTCAGACAGTATGTAACATAGTTACTGCAGGTGTACAGCGTGGGGAGCAGAGGAGGCTGGTGAACAGAGATATAGGAGGACTGGCTAATCACAATGGCTGGAATGGAATGGATGGAACGGTATCAAACACATTAAACGTGAATGACATTAAAAATGTCATGCAATTATCATTTAAATTAAACTACTTTTTTAAAATAGATATGACTGTAACTTGTGTGTTTAGGTTCACATGTTAAAGAGAAAGGAGAAGTTTATACTCACTTATAACAAGCAGCTTCACCTGTGTGATCAGTGTAATGTAACGTTGTTCTGTCCTGCTGGTTTCTACTCCACACCAGTAGGTCCCAGTATCATCTTCAGTCAGGTTACTGATGGTCACTGTGTAGGATTTCTCTTTTCTGTTGTCAGACACAGAGACACGCCCAGCTTTTGCAGTTGTCTGGTAAGCAGAGATCATATCAACACAAGTCTTGATGTCATTGATTTCCTTGCAGAAATACTTGGTTCTGTCCTTATGGTCCTTTGGATAGTTGCAGCTGATGGTAGCTTCTCCTCCCAGATAGGCCGTCTCTGTGACTGACTTCCCACAGCAGTCATCTGTCAATAGGAACACACATCACAACCTTAGTATAATACTATAGACTGACTTCTCACAGCAGTCATCTGTCAATAGGAACACACATCACAACCTTAGTATAATACTATAGACTGACTTCTCACAGCAGTCATCTGTCAATAGGAACACACATCACAACCTTAGTCTATTACTATAGACTGACTTCTCACAGCAGTCATCTGTCAATAGGAACACACATCACAACCTTAGTCTAATACTATAGACTGACTTCATTAACTGGTGATACTGATCATGTGATAACATATGTAGCTACATTCATTTTATAAAGTTAAAGTAAAAGTCTCTCACCCTTCTTCACATTCAGCTCTACCTCAGTATAACTGTCAGGTATATTAGGTTTGTCCACTCCACACCAGTAGGTCCCTTCATCATGTCTGGTCAGTTGTCTGATGATCACCTTGAAGTAGTTTCCTCCAGTGTTGTCATACAGAGAGAATCTACCACTGTGCTGCCAGGTGTTCTTCAATGCAGTTTTGATTTGATCCGTACAACTCCAACTGTTCTGCCCCACGCAGAAATATTTCTCATGACTTCTTTGTTCTGTGTAATAATGACAGTAGATGATGACAGTTCCTCCAGAGTATCCTGTCACTTTGAAGGAGCTCAAACAACCTGCCAATCAGACCAGAGAAATATATATTTGTTATTTCTCTTAGTTTAGTGTTTTGTAATACTACTGTACTTACAGTTAGGATTCCTACACCAGTAGCATCATCACATTATACATACAGTACACACACACACACACACACACACAGTAGTGTTTCCTTATCTGTAGTAACAGCACTTATAAGAAGACTAACAGGATTATTACATTGCCATAGAGAGTTATAACAAGCGTATTACCTGTCATGATGGAGAGGAGGATGACTATCAGCAGGATCCTCATCTTGTTGTGTTCTCTCCAGGTTAGTCCAGGTGTCTATAGGTCCTGATATAATGTTGTGTTCTCTCCAGGTTGGTCCAGGTGTCTATAGGTCCTGATATAATGCTGTGTTCTCTCCAGGTTGGTCCAGGTGTGTATAGGTCCTGATATAATGTTGTGTTCTCTCCAGGTTGGTCCAGGTGTCTATAGGTCCTGATATAATGTTGTGTTCTCTCCAGGTTGGTCCAGGTGTCTATAGGTCCTGATATAATGCTGTGTCCAAGTCTACAACTCTCTCTGTTCTGTCTCTACTTATAGGAACTTAAAAACAAACTTCATGTACTTTATGTATCTCTCTCTCTCTCTCTCTCTCTCTCTCTCTCTCTCTCTCTCTCTCTCTCTCTCTCTCTCTCTCTCTCTCTCTCTCTCTCTCTCTCCCCCTCACTCTCTCTAACTCACTCTTTGCGCTCGTACAACTATGTGCTTCCCTATTTCTGCATCTCTCTCTCTCTCGCTCTCTCTCTCTCTCTCTCTCTCTACTAGTTCAAACCCTCCTACCAAATGTTATTTCTGACAGCCCCTCCCTCTTCCTCCTTAACCAATCACATCTATGTTCCTTCATCACACAGTAGAGAGAGAGAGAAAGAGAGTCTATGGATCATAGCACAGAAACACATTCAGACACTCTCAGAGGAGAGAAACAGTTATTCTGTTATGAGTTATTCTGCCACTGGAGGGGGCTCTCCCTCCCTCTATCCCTCCATCTCAGCTCTGTGTGTCTAATGACAGTGGTACACACTGATGAGACAGGTACTGAGTTTACTGACAGCACCAGTGGAGGCTGGTGAGGGGAGGACTACTTATAGTAATAGCTAGAATGGAAAGTATCAAACACATAGAAATATAGTGTTGCTTTATTGATAATACACATAGGCTCATTGCCCAGTTGTCATGGCTGCCCTGTGAGGATCAGACTGATGGGGGGGGGCAGTAACCAGGCCTCTCTCTCCCACAGAGAGGAGAGGGGAGCTGTTGATTTGTCACCTTCATACCCTGCTGTAAATCTCTAGAGGGGGAAACTGTCTCTCTACCCTTTTAAGTATTGGGATTGGAATGTCTTTTGTCGAGAGAGACTTTTGCCCAAAACTCTGGAACAATAACTTTGGAACAATATTTCTAACATCCCAATGTAGAATGTAGAATGTAGAATGCATATGTCAAGTTTCCATCCAATAGACACTATGTAAAATCAAGAGAATATTTTTGATAAGAATTTGATTTAAATTTTCTAACGAGATTATTGTTTTGATGATACTTTGCCCAATAAGTAGCCATGCCCGAGGGAGCTCCGAGAGTGTGTCAGCATGACGGTAACACCCCATTTTTACCAGAGTGTATAAAGGATGGGCTAAGAATTAACATATCAGAGCAGAACATTTCTGTGTTGCTGCTGGCGTGTAAAGTGGTCGGGAGCTGAACCCTG
The DNA here is from genome assembly GCA_030435695.1 of Brachymystax lenok tsinlingensis. Taxonomy (NCBI): domain Eukaryota; kingdom Metazoa; phylum Chordata; class Actinopteri; order Salmoniformes; family Salmonidae; genus Brachymystax; species Brachymystax lenok. The sequence continues at coordinate 35,065,100 of CM059812.1, read as the reverse complement.
AATTATCAACCTTCAGACCAGAAAGACGTGAGACCGTGGTCCACACGTTGAAATCTTTAGAACTTAACCTCAACACGAGGTGAAGAAGATAAACTCACCTTCCTTTAGACCAGAGAGACAAAGAGCTGCAGCTAATTCGAATGATTAGAATGATTCGAATCCTGAATGCCAACACGAGGAGGAAGAGGCGTGAAGCTCACCTCAGACAATCACTGGTACAGCTGATTAGCTGTCTTAAGTCAGATATCAAGACAAAATAATCTAAACGACTATCTTACTATGCTCATCATCAATGGGAACTGTTGACATGGATGGTTATCTTCCAGGGTGAACAACAGTAGAAGACGGGAAAGGGGAAACCCCTTTCGGACAATCAGAGCCAATCAGCTGGAAGGTCAAGAACTTTTCCGAAAAGGCTTGGTCCCGACCGAGATAAACAAAGAACAGCATTCAACACGTATATACATTCATTATTTCTTATACCGAACGGGCGGTGGTTTGATGACTGGTATGATGTAATGATTAATAAGTGACTGTTGTCATGACGTGGCCCTTTCTGGATATAGATCGTGGCATCCCCCTCTCTCTCTCCTACACCCAGGTTCTGTAATCTCAGGTCGTAAATTCCTGGAGGAGACTCTCTCCCCCTGGCCATGCAGAAAGAGACACGTAGAGAGAACAAAGGAGCTTCTTCTACATCACAGAACTTGAGAACAGAGCAATATCCATGTTTTGGACGACCCGGTCCGTTTTGTTTCATGTTTGTGATTTTATGAAAGACAATACAGCATCTGCATCTCTCTCTCTCTCTCTCTCTCTCTCTCTCTCTACTAGTTCAAACCCTCCTACCAAATGTTATTTCTGACAGCCCCTCCCTCTTCCTCCTTAACCAATCACATCTATGTTCCTTCATCACACAGTAGAGAGAGAGAGAGAGAGAGAGTCTATGGATCAGGTCGTAAATTCCTGGAGGAGACTCTCTCCCCCTGGCCATGCAGAAAGAGACACGTAGAGAGAACAAAGGAGCTTCTTCTACATCACAGAACTTGAGAACTGAGCAATATCCATGTTTTGGACGACCCGGTCCGTTTTGTTTCATGTTTGTGATTTTATGAAAGACAATACAGCATCTGCATCTCTCTCTCTCTCTCTCTCTCTCTCTCTCTCTCTCTCTCTCTCTCTCTCTCTACTAGTTCAAACCCTCCTACCAAATGTTATTTCTGACAGCCCCTCCCTCTTCCTACTTAACCAATCACATCTATGTTCCTGGAGGAGACTCTCTCCCCCTGGCCACATCTAATTCCTGGAGGAGACTCTCTCCCCCTGGCCATGCAGAAAGAGACACGTAGAGAGAACAAAGGAGCTTCTTCTACATCACAGAACTTGAGAACTGAGCAATATCCATGTTTTGGACGACCCGGTCCGTTTTGTTTCATGTTTGTGATTTTATGAAAGACAATACAGCCACATTACCATAACTCTGTTTATACAGGTGCCTCTGTTATGAGATTTGCATCTAATTCTTGTTTAAAATGAATGAGTAAAGATTAAACTATTTGTGAAATGATGTAAGGTGATGTTAAACCTTTAATGAAAGAGAATTGTATTCCTTTAACGTTTAACCAAGTCATTGGCCCGTCCCCGTGAGCACAGGCATGATCTGGCGTCATGGAACAGGACTTTTCTACTGTTACGAATAAAACCCCTCCTGAGGAAATCCTCCTCAGACTACAGCGTACCTTGGTCAGCTGAGGGGCACAGGTTGAGTTTAGACCACAACAACCTCCAGTATAAGCTAAGGTTGTAATGGTTGTTGAATTCCTAACCATACCACGTGGAGCATTGGCTACATGGGTGGAAATGGTTAGACTCTGAGACTATTGATCCCTACAGAATAAGAGCAAATCTTAGACTCTAATTACTAGTCTGCAGCTAGAAATTATGTCAACCTCGGATGAGAAGACTGACAACCACGAAACATCTATTCTATGAGAACATTTCTGAATGGTACATTGAAGTATCCATTCTAACCACGAAATACTTTTGATCTTCAGGGAGGCAGAGAGAGAGACGATGATGAACTGACTCTCCAACAGAAGGACTGACGATCCCAACAGAGATAACGATGACACACGATGACACACTAGTGTGCTAAGCCGTCATATCGGCTTAGCCCACTAGGGAACCTCTCCTATCATTTCCTTGTAACTATAACTGTTGTTTGTTTATTCATTTCTGTGATTATTTAGTTAGTTAGTCAATAAATGATTAAGACAATTGGTGTATGGATGATTCATAGTAAAGGCTGGGTTTCTGCAGATAACCAACAATTTACGACGTTTGGAATGAGACTAACGTGAGGCAAAGAATAATTCATTAATTAGAAGGCTAATTGATCAGACATTAAAATATCTGAAGTTATATTAGGAAAATTATAACTTTGTAATCTGAAGAATTTCCTTGGTGCCCCAACTTCCTAGTTCAAATCAAATCAAATACAATTTTATTTGTCACATACACATGGTTAGCAGATGTTAATGCGAGTGTAGCGAAATGCTTGTGCTTCTAGTTCCGACCATGCAGTAGTATCTAACAAGTAATCTAACAAATTCACAACAACTACCTTATACACACAAGAATAAAGAAATGAATACGAGTATGTACGTATAAATATATGGATGAGCGATGGCTGACTAGGCAAGATGAAGTAGATGGTATGGAGTACAGTATATACATATGAGATGAGTAACAGTTTTGGCTAGTGATACATTTATTTCATCCAATTATAATTATTAAAGTGGCTAGAGATTTGGGTTGATGGCCGAACGGCATAGGCAAGATTCAGTAGATGGTTTAGAGTACAGTGTATACATTTGATATGAGTATGTCGAATATGTAAACATTATATACAATATTGTTTAAAGTGGCTAGTGATACATTTGTTACATCCAATTCCTATGTTTTAAGTGGCTAGAGATTTAAGTCAGTATGTTGGCAGCAGCCACTCAATGTTAGTGATGGCTGTTTAACAGTCGGATGGCCTTGAGGTAGAAGCTGTTTTTCAGTCTCTCTGTCCCAGCTTTGATGCACCTGTACTGACCTCGCCTTCTGGATGATAGCGGGGTGAACAGGCAGTGGCTCTGGTGGTTGTTGTCCTTGATGATCTTTTTGGCCTTCCTGTGACATCGGGTGGTGTAGGTGTCCTGAAGGGCAGGTAGTTTACCCCCGGTGATGCGTTGTGCAGTCCTCACTACCCTCTGGAGAGCCTTACGGTTGTGGGCGGAGCAGTTGCCGTACCAGGCGGTGATACAGCCCGACCGGATGCTCTCGATTGTGCATTTGTTGAAGTTTGTGAGTGATTTTGGTGACAAGCCGAATTTCTTCAGCCTCCTGAGGTTGAAGAGGCGCTGTTGCCCCTTCTTCACCACGCTGTCTGTGTGGGTGGACCAAATAAGTTTGTCCGTGATGTGTACGCCGAGGAACTTAAAACTTTACACCTTCTCCACTACTGTCCCCTCGATGTGGATAGGGGGTGCTCCCTCTCCTGTTTCCTGAAGTCCACAGCCAGGGATGCCATCTGGGCCAGCAGCCTTGCGAGGGTTAAAACATTTAAATGTTTTTCTCACATTGGCTGCGGTGAAGGAGAGCCCGCAGGTTTTGGTAGCAGGCCGTGTCGGTGGCACTGTATTGTCCTCAAAGCGAGCAAAGAAGTTGTTTAGTTTGTCTGGGAGCAGGACGTCGTGGTCCGCGACGGGGCTGGTTTTCTTTTTGTAGTCCGTGATTGACTGTAGACCCTGCCACGTTCCTCTTATGTCTGAGCCGTTGAATTGTGACTCTACTTTGTCTCTATATTGACGCCGCTTGTTTGATTGCCTTGGGAGGGAATAAGCTACACTGTTTGTATTCAGTCATGTTTCCGGTAGCCTTACCCTGGTTAAAAGCAGTGGTTCGCGCTTTCAGTTTTGCGCGAATGCTGCCATCAATCCACGGTTTCTGGTTGGGGAAGGTTTTAATATTTTCTATGGGTACAACATCACCAATGCACTTGCTAATAAACTCGCTCACCGAATCAGCGTATACATCAATGTTGTTGTCCGACGCTATCCGGAACATATCCCAGTCCACGTGCTCGAAGCAATCTTGCAGCATGGAATCGGATTGGTCGGACCAGCGTTGAACAGACCAGAGAACGGGCATTTCCTGTTTTAGTTTCTGTTTGTAGGCTAGGAGCAACAAAATGGAGTCATGGTCAGACTTGCCGAAAGGAGGGCGGAGAATAGCCTTGTATGCATCACGGAAGTTGGAATAACAATGATCCAGGATTTTACCAGTCCGGGTGGCACATTCGATATGCTGGTAAAATTTCGGGAGCCTTGTTTTCAAATTAGCCTTATTAAAATCCCCAGCCACAATAAATGGAGCCTCAGGATATGTGGTTTCCAATTTACCTAGAGTGAAATTAATTTCTTTCAGTGCTGTCGATGTATCAGCTTGAGGGGGGATGTACACGGCTGTGATTATAATCGAGGAGAATTCTCTTGGTAGATAATGCAGTCGGCATTTGATTGTAAGGAATTCTATGTCAGGTGAACAAAAGGACTTGAGTTCCTGTATGTTGTTATGATCACACCACGTCTCGTTAATCATAAGACACACACCCTGCCATTCTTCTTACCAGATAGATGTTTGTTTCTGTCGGCGCAATGCGTGGAGAAACCAGGTGGCTGTACCGACTCAGATAACGTGTCCTGAGTGAGCCATGTTTCCGTGAAGCAAAGAACGTTGCCGTCTCAGATGTCTCTCTGAAAGGCAACCCTTGATCTGATTTCGTCTACTTTGTTGTCCAGAGACTGTACATTGGCGATTAAAATACTCGGGAGAGGTGCACGATGCGGCCGTCGACGTAGCTTGACCAAAAGACCGCCGCGTTTCCCTCTTCTCCTGCGCCGCCGTTGTTTTGAGTCGCCGGCTGGAATCCAGTCTATTGTCCTGGTTGGGGTACCAAACAGAGTATCCGCTTCGGGAAAGTCGTATTCCTGGTCGTAATGTTGGTAAGTTGACGTTGCTCTTATATCCAATAGTTCCTCCCGGTTGTATGTAATAAAACTTAATATTTCCTATGGTAACAATGTAAGAAGTAATACATAAAAAAACTAAATACTGCATGGTTTCCTGAGAACGTGAAGCGAGGCTGCCATCTCTGTCGGCGCCGGAAGTTCAATCTAATTACATTTAATTACATTTACATGATTAGTTTAATCACGTAATAGTAATTACAGAGAATTGATTTGATAAAATAACTTCAATTTAACTACTTAGGGAGTGGTGGGGTGCTAGCGCTCCAGACACTACCCCGTGAAATGCAAGGCGCAAAATTCAAAATCCAAAAGTTGAATTATTAAACATTCATCAATATACAAGTGTTGCACAGTCATCAAAAGCTCTGCTTCTTGGCAATATCACAGTGTTGTCAGATTTCAGCATTGTCAGGCTTTACGGCGAAAGCACTACATTTGATTGTTTGAGGGTAGAACATCCAATATTTACCATTAGCATAAATTCATAAACCATCGCGGTTCACACAAAACACATTTCACAGCGAAAACAAATCCCTTACCTTTTGAAGAACTTCTGCTGAGGGCTTCCCAAGTGTCCAACGAAGACAGCCAATGGTTCTTTTGTTAGAAAAAGTCATTTATTATATCCATAAATCTCCATTTGGTTGGCGCATTATGTTCATAAAATACAGCGTCCACTCGCCCATTGAACCGTGAAGAGAACCGTTCAACTTATACCTATACACTTGTCCAAGAACAATCAAACATCATTGATAATGTATCCTTAGGAACACCTTTATGTATATTTACTATAAAATTTCAACCGGATTATAAACTGAAAAAACCACAGCGCGCGCGAGCCCATGAACGCGCATCCTCTTCTGTTTACATCTGGTGACCAGTTCGAAATTCTTCTTCTATTACCATCCAGAGCATTCTAACATCATCAAACACTGTCTAGAGACTGTTGACATCCAGTGGAAGCAATAGGTACTGAAATCTTACTCCCTTATAGGGTCATTTTCAATAGGGAGGGGTTCACAATGAGGCAATGTGTCAAATACACTTTTTCCAGGACAGAAATTCCTCGGGTTTTCGCCTGCTATATACGTTCTGTTATACTCACAGACAATATTTTAACACAGTTAGAAACTTCAGAGTGTTTCCTATCCAATAGTACTAATTATGTGCATATCCTATTTTCTGGGCCTGAGTGGGAGGCATTGTACTTTGGGCACGCCAGACTCTCCAAAACCGTCACCTCGGGAGCCGGTCCTAAGAAGTTAATGATGCCAAAGACACGACACTGTTATCAATATATATCTTATATATATTCTAGATTTTAATTCGGGTGATGGCAACTCGTTAAACAACTTTTTCCGTGGTGCCCCAAATCCTAATGAGTTAATTGTTTCATGATTAATTTAATCGGGTAACAATTAAACATAGTTAGTGGATTAAAGTAAAAACAGTCATCAGATTAATGAAAGTCAAGTCACAACACAGTCAAGTGGAGTAAAAAACTGTAGCATAGTGGATACAGGCTGTATCTCTGGGGAAGTTGACAGTAGCATAGGTCACACTGTCTGGAGCCTCTCCACCTCCAACGTTGGAGTAGATGTCATCTGGACGAGGATTAGTTGCCTTGGCATAGATGGCGGTGATATCACAGGCTGTATCTGGGTTCTGATTGGTTGCTGTGGCATAGATGGGGTTGGTGATGGTTCCTGTGTCTGGGTCTTGGTTGGTTGTCATGGAGTCAGGCACCAACAGTCTGGCAGAGTGTTTGGATGCTGAAGAGGAAAACAAACATTGATTATTCATTTTTTTTAATGATATATTTTATTTTCATTACATTTTTTTATATATAAAATCTATTTTCATTTTTTGAAATATCTTATAGGTTTTTTAAATAATGATAACCTGTTGGTCTCCTGTCTCTATCTCTCCTATGTCTAAGGAACATGAACAGCAGCAGACCCAGACCCAGATGTAATGACTAGTTTCCACCACAAGGTGGTGTATCTTTAGATTCATTGTTGTAGTTTATATGGGTTGGATGCTTGGTAGTTGTAGTCCATGTTACAGTATGGTGCTTGGTAGTTGTAGTCCAAGTTAATTAGGGAGAAGCGGCGCGCTAGGAGGCCGCTCCCAACAATACCCGGTGAAATGTAAGGCGCCAAATTCAAAATCCAAAAGTTGAGTTATTAAACATTCATCAATATACAAGTGTTGCATAGTCATCAAAAGCTTTGTGCATATCCTATTTTCTGGGCCTGAGTGGTAGGCATTTTCCTTCGGCACACCAGACTCTCCAAACGGTCACCTCTGCTGCCTCTCCTAAGAAATAAAAGTGTGACACTAGCAAATTGTAGTCCATGTTAGAGTGCCTGGTGCCTGGTGCGGCAGTGTAGCCTAGTGGTTAGAGTGTTGGACTAGTAACCGAAAGGCTTCAAATCCCCGAGCTGACAAGGTACAAATCTGTCGTTCTGCCCCTGAACAGGCAGTTAACCCACTGTTCCTAGGCCGTCATTGAAAATAAGAATTTGTTCTTAACTGACTTGCCTACTAAAATAAAGGTAAAATTAAATAAAAAGTTGTAGTCCATGGTACAGTAGGATGCTTGGCAGTTGTAGTCCATGTTACAATATAATGCTTGGTTGTTGTAGTTTATCTCTAAGTGTCATGTGGTGCCGAGGGTTCATTATATTACCTTGTGTTAAAGTCATGTCTGTGGTGGTGATTATTTTGTTACCTTGTGTTCTAGCCATGTCTGTGGTGGTGATGCTGTTGTTACCTTGTGTTCTAGTCATGTCTGTGGTGGTGATGCTGTTGTTACCTTGTGTTCTCGTCATGTCTGTGAGTGGTGATGCTGTTGTTACCTTGTGTTCTAGTCATGTCTGTGGTGGTGATGCTGTTGTTACCTTGTGTTCTAGTCATGTCTGTGGTGGTGATTCTGTTGTTACCTTGTGTTCTAGTCATGTCTGTGGTGGTGATGCTGTTGTTACCTTGTGTTCTAGTCATGTCTGTGGTGATGCCGTTGTTACCTTGTGTTCTAGTCATGTCTGTGGTGGTGATGCTGTTGTTACCTTGTGTTCTAGTCATGTCTGTGGGTGGTGATGTTGTTATCTTGTGTTCTAGTCATGTCTGTGGTGGTGATGCTGCTGTTACCTTGTTTTCTAGTCATGTCTGTGGTGGTGATGCTGTTGTTACCTTGTGTTCTCGTCATGTCTGTGAGTGGTGATGCTGTTGTTACCTTGTGTTCTAGTCATGTCTGTGGTGGTGATGCTGTTGTTACCTTGTGTTCTAGTCATGTCTGTGGTGGTGATGCTGTGGTTACCTTGTGTTCAAGTCATGTCTGTGGTGGTGATGCTGTTGTTACCTTGTGTTCTGGTCATGTCTGTGGGTGGTGATGCTGTTGTTACCTTGTGAGAGAGAGAGAGAGAGACGTAGTCATTAGTGAGCGTGTGCTTGAGTTCGTGTAGGTGTGTGTGGTTTGGGGTGTGTGTTTCCGAGGCTGAGAGCAGTACCCACTCTGTGTATTTCAGAGGAAGTGGTGTGAACCTTGGCTATAACTACTACTATAACTACTCAATACAGAACCTCAATACAGAACCTCTCTGAGCACAGTTACAATACTAATGATAATGACTGTAACTAGTCTCTCAATACAGCACCTCTTTGAGTAGTTACAAGACTAAAGATAATGACTATAACCACTAGCCTCTCAATACAGCACCTCTCTGAGTACAGTTACAATACTAAAGGTAATGACTATAACTACTAGTCGGGGGCCGACAGAGATGGCCGCCTCGCTTCACGTTCTCAGGAAACCATGCAGTATTTTGTTTTTTTTATGTATTACTTCTTACATTGTTACCCCAGGAAATATACATTTTTATTACATACAACCGGGAGGAACTATTGGATATAAGAGCAACGTCAACTTACCAACATTACGACCAGGAATACGACTTTCCCGGAGCGGATCCTCTGTTTGGTCCACCAACCAGGATAATAAACTGGATCCCAGTCGGCAACTCAAAACAATGGCGGCGCCGGAGAAGGGGAAGCGGCGGTCTTCTGGTCAGGCTACGTAGACGGGCACATCGTGCACCACTCCCGAGTATTTTACTTGCCAATGTCCAGTCTCTGGACAACAAGGTGGACGAAATACGAGCAAGAGTTGCCTTTCAGAGAGACATCGGCGACTGCAACATTCTTTGCTTCACGGAAACATGGCTCACTCAGGACACGTTATCGGAGTCGGTACAGCCACCTGATTTCTCCACGCATTGCGCCGACAGAAACAAGCATCTATCTGGTAAGAAGAAGAGCGGGGGTGTGTGTCTTATGATTAATGAGACGTGGTGTGATCATAACAACATACAGGAACTCAAGTCCTTTTGTTCACCAGACATAGAATTCCTTACAATCAAATGCCGACCACATTATCTACCAAGAGAATTCTCCTCGATTATAATCACAGCCGTGTACATCCCCAAGCTGACACATCGACGGCACTGAAAGAAATCCATTTCACTCTATGTAAACTGGAAACCACATATCCTGAGGCTGCAAAACAAGGCTCCCAAAATTTTATCAGCATATCGAATGTGCGACCCGGGCTGGTAAAATCCTTAATCTAACTTCCGTGATGCATACAAGGCTATTCTCCGCCCTCCTTTTGGCAAGTCTGACCATGACTCCATTTTGTTGCCGACCAATCCGGACCAGCAAGATTGCTTCAAGCACGTGGACTGGGATATGTTCCGGATAGCGTCGGACAACAACATTGATGTATACGCTGATTCGGTGAGCGAGTTTACTAGCAAGTGCATTGGTGATGTTGTACCCATAGCAAATATTAAAACCTTCCCCAACCAGAAACCGTGGATTGATGGCAGCATTCACGCAAAACTGAAAGCGCGAACCACTGCTTTTAACCAGGGTAAGGCTACCGGAAACATGACTGAATACAAACAGTGTAGCTATTCCCTCCGCAAGGCAATCAAACAAGCGAAGCGTCAATATAGAGACAAAGTAGAGTCACAATTCAACGGCTCAGACGTAAGAGGAATGTGGCAGGGTCTACAGTCAATCACGGACTACAAAAAGAAAACCAGCCCCGTTGCGGACCATGACGTCCTGCTCCCAGACAAACAAAACAACTTCTTTGCTCGCTTTGAGGACAATACAGAGCCACCGACATGGCCTGCTACCAAAACCTGCGGGCTCTCCTTCACCGCAGCCAATGTGAGAAAAACATTTAAATGTGTTAACCCTCGCAAGGCTGCTGGCCCAGATGGCATCCCTGGCCGTGTCCTCAGAGTATGCGCAGACCAGCTGGCTGGTGTGTTTACTGACATATTTAATCAAGCCTTATCCCAGTCTGCTGTTCCCACATGCTTCAAGAGGGACACCATTGTTCCTGTTCCCAAGAAAGCTAAGGTAACTGAGCTAAATGACTATCGCCCTGTAGCACTCACTTCTGTCATCATGAAGTGCTTTGAGAGACTAGTCAAGGATCATATCACCTCCATCCTACCAGACACCCTAGACCCACTCCAATTTGCTTACCATCCCAATAGGTCCACAGACGACGCAATCACAATCACACTGCACACTGCCCTAACCCATCTGGACAAGAGGAATACTTATGTAAGAAGGCTGTTCATCGACTACAGCTCAGCATTTAACACCATAGTACCCTCCAGACCCTAGGTCTCGACCGCACCCTGTGCAACTGAGTCCTGGACTTCCTGACGGGCCGGCCCCAGGTGGTGAGGGTAGGAAACAACATCTCCACCCCGCTGATCCTCAACACTGGGGCCCCACAAGAGTGTGTTCTCAGCCCTCTCCTGTACTCCCTGTTCACCCATGACTGCGTGGCCAAGCACGCCTCCAACTCAATCATCAAGTTTGCTGACGACACCACAGTGGTAGGCTTGATTACCAACAAGGACGAGACGGCCTACAGGGAGGAGGTGAGGGCCCTCGGAGTGTGGTGTCAGGAAAATTACCTCTCACTCAATGTCAACAAAACAAAGGAGATGATCGTGGACTTCAGGAAACAGGAGAGGGAGCACCCCCCTATCCACATCGACGGGACAGTAGTGGAGAAGGTGGAAAGTTTTAAGTTCCTCGGCGTACACATCACGGACAAACTGAAATGGTCCACCTACACAGACAGCGTGGTGAATAAGGCACAACATCGCAACAACCTCAGGAGGCTGAAGAAATTCGGCTTGTCACCAAAATCACTCACAAACTACTACAGATGCACAATCGAGAGCATCCTGTCGGGCTGTATCACCGCCTGGTACGGCAACTGCTCCGCCCACAACCGTAAGGCTCTCCAGAGGGAGAGCACAATGCATCACCGGGGGTAAACTACCTGCTCTCCAGGACACCTACACCCCCCGATGTCACAGGAAGGCCAAAAAGATAATCAAGGACAACAACCACCCGAGCCACTGCCTGTTCACACCGCTATCATCCAGAAGGCGAGGTCAGTACAGGTGCATCAAAGCTGGGACAGAGAGACTGAAAAACAGCTTCTATCTCAAGGCCATCAGACTGTTAAACAGCCATCACTAACATTGAGTGGCTGCTGCCAACATACTGAATTAAATCTCTAGCCACATAAAATAATAGGAATTGGATGTAACAAATGTGTCATTAGCCACTTTAAACGATTTTGTATATAATGTTTACATATGCGACATTACTCATATCAAATGTATACACTGTACTCTAAACCATCTACTGAATCTTGCCTATGCCGTTCGGCCATCGACTCAAATCTCTAGCCACTTTAATAATTATAATTGGATGAAATAAATGTATCACTAGCCAAAACTGTTACTCATCTCATATGTATATACTGTACTCCATACCATCTACTTCATCTTGCCTAGTCAGCCATCGCTCATCCATATATTTATACGTACATACTCGTATTCATTTCTTTACTCTTGTGTGTATAAGGTAGTTGTTGTGATTTAACAAGATTACTTGTTAGATACTACTGCATGGTCGGAACTAGAAGCACAAGCATTTCGCTACACTCGCATTAACATCTGCTAACCATGTGTATGTGACAAATAACATTTGACTTGATTTGATTTGATGATTTTAGCCTCTCAGAACAGCACCTCTCTGAGTACAGTTACAATACTAAAGATAATGACTATAACTACTAGTCTCTCAATACAGAACCTCTCTGAGTACAGATACAATACTAAAGATAATGACTATAACTACTAGTCTCTCAATACAGAACCTCTCTGAGTACAGTTACAATACTAAAGATAATGACTATAACTACTAGTCTCTCAATACAGAACCTCTCTGAGTACAGTTACAAGACTAAAGATAATGACTATAACTACTAGTCTCTCAATACAGAACCTCTCTGAGTACAGTTACAAGACTAAAGATAATGACTATAACTACTAGCCTCTCAATACAGAACCTCTCTGAGTACAGTTACAAGACTAAATATAACGACTGAACAGGTTATAGGGACTAAATAACATGGGTTAATATTAGTGACTGGGGGAGAGGGAAAAGTGAGAGGGAGAGAGGGAGAGAGAGATTTAGATGTAGGTGCGTAGTCTTTAGAGAGCCGTGCCTCTTAGGGTAATATACAGTTGAAGTCAGAAGTTTACATACGCTTAGGTTGGAGTCATTAAAACTTGTTTTTCAACCACTCCACAAATTTCTTCAAACTATAGTTTTGGCAAGTCAGTTTAGGACATCTACTTTGTGCATGACGCAAGTAATTTTTCCAACAATTGTTTACAGACAGATTATTTCACTTAAAAGGCACTGTATCACAATTCCAGTGGGTCAGAAGTTTACATACACTTAGTTGACTGTGGCTTTAAACAGCTTGGAAAATTCCAGAAAATTATGTCATGGCTTTAGAAGCTTCAGATAGGCTAATAGGCTAATTGACATAATTTGAGTCAATTAGAGGTGTACCTGTGGATATATTTCAAGGCCTACCTTCAAATCATGGGAAAATCAAAAGAAATCAGCCAAGACCTCAGAATAACAATTGTAGACCTCCACAAGTCTGGTTCATCCTTGGGAGCAATTTCCAAACGCCTGAAGGTACCAAGCTCATCTGTACAAACAATAGTACGCAAGTATAAACACCATGGGACCACACAGCCGTCATACTGCTCAGGAAGGAGAGGCATTCTGTCTCCTAGAGATGAACGTACTTTGGTGCGAGAAGTGCAAGTCAATCCCAGAACAACAGCAAAGGACCTTGTGAAGATGCTGGAGGAAACAGGTACAAAAGTATCTATATCTACAGTAAAACGAGTCCTATATCGATATAACCTGAAAGACCGCTCAGCAAGGAAGAAGCCACTGTTCCAAAACAGCCATAAAAAAAGCCAGACTATGTTTTGCAACTGCGCATGGGGACAAAGGTTGTACTTTTTGAAGAAATGTCCTCTGGTCTGATGAAACAAAAATAGAACTGTTTGGCCATAATGACCATCGTTACGTTTGGAGGGAAAAGGTGGAGGTTTGCAAGCCAAAGAACACCATTCCAACCGTGAAGAACGGGGGTGGCAGCATCATGTTGTGGGGGTGCTTTGCTGCAGGAGGGACTGGTGCACTTCACAAAATAGAAAATTATGTGGACATATTGAAGCAACATCTCAAGACATCAGTCAGGAAGTTAAAGCTTGGTCGCAAATGGGTCTTCAAAATGGACAATGACCCCAAGAATTCTTCCAAAGTTGTGGCAAAATGGCTTAAGGACAACAAAGTCAAGGTATTGGAGTGGCCATCACAAAGCCCTGACCTCAATCCTATAGACAATTTGTGGGCAGAACAAGAAAAGCATGTGCGAGCAAGGAGGCCTACAAACCTGATTAAGTTACACCAGCTCTGTCAGGAGGAATGGGCCAAAATTCACCCAACTTATTGTGGGAAGCTTGTGGAAGGCTACCCGAAACGTTTGACCCAAGTTAAACAATTTAAAGGCAATGCTACTAAGTGTATGTAAACTTCTGACCCACTGGGAATGTGATGAAATAAATAATTCTCTCTACTATTATTCTGACATTTCACATTCTTAAAATAAAGTGGTGATCCTAACTGACCTAAGACAGGGAATGTTGACTAGGAATTGTGAAAAACTGAATAGAAATGTATTTGGCTAAGGTGTATGTAAACTTACGATGTCAACTGTATGTACCAGTAGTGCAGTTTGAGGAGTCAGTTGCCATGGTGATGTTTGTTGATGGGTGTGTCGTGGAGAGGAGAGGTCTTGAGGTGATGGAGCCAGGGTTGGGAGGAACATGAGCTGTGAGAGAGACAGAGTGGAAAAAATACAAAGAGAGAGAGAGAGAGACACAGAGAGACACAGAGACAGAGAATGTAACACATATACACTGTCGTTCAAAAGTTTGGGGTCACCTAGAAATGTCCTTGTTTTTGAAAGAAAAGCAAATTTTTTGTCCATTAAAATAACATCAAATTGATCAGAAATACAGTGTAGACATTGTTAACGTTGTAAATGACTATTGTAGCTGGAAACGGTAGATTTTTAATGGAATATCTACATAGGCGTACAGAGGCCCATTACCAGCAACTATCACTCCTGTGTTACAATAGCACGTTGTGTTAGCTAATCCAAGTTTATCATTTAAAAGGCTAGTCGATCATTAGAAAACTCTTTTGCAAATAAGTTATCGCAGCAGAAAACTGTTGTCCTGATTAAAGAAGCAATAAAACTGTCCTTTCGACTTGTTGAGTATCTGGAGCATCAGCATTTGTGGGTTCGATTACATTAAATAGTACGCGCAAAACACCAGTCTGAACGTCAACAGTGAAGAGGCGACTCCAGGATGCTGGCCTTCTAGGAAGAGTTCCTCTGTCCAGTGTCTGTGTTCTTTTGCCCATCTTAATATTTTAATGGCCAGTCTGAGATATGTAGTTTGTAGAGGCTTGGTCAGCAGGGTGAGTTGTAGAGGCTTGGTCAGCAGGGTAGGTTGTAGAGGCTTGGTCAGCAGGGTGAGTTGTAGAGGCTTGGTCAGCAGGGTGGGTTGTAGAGGCTTGGTCAGCAGGGTGGGTTTGAATAGGCTTGGTCAGCACGGTAGGTTGTAGAGGCTTGACAAGCAGGGTAGGTTGTAGAGTTGGTAGGTATATTGACAGAAGAGTAGACTGAAGAGATGACCACAGGGAGTGTGTCTGTCTGTCTGTCTGCCTCTCTGATCTCCTCATACACACAGTCAACCTGCATAGAGAACCAATGACAATAAATATGAAAAGAAGTGGAAGGCCCTCAACCATCAACTATTATTTAACACTATTGTTCTTCACCCCCTGTCTATCACCTCTACACTACAAGTTATTATGGACACACACACACACACACACACACACACTGACAGACACACGCCTTTGTATCGCTCACCTCTCCAGTAGGGTCAGGTTGTGTTTTGGAGGAGACTGGTGGAGGTGGTGGTGTTCTCCTGGTTCCTCTCCTCTGTCTGTAGAACAGGAGCAGGACCAGTCCTAACACCGTCAACTTGGCTACCAGACCAACACTGGTCCAAACCATCAGACCTGACCACAGACAGGAGGAGAGACTTTACAGAGTACTGTATATATCATAGATACCATCAGACCTGACCACAGACAGGAGGAGAGACTTTACAGAGTACTGTATATATCATATATACCATCAGACCTGACCACAGACAGGAGGAGAGACTTTACAGAGTACTGTATATATCATAGATACCATCAGACCTGACCACAGACAGGAGGAGAGACTTTACAGAGTACTGTATATATCATAGATACCATCACACCTGACCACAGACAGGAGGAGAGACTTTACAGAGTACTGTATATATCATAGATACCATCAGACCTGACCACAGACAGGAGGAGAGACTTTACAGAGTACTGTATATATCATAGATACCATCAGACCTGCCCACAGACAGGAGGAGAGACTTTACAGAGTACTGTATATATCACAGATACCATCAGACCTGACCACAGACAGAAGGAGAGACTTTACAGAGTACTGTATATATCATAGATACCATCAGACCTGACCACAGACAGGAGGAGAGACTTTACAGAGTACTGTATATACAGTGAGGGAAAAAAGTATTTGATCCCCTGCTGATTTTGTACGTTTGCCCACTGACAAAGAAATGATCAGTCTATAATTTTAATGGTAGGTTTATTTGAACAGTGAGAGACAGAATAACAACAAAAGAATCCAGAAAAACACATGTGAAAAATGTTATAAATGGAATTGCATTTTAATGAGGGAAATACGTATTTGACCCCCTCTCAATCAGAAAGATTTCTGGCTCCCAGGTGTCTTTTATACAGGCAACGAGCTGAGATTGTTACCTGTATAAAAGACACCTGTCCACAGAAGCAATCAATCAATCAGATTCCAAACTCTCCACCATGGCCAAGACTAAAGAGCTCTCCAAGGATGTCAGGGACAAGATTGTAGACCTACACAAGGCTGGAATGGGCTACAAGACCATCGCCAAGCAGCTTGGTGAGAAGGTGACAACAGCTGGTGCGATTATTCGCAAATGGAAGAAACACAAAAGAACTGTCAATCTCCCTCGGCCTGGGGATCCATGCAATATCTCACCTCGTGGAGCTGCAATGATCATGAGAACGGTGAGGAATCAGCCCAGAACTACACGGGAGGATCTTGTCAATGATCTCAAGGCAGCTGGGACCATAGTCACCAAGAAAACAATTGGTAACACACTACGCCGTGAAGGACTGAAATCCTGCAGTGCCTGCAACGTCCCCCTGCTCAAGAAAGCACATATACATGCCCGTCTGAAGTTTGCCAATGAACATCTGAATGATTCAGAGGACATCTGGGTGAAAGTGTTGTGGTCAGATGAGACCAAAATGGAGCTCTTTGGCATCAACTCAACTTGCCGTGTTTGGAGGAGGAGGAATGCTGACTATGACCCCAAGAACACCATGCCCACCGTCAAACATGGAGGTGGAAACATTATGCTTTGGGGGTTTTTCTCTGCTAAGGGGACAGGACAACTTCACCGCATCAAAGGGACGATGGACGGGGCCATGTACCGCCAAACTTGGGTAAGAACCTCCTTCCCTCAGCCAGGGCATTGAAAATGGGTCGTGGATGGGTATTCCAGCATGACAATGACCCAAAACACACGGTCAAGGCAACAAAGGAGTGGCTCAAGAAGAAGCACATTAAGGTCCTGGAGTGGCCTAGCCAGTCTCCAGACCTTAATCCCATAGAAAATCTGTGGAGGGAGCTGAAGGTTTCGAGTTGCCAAACGTCAGCCTCAACTTTAATGACTTGGAGAAGATCTGCAAGAGGTGTGGGACAAAATCCCTCCTGAGATGTGTGCTAACCTGGTGGCCAACTACAAGAAACGTCTGACCTCTGTGATTGCCAACAAGGGTTTTGCCACCAAGTACTAAGTCATGTTTTGCAGAGGGGTCAAAAATGCTCATTAAAATGCAATTCCATTTATAACATTTTTCACGTGTTTTTCTGGATTTTTTTGTTGTTAGTCTGTCTCTCACTGTTCAAATAAACCTACCATTAAAATTATACACTGATCATTTCTTTGTCAGTGGGCAAACGTACAAAATCAGCAAATACTTTTTTCCCTCACTGTATCATAGATACCATCAGACCTGACCACAGACAGGAGGAGAGACTTTACAGAGTACTGTATATATCATAGATACCATCAGACCTGACCACAGACAAGAGGAGAGACTTTACAGAGTACTGTATATATGATAGATACCATCAGACCTGACCACAGACAGGAGGAGAGACTTTACAGAGTACTGTATATATCATAGATACCATCAGACCTGACCACAGACAAGAGGAGAGACTTTACAGAGTACTGTATATATGATAGATACCATCAGACCTGACCACAGACAAGAGGAGAGACTTTACAGAGTACTGTATATATCATAGATACCATCAGACCTGACCACAGACAGGAGGAGAGACTTTACAGAGTACTGTATATATCATAGATACCATCAGACCTGACCACAGACAGGAGGAGAGACTTTACAGAGTACTGTATATATCATAGATACCATCAGACCTGACCACAGACAGGAGGAGAGACTTTACAGAGTACTGTATATATCATAGATACCATCAGACCTTACCACAGACAGGAGGAGAGACTTTACAGAGTACTGTATATATCATAGATACCATCAGACCTGACCACAGACAGGAGGAGAGACTTTACAGAGTACTGTATATATCAGAGATACCATCAGACCTGACCACAGATAGGAGGAGAGACTTTTACAGAGTACTGTATATATCATAGATACCATCAGACCTGCCCACAGACAGGAGGAGAGACTTTACAGAGTACTGTATATATCATAGATACCATCAGACCTGACCACAGACAGGAGGAGAGACTTTACAGAGTACTGTATATATCATAGATACCATCAGACCTGACCACAGACAGGAGGAAAGACTTTACAGAGTACTGTATATATCATAGATACCATCATAACTTTCCCCAATCTCCAAGGTGTTCTAGTAATGACCAGAATAACTTAACCCTATGCTTTCCAGTCTATAGATGTCATAGTGATGGATAGTTACCAGGGGCCTCTGGTGGGTTGGGTGGTAGATTGGTGGATAGGTCAATAATGTAAAGTAAGGTAGGATGTTGGTAGACAGGCAGGCAAGCAGACAGACAGACAGACAGACAGACTGTATTGTATATCTTCAAAGTCATGACTCAGACACAAGGTTATGAAATGAAAGCTTCTTTCAGTAATAATACTTGTTCAAGTCACATTTCACAACATTAAATTTTACAAAACAATAAAGAAAGTTGCTAGCGAAAGTCTCTCAATCTCCATCACACTAAATCTAATGCAGTTACATATGTAAATAACAGCTCACTGAATTAAGTGTAAACATTAACTCTGTAACCCATTAAAAGTTACAACAGATAGAAAATAAAGGTCTGATAAAGGAAGATAATGAGTAAGATAGTGATCAGAGTAACCATAGCAACAGAGGCCATGGTGTCAGCTGTTGCTCTCTACAAAACCTCAAATGTTGTATCACTTCCTGTGGGCCTCTGAGAGCCTCACATCTACATGTCCTCAAATCTTCCCTGGGACAAATGTAAATTAGCTGTAAGCTAAATCTTGTGCAACGCATCAATTCTCACTTCTGAGACTTCTGCCACCACTGAAATCAGTGGAAAGTAAATTTACCAGCACTCTGACTCTGTCCTGCACCAGGAAAATAGTCATATTAGTTGTAATGTCTGAGATGAGAGATTCATCATATCACAACATATTAGTTGTAATGTCTGAGATGAGAGATTCATCATACCACAACATATTAGTTGTAATGTCTGAGATGAGAGATTCATCATACCACAACATATCAGTTGTAATGTCTGAGATGAGAGATTCATCATACCACAACATATTAGTTGTAATGTCTGAGATGAGAGATTCATCATACCTGCTCTTGATGATGAGTGACCACTGATGTCTCCAGATAGCAGAAAGGTTTTGGAGATGTTTGGGGATGTTGTAGAGAGGTTTGGGATGGTTGTGGAGGTGTATGGGGATGTTGTAGAGAGGATTGGGATGGTTGTGGAGACATGGGGTCTGGAGGTGGGTGGTGATGGTGTAGGAGTGGGAGGAGCTGTGAGTCAATAGAAAGTACAGATAAACACCAATATTGAAACAACTTCATGTCAGGTTAATAAGTCAGGTACCTCTCCATAATTAATAATTACTAGATACCAATATCTACTGAGAGTGAACCTACCATCTGTAACTATGAGATGCTCCTCTTGGTATGAGTCTAGGCCATATCTCCCCACTCCACACCAGTAGGTCCCAGAGTCTGACTTCCTCAGGTCCTTGATGGTCACATAGAAGACTCCATCTCCCTTGTCTTCTATACTGTATCTATCTTGAGGTACATTCTTGCTCCCCTTCGTTTCAACCAGAATGTCTTCACTAGAACATGTCCCCTTGCAGAAGTATTTGGTGTTGGTCCCTGCCCAAGTGAATGAGCAGCCCACAGTGACTTGTTCTCCTACCACTTCCTTAGTGACAGCAGACTCCACAACACACAGAGCTGTCAAACAGAAACACACAGTACAGTCACAACTGATGACCTGTCAGATATACTTTAACCCTGATCAAATCATACTTTAACCCTGCTCAAATCTTACTTTAACCCTGCTCAAATCTAACTTTAACCCTGCTCAAATCTAACTTTAACCCTGCTCAAATCTAACTTTATCCCTGCTCAAATCTTACTTTAACCCTGCTCAAATCTAACTTTAACCCTGTTCAAATCTAACTTTAACCCTGCTCAAATCTAACTTTAACCCTGCTCAAATCTAACTTTAACCCTGCTCAAATCTAACTTTAACCCTGCTCAAATCTAACTTTATCCCTGCTCAAATCTTACTTTAACCCTGCTCAAATCTTACTTTAACCCTGCTCAAATCTAACTTTATCCCTGCTCAAATCTTACTTTAACCCTGCTCAAATCTAACTTTAACCCTGTTCAAATCTAACTTTAACCCTGCTCAAATCTAACTTTAACCCTGCTCAAATCTAACTTTAACCCTGCTCAAATCTAACTTTAACCCTGCTCAAATCTAACTTTAACCCTGCTCAAATCTAACTTTAACCCTGCTCAAATCTAACTTTAACCCTGCTCAAATCTAACTTTATCCCTGCTCAAATCTTACCTTAACCCTGCTCAAATCTACCTTTAACCCTGCACATCTTCATTTAGCCCTCCTTATAGACAAATAAATATATTATTCCTTCTGTACTATATTATCCAGACAAATGTATATAATATGACACAGACAGACAGACAGAACTCACCTGAGAGGAGACAGCAGGAGACAACATGGAGTATCTTCATTCTGGACTGTTACTCCTCAGTTACTATACTGTTAAAGTTACTTTACTACCACAATTACTATACTGTTAAAGTTACTTTACTACCACAGTAACTATACTGTTAAAGTTACTTTACTACCACAGTAACTATACTGTTAAAGTTACTTTACTACCACAGTTACTATACTGTTAAAGTTACTTTACTACCACAGTTACTATACTGTTAAAGGTACTTCACTACCATAGTTACTATACTGTTAAAGTTACTTTACTACCACAATTACTACACTGTTAAATTGACTTTATTATCCTACCAGCTAGCACAGGTCCACAACAGCTTGTCTGTCAGCTGTTCATTTGACAGCAGAGGGTTTCTGAAATGCTCTGTCTTCCTTAATTGAAAGCTCCTCCCCTCTGACACCCCACCCCTCCCCCTATCCCTCTCTCTCTCTCTCTCTCTCTCTCTCTCGTTTTGTCTCTCGTTTTGTCTCTCTCTCGTTTTGTCTCTCCCTCTCTCGTTTTGTCTCTCCCTGTCTTTCAATTGAAGGGGATTTATTGGCATTGGAAGCATATGTTTACATTGTCAAAGCAAGTGAAATAGATAATAAACAAAAGTGAAAAACATAATAAAACTAATGTCAGAGAGATTGAGATAGTGATGGTGGTGGTGGGAGAGGGTGAACATTAGCTGAAACATCCTAATTTCTCTGAATTGACCTCAGTGTCTGCAGGTCTATATGAGCTGCAGAGTGAAACTGGTTCCAACCGGCCAGAGGTTAGACTTCTAAACCACCAGAGAACTCAGCTAGCTGTGGTGACTAAGTGTTAAAACTGTCAACTTCTCTGTTCTAAAGTTACCATGTTTGTTTCAGCAGAGGAGGAACACATTGTTGAGATGATGACATTATAGATAAAGTACATCAATATATTTTATTACTTTTTTCTGACATTTCATTGATCCAAATACAGTCTTTGTAAATGATCAACTCAACAGATGAGTTTCTGAACAGAAGAAACATCCCTCCTCTACAACCCAACTCCCCCTTAATGAATGATGTCATCACATAGCAGACAAACTACTGAGATCTCAGTAAACCAATAGAACGACCTCCACATCGCCCCCTACAGAATGTTATCAGTACTGATGAATAAATATACTATAATCTCCACCACCAGTTGTCTCTCTCTATTGAGCCTGGGGACGAGGTTACAGTTATTCTAATGAACTATGTGTTTCAACTCAGTCAATTCAGGAAGTGAGGTGAAATTCCATTAATGGATTGAAAAGTCCACATGGAAAACGATGGTCATCAATGATACATTTAATTGCGATTCATTGTCTCTATTGAAATGGAATTTAATTAAATTGGACCCCAGCTAACAAGAACACTTCGTCATAATCAGACGATCAGACAACCTCTTCTCTTCACTATTCAGACTACAGAGCATAGAATTACATATTAGAACTTAAATACATAATAGACTTTAATTAGTGCTACAGAGTCTATTCAGAGTCAGTAGCTGTGACATCGTCGAGGCTCTGGTAGACATCCAATGCTTTGTGTTCCAGCGCCTGATAGGCTGATTGGTAGAGGGCAGGGTCATGAGCAATGCATTCTGGGTCAGGATTGGACACAGCTGAGGGTCCACTGCATTCTGGGTAGAAGTTCTCCTTTCTTCATCCTCACCATCATCATCATGTTAGACAGTGAGGAGAATCATTAGGTGAAGACAGACACAGACATGCACACAAGCACACACGTACACACACGCAGACACAAACACAAGCATGCACATACACACGTACACAGACGTACACACACACGCACGAACAAACACATGCATGCGCACACACTCGTTCTGACACTCTCTCTCTCACCTCTACAGTGCTTTCTGCATCAGGCCTGTTAGAGATTGAACCTTTGGATAACACAACATACATTATAACTCTGTGTGAGTGTGCGCATGTTCAGCGTGCATGTGTGTGTGTGTGTGTGTGTGTGTGTGTGTGTGTGTGTGTGTGCGCACCTGTAGAATATGAGGGGGATGACAGCAAACACCAACACAGCCAGACACACAGTGATCACCACTGAGGTACCTGGAATACAGGGAGGTATAAAATCACGCCTTTAACTATATTTAATAAAATAAATATAGATTAATTAATCGTAAACATGTAGGATTATTTGAAAACTTCAGAACAAACATTCTGGATAATATAGAGAACCATTAACTATTATTCTCCAACAAGAATCATACACATTGAAGAGACCAAGAGCAGACCTCTCCTCCAGTGAACCTGAAGGGAAGCCACCTGTAAACTTCTGAATATAATGATGGAAGGGAAGGTTTTATAACAATGTCAGATAGGAAGATAGGACACTGATGACAGGCATGAGCTTTCAGTTAAAAACCTGGGTTTCTAGAGGGGGTCGAGGCCCTAAAACCATCAATGGATTACAGCAATAAAATGAAATAGGAGCCTAAAATAAGATATTGAAATGACCGTGGACTCCCTGACCGCCACTACAGAGAGGCTACGGTATGATGATAAAACAATGAAATTAGAATAACTTGATCTGAAGTGCAGAAGTATGAAGAATTATATTCTCATAATGGAAATAAAGGAGGATGAAAACTACAACTATCAGGCCACGGAGGAGGAAGTCAAGGTTTTCATGAAACGATTTCTCAAGATGACGGTGACCAGCTGGTTACCAGCCTATCCTGGTCTATGCAGTTTTTTCAGGATGAGTACTTGTCATTCCATTTTGCCAACCACCAAATGATATGTGCACTGAACTGTGACTTGTCCTCCTATAACTCTGGTAACTTAGTGATGTCTGACTCCACAACACACAAGAGCTGTAAACAGAAATTCATTCATTTCCATAAAATAAATGCTTTATCGGCATGAATGGGTGGTTTCCACTGTTGCCAAAGCAACGTATATGAAGAACTACATAAATCAACAATATATTTGTTACTAAAGAGGAACTGGACCTCATTGTCCTTAATGCTCTCATACTGTACCCATCTACAGAGAGGTGAGATGAATACATTCTGGAGAACAGAAAGGAAAACGCTGCACACTGCTGCTCATGCTCCCCAGTGATATTTATTTACAACAATGTTTCAACCATTAGGTCTTCATCAGGCATCAATATCCCAGCTGGGGGTGGAAGGTCCTTTATGTAGGTTCAGTACTCAGTGACATCACTTCCTGAAACAGGAGGTCAAAAATGTATAATATAGTTTCACAATATTAAAACGTTCAATGTATCAAAATATATGATCATACACAGGGAATGTGAGCAATAATTACAGTAATATACAAACACATGGAAAAAGTACCAAACTGTCATACTTAAAAGTAAAGATACCTTAATTGAAAATGGCTCAAGTAAAAGTCACCCAGTAAAATTCTACTTGAGTAAAAGTCTAAAAGTATTTGGTTTAAAATATACTTAAGTATACAAAGTAAAAGTATAATAATTTCAAATTCCTTACATTAAGCAAACCACATTTTCTTGTTTTTTTTAATTTATTAACGGAAAGCCAGGGGCACTCTAACACTCAGACATAATTTACAAACAAAGCATTTGTGTTTAGCCAGATCAGAGGCAGTAGGGATGACCAGGGATGTTCGTTTGATAAGTGTGTGAGTTTGACTATTTTCCTGTCCTGCTAAGCATTCAAATTGTACTTTTGGGTGTCAATGAAAATGTATGGAATATAGTGAATGTGGTGAAGTAAAAGTAGTCAAAAATATAAATAGTTAAGTAAAGTACAGATACCCCCAAATACTACTTAAGTAGTACTTTAAAGTATTTTTAACCTCAGTACTTTACACAACTACATACAATATTAAATTAGGATTAAAAAAACACAATTTGGACATATTGAAACTATAAAAAACGGTTTCAAGCCAAGCTCCTCATTAAGGCCAAGAGGAGACAACTTGTTCAGCCTGTGGATCCAGAAAGATTCCCTTTGAAGAAGTTTCCTCTCAATGTGCCCTCCTCTGCGTGACATCTTGAACATGTCTGTTCCAATGGATCTCAGAGAATTAATACTATGTCCAGCTTGTACAAAATTAGCAGCAACTAGATTGTGTGTCTCACCTGTCCGTATATTGCTTGCAGTGCTCACTGATCCGTGTCTTAAGGCTTCTATGGGTTTTCCCTATGTAAGACAACATACTGGCCATTATTACAAGGTAAAATAATAAAGTCATTATATGTACCACTATAATTTGTTTACAAGCATGATAGCTGTACTCTTATTTACTGGTTGAGGCAGTTAGTTTGATATTAGCCAATCAGCGTTCTGTATGAGTTCACAGCACGTGAATGCTTACAACGCGTTGCTCCCAGTTTAATAGAAGTATTTTCAGAGTTTCCCACACAACATTAGTTGGGGTCTGTTGTTTAATGGATGACGTTTTGGTAGGTGGAGTCTTGGGTTGTTGTGTTGAGAGTTTGGTAGGTGGAGTCTTGGGTTGTTGTGTTGAGGGTTTGGTAGGTGGAGTCTCAAGTTGTTGTGT
Organism: Brachymystax lenok tsinlingensis; assembly: GCA_030435695.1. Taxonomy (NCBI): domain Eukaryota; kingdom Metazoa; phylum Chordata; class Actinopteri; order Salmoniformes; family Salmonidae; genus Brachymystax; species Brachymystax lenok. Next base: position 35,039,540 of record CM059812.1, on the reverse strand, counting down.
TGAGTGTTTGGAAGGAGGAGTCTTGGGTTGTTGTGTTGAGGGTTTGGTAGGTGGAGTCTTGAGTTGTTGTGTTGAGGGTTTGGTAGGTGGAGTCTTGGGTTGTTGAGTTGAGGGTTTGGTAGGTGGAGTCTTGGGTTGTTGTGTTGAGGGTTTGGTAGGTGGAGTCTTGGGTTGTTGTGTTGAGAGTTTGGTAGGTGGAGTCTTGGGTTGTTGTGTTGAGGGTTTGGTAGGTGGAGTCTCAAGTTGTTGTGTTGAGTGTTTGGAAGGAGGAGTCTTGGGTTGTTGTGTTGAGGGTTTGGTAGGTGGAGTCTTGAGTTGTTGTGTTGAGGGTTTGGTAGGTGGAGTCTTGGGTTGTTGAGTTGAGGGTTTGGTAGGTGGAGTCTTGGGTTGTTGTGTTGAGGGTTTGGTAGGTGGAGTCTTGGGTTGTTGTGTTGAGGGTTTGGTAGGTGGTGTCTTGGGTTGTTGTAGGTGCTGTTATTGGAAACGTTAACCCAGCAGCATACAATGACATTCTAGACGATTCTGTGCTTCCAACATCATGGCAACAGTTTTGGGGATGGCCCTTTCCTGTGCACAAAGCGAGGTCCATACAGAAATGGTTCGTCAAGATCTGTTTGGAGAACTTCTGGCCGGCTGAGAGTCGTGACCTCAATCCGATCGAACAACGTCCGGATGAACTGGAACACCAACTGCGAGCCAGGCCTAATTGCCCAACATCAGTGCTCTTGCTGCTGAATGGAAGCAAGTCCCCGCAGCAATGTTCCCACATTTAGTTGAAAGCCTTCCCAGAAGAGTGGAGGCTGTTATAGCGGCAAAGTGGGGACCAACTCCCTATTTAAGCCCATGATTTTGGAATGAGATTCACAAAACCAACACAGTAAATGATAACAGATTTATATTACACCAAGCGTCACATTATACTAGTCATCATCATCATCATCATTACCATCATCATCATCATCACCATCATCATCATCATCATTACCATCATCATCATCATCACCATCATCATCACCATCATCATCATCATCATCATCACCATCATCATCACCATCACCATCATCACCATCACTATCATCATCATCACCACCATCATCATCATCACCACCATCATCACCACCATCATCATCATCATTACCATCATCACCCTCACCATCATCATCATCATCACCATCACCACCATCATCATCATACAAATAATAATAATAATAACAATGGTAATAATAATTATACTAATTATCATCATAATATTAACAACAACAACAACAATAATAATAATAATCTATTGGGTGGGTGGGCTTGTTGCCGTGGTTATTGAGGACTGACGGTGAATGTCGTCACTAACTCAACACAACAGATATGAAATATGATCAGACAGATCAGAAGAGGAAGAACTGTTTCTCAGACAGCTCCATGACACTGCTCCATGTGTCTCTGATGCTAATGGATTTAGAAATGTCTGTTCATCAATGATCAGCTGTTGTTGTATTTTTTTATCAGACTCCACCCCTATAGTGAGACTCGCTGTCGGTTTTGAGCAGGGCGTTTGGCATTCACCGCCGGCCTCCTAAATTGCAAATCAAGTGGTCGCCAGTGTGTGTATGGCCCACGGACTCAGGTGTCTCTGGGGCCTTTTCTCGTTGGGGCAAAAGTCAGTCCTCCATCCTCTCTCTTCCTTTCTCTCTCGTCTTTCCTCTCTCCTATGTTCTCACTTTTTTGTCCTCTCTCATCTTTTCTCTCTGCTCCGTTCTCCCTCCTCCTTCCTCTCTCCTCTCTCCTCTTTCCTCTGTCCTTGCTCCTCTCTCCTCTCTCCTCTCTCCTCCGTTCTCTTTCCTCAGTTCTCTCTCTCCTCCATTCTCTCTCTCCTCCATTCTCTCTCCTCTGTCACCCTTTAACAGATAAGTGGCCGAGGAAGGTGTCAATGTGTTAGTAAGCAAACAGAAGAAGCAGATTTTCATTTTATACAAGCACAACCAAGTTCACTCTCCCCGCGGCCTGTCCTCTCCTTTGCCATTTTTCAAATGGAGGCAAGAGATGACGGAGGAGAGAGGACGGAGGAGAGAGGACGGAGGAGAAAGGATGGAGGAGAGAGGAGAGAGGACGCAGAAGTAGAGCAAATCTAACAGAGAAAAGTGTGTGTATGTCTCTTGTGATTGGTTGCCAGTGTATGTGTGTCTCTTGTGATTGGTTGCCAGTGTATGTATGTCTCTTGTGATTGGTTGCCAGTGACTCAGGTGTCTCTGGGTTTGCTGACTGTTGACTAGATGGGAGGAGCCTCAGAGGAGCCGTGTGGATGATTGACAGTAGAGTAGGCGGGGCTTTGACCAAAGTTCACAGTATCATAGTCACATGATGAAGTGACCTCTTTAGCGATAGTGACTCTGGCTTCGTTAGGGCAGCTGGGGTTCTTGTGGAAGTTCACGCTGGCGTAGTGGGGAGAGTCAGAGTGGCTTTTGGGTAAGTTGGCGGTGGCGTAGATGGTGGAGTCTGACTGTAGGGGGCGATCCTTTATCTCCTCATAGTCACCGTCACCATGACAACCCTGGAGAGGAGGAAGGAGAGAATAGTATGACAATAACGAACACACTCAACACAACAAATAAAACACACACTCAATGACATCTCTCAATCACAAAAACTAACAAGCAAAATAAGCATTTCACCTGTTGTATTCGGCGCATGTGACAAATACAGTTTGATTTAAACATATACTGACCCCTTCGTTGTTCCCTGTGCCTGGGCTCACACTTTGTGTTGAAGAGACAAATCCTGTGGAACACAACAAACTTTAATCAGAGATATAGAGAGGGACAGACAGAGAGAGAGAGAGAGAGAGAGAGAGAGAGAGAGAGAGAGGGACAGAGAGAGAGAGAGAGAGAGAGAGAGAGAGAGAGAGAGAGAGAGAGAGAGAGAGAGAGGGACAGAGAGAGAGAGAGAGAGAGAGAGAGAGAGAGAGAGAGAGAGAGAGAGAGAGAGAGAGAGAGAGAGAGAGTGTGTGTGTGTGTGTGTTTCTCACCTGTTGCCTTGTTGTATTTCCATCTGTAGACTATAATCAGGCTGATCACCAGCAGTAACACTACCAGACTAACAGACACCATGATGAACACTGAGGTACCTGGAACACACACACACTGTTACACTAACCTACCCTCATATCATAACACTACATACAGACATGTCTACCACTAACCTACCCTCATATCATAACACTACATACAGACATGTCTACCACTAACCTACCCTCATATCATAACACTACATACAGACATGTCTAACACTAACCTACCCCTCATATCATAACACTACATATAGACATGTCTACCACTAACCTACCCTCATATCATAACACTACATACAGACATGTCTACCACTAACCTACCCTCATATCATAACACTACATACAGACATGTCTAACACTAACCTACCCCTCATATCACTCAGGCATTTGAACATGTAAAGGTTTATTTACCAGATCCGTTGAGTGATGATGATGGTGATGGTGACAGAGATGATGATGATGATGATGATGGTGGTGATGGTGATGATGATGATGATGATGATGGTGGTGATGGTGATGATGATGATGGTGAGATGAAGGTGGCGGTGGGTGGGTCTGGTGGTGTTGTTGTTGTTGTTGTGGTGTTGGTTGGTGCCACTGAAAACAATGGACACCAGTATGAAAATGTTTTAGCAAGGTGAGGAGAGGGAGAGGTGGAGAGATGAGGAGGGAGAGATGGAGTGATGGAGGCAAAGAGAGAGAGAGAGATGGAGGGAGAGATGGAGTGATGGAGGCAAAGAGAGAGAGAGAGATGGAGGGAGAGATGGAGTGATGGAGGCAAAGAGAGAGAGAGATGGAGGGAGAGATGGAGTGATGGAGGCAAAGAGATAGAGAGAGATGGAGGGAGAGATGGAGTGATGGAGGCAAAGAGAGAGAGAGAGATGGAGGGAGAGATGGAGTGATGGAGGCAAAGAGATAGAGAGAGATGGAGGGAGAGTGTCACGGAGATATGGGGGTTTCTCTTGTTCCTGTTTAGGTGTATAATGACAAGGTAATTTCCCCTGTTCCTGTTTAGGTGTGTTAGTTCTCTTTTAGCTGACCTTATGTCTCTCTTTTTCTATATTTCACAACCCCTCCCGTCTCTCTCTTTCCCACCTTGTCTTTCTCCACAACTCTCTCCATTTCTCTCTCCCCTTCCTCACTCCGTCTCTCAATGTCTCATCTCTCTCTCTCTCTCTCTCTCTCTCTCTCTCTCTCCCTTCCTCACTCCGTCTCTCAATGTCTCATCTCTCTTTCTCTCTCTCTTTCTCAAATGTATCACATGACAACTGTAGGGTTCATGATGACTGAAACTTGGGGTTTTATATCTTAAACACATGACTGCTTAGTGATACTGAGACAGATATAGAAACACACAGTTATTACAGAGGAGGTTACAGTGTTCTGGTCCAGTGTCTTTCCACACCACTACAAACACACAGACCCACCCAGCCTCCACTAACACACTGACTGCCTGCTGTCAACCACTGAACAACTACTGCTGACAAGATGTTTAGTTCAATGCTACATTTCACTAAACTGGTTAATAGCAGTTAATAACAGCACATATCAGAAGGTTCTAGATGTGATGCTAGTTTAAAAGTACAGTATTTTCATTGTCATACATAACAGACAGTAGTTAACTAATAGATTGATATAATATAATGCTATATATTATTTACATGGTCAGACAGTATGTAATATAGTTACTGCAGGTGTACAGCGTGGGGAGCAGAGGAGGCTGGTGAACAGAGATATAGGAGGACTGGCTAATCACAATGGCTGGAATGGAATGGATGGAACGGTATCAAACACATTAAACGTGAATGACATTAAAAATGTAATGCAATTATAATTTAAATTAAACTACTTTTTTAAAATAGATATGACTGTAACTTGTGTGTTTAGGTTCACATGTTAAAGAGAAAGAAGAAGTTTATACTCACTTATAACAAGCAGCTTCACCTGTGTGATCAGTGTAATGTAACGTTGTTCTGTCCTGTTGGTTTCTACTCCACACCAGTAGGTCCCAGTATTATCTTCAGTCAGGTTACTGATGGTCACTGTGTAGGATTTCTCTCTGCTGTTGTCAGACACAGAGACACGCCCAGCTTTTGCAGTTGTCTGGTAAGCAGCGATCATATCAATACAAGTCTTGCTTTCCTTGCAGAAATACTTGGTCCTGTCTTCATGGTCCTCTGAATAGTTGCATCTGATGGTAGCTTCTCCTCCCAGATAGGCCGTCTCTGTGACTGACTTCCCACAGCAGTCATCTGTCAATAGGAACACACATCACAACCTTAGTATAATACTATAGACTGACTTCCCACAGCAGTCATCTGTCAATAGGAACACACATTACAACCTTAGTCTAATACTATAGACTGACTTCTCACAGCAGTCATCTGTCAATAGGAACACACAACACAACCTTAGTCTAATACTATAGACTGACTTCTCACAGCAGTCATCTGTCAATAGGAACACACATCATAACCTTAGTATAATACTATAGACTGACTTCTCACAGCAGTCATCTGTCAATAGGAACACACATCACAACCTTAGTATAATACTATAGACTGACTTCATTGGCTAGTGATACTGATCATGTGACAACATAAGTAGCTAAATTTATTTTATAAAGTTAAAGTAAAAGTCTCTCACCCTTCTTCACATCCAGCTCTACCTCAGTATAACTGTCACGTGCATTAGGTTTGTCCACTCCACACCAGTAGGTCCCATCATCTTGTCTGGTCAGTTGTCTGATGATCACCTGGAAGTAGTTTCCTCCAGTGTTGTCATACAGAGAGAATCTACCACTGTGCTGCCAGGTGTTCTTCAATCCAGTTTTGATTTGATCTGTACACCTCAAACTGTTCTGCCCCATGCAGAAATATTTCTCATGACTTCTTTGTTCTGTGGAATAATGGCAGTAGATGATGACAGTTCCTCCAGAGTATCCTGTCACTTTGAAGGAGCTCAAACAACCTGTCAATCAGACAAGAGAAAATACCTCTTGGTTTAGTGTTTTGTAATACTAATCAAATCAAGGTTTATTTGTCACGTGCGCCGAATACAACAGGTGTAGACCTTACAGTGAAATGCTTACTTACAGGCCCTAACCAACAGTGCAATTTGTAAGTAAAAAATAGGTATTAGGTAAACAATAGATAAGAAATAAACAGCCGGTACAGAGTCAATGTGCCGGGACACCGGTTAGTCAGGCTAATTGAGGTAATATATACATGTAGGTAGAGTTAAAGTGACTATGCATTGATGATAAATGTACTTACGGTTAGGATTCCTACACCAGTGGCATCCTCAAATTATACACACAGTACACACACACACACACACGCGCGCGCGCACGCACACGCACGCGCACACAGGCACACACACACACACACACACGCACGCGCACGCACGCACGCACACACACACACACACGCACGCACGCACGCACACATACATACACACACAGTAGTGTTTCCTTATCTGTAGTAGCAGCCTTTATAAGAAGACTGACTGGATGTTATTACATTGTTATAGAGAGTTATAACAACCTTATTACCTGTCATGAAGGAGAGGAGGATGACTATCAGCAGGATCCTCATCTTGTTGTGTTCTCTCCAGGTTGGTCCAGGTGTCTATAGGTCCTGATATAATGTTGTGTTCTCTCCAGGTTGGTCCAGGTGTCTATAGGTCCTGATATAATGCTGTGTTCTCTCCAGGTTGGTCCAGGTGTCTATAGGTCCTGATATAATGCTGTGTTCTCTCCAGGTTGGTCCAGGTGTCTATAGGTCCTGATATAATGTTGTATTCTCTCCAGGTTGGTCCAGGTGTCTATAGGTCCTGATATAATGTTGTGTTCTCTCCAGGTTGGTCCAGGTGTCTATAGGTCCTGATATAATGCTGTGTTCTCTCCAGGTTGGTCCAGGTGTCTATAGGTCCTGAAATAATGCTGTGTTCTCTCCAGGTTGGTCCAGGTGTCTATAGGTCCTGATATAATGTTGTGTTCTCTCCAGGTTGGTCCAGGTGTCTATAGGTCCTGATATAATGCTGTGTTCTCTCCAGGTTGGTCCAGGTGTCTATAGGTCCTGATATAATGCTGTGTTCTCTCCAGGTTGGTCCAGGTGTCTATAGGTCCTGATATAATGTTGTATTCTCTCCAGGTTGGTCCAGGTGTCTATAGGTCCTGATATAATGTTGTGTTCTCTCCAGGTTGGTCCAGGTGTCTATAGGTCCTGATATAATGCTGTGTTCTCTCCAGGTTGGTCCAGGTGTCTATAGGTCCTGAAATAATGCTGTGTTCTCTCCAGGTTGGTCCAGGTGTCTATAGGTCCTGATATAATGCTGTGTTCTCTCCAGGTTGGTCCAGGTGTCTATAGGTCCTGATATAATGTTGTGTTCTCTCCAGGTTGGTCCAGGTGTCTATAGGTCCTGATATAATGCTGTGTTCTCTCCAGGTTGGTCCAGGTGTCTATAGGTCCTGATATAATGTTGTGTTCTCTCCAGGTTGGTTCAGGTGTCTATAGGTCCTGATATAATGTTGTGTTCTCTCCAGGTTGGTCCAGGTGTCTATAGGTCCTGATATAATGCTGTGTTCTCTCCAAGTTGGTCCAGGTGTCTATAGGTCCTGATATAATGTTGTATTCTCTCCAGGTTGGTCCAGGTGTCTATAGGTCCTGATATAATGTTGTGTTCTCTCCAGGTTGGTCCAGGTGTCTATAGGTCCTGATATAATGTTGTGTGTCCAAGTCTACAACTCTCTCTGTTGTCTCTCTACTTATAGGAACTTAAATACAAAACGTAATGTACTTTATGTGCTCTCTCTGCCCCTCCCTCTCTCTCTCTCTCTCTCTCTCTGCCCCTCCCTCTCTCTCTCTCTCTCTCTTTGCACTCTTACGACTATGTACTTCCCTATTTCTGCATCTCTCTCTCTACTAGTTCAAACCCTCCCACCACATGTTATTTCTGACAGCCCCTCCCTCTTCCTCCTAAACCAATCACATGTATTTTCCTACATCACACAGTAGAGAGAGAGAGAGAGGAGGGAGGGTGAGAGAAAGAGAGTTGGAGGGTGAAAGAGAGCATGAGAGAGGGAGGGTGTGAGAGAGAGAGAGAGAGAGAGAGAGAGAGAGAGAGAGAGAGAGAGAGAGAGAGAGAGAGAGGCCTCTCTCATGACACAGAAATACATTCATACACTCTCATGCAGACTGGAGAATGTCTACAGAGGAGAGAAACAGAGTTATTCTGCCACTAAAGGGCACTCCCCCTCCCTTTCTCTCTCCCTCCCTCCATCTCAGCTCTGTGTGTCAAATGACAGTGGTACACGCTGATGAGACAGGTGGAGAGTGACAGGTACAGAGTTTACTGACAGCACCAGTGGAGGCTGGTGAGGGGAGGACTACTTATAGTTATGGCTAGAATGAACCTTATCAAACACAGAAATATATTGGTGCTTTATTGATAAATACACATAGAAATATATTGGTGCTTTATAAATACACATAGAAATATATTGGTGCTTTATTGATAAATACACATAGAAATATATTGGTGCTTTATAAATACACAGTCTCATTTCCCAGTCAAGTGAAGTAAAACACACTGAATAATCAAAGGTTCCTCAAAGCTACTAACTGTCTCTTTTTGTTCAAGCCAGTTTTACATTCACAGTAGAAACAATGAATGAATGAATGAACTAATTAACAAATGATTGATCAAATAAATGAATGAATTAAAAACACGAACGAATGAAAAAATGACATGAAAATATGAATTCATTATGTTCCACACAGATCAGTAACAGTAGTAAACTGTGTTTAATGGTGCAGTACATTATGAGGTGTCTACAGTAGTAGACTATGTATCAGAGTGTTTAATGGTGCAGTACATTATGAGGTGTCTACAGTAGTAGTCTATGTAGCAGAGTGTTTAATGATGCAGTACATTATGAGGTGTCTACAGTAGTAGACTATGTAGCAGAGTGTTTAATGGTGCAGTACATTATGAGGTGTCTACAGTAGTAGACTATGTAGCAGAGTGTTTAATGTTGCAGTACATTATGAGGTGTCTACAGTAGTAGACTATGTAGCAGAGTGTTTAATGGTGCAGTACATTATGAGGTGTCTACAGTAGTAGACTGTGTAGCAGAGTGTTTAATGGTGCAGTACATTATGAGGTGTCTACAGTAGTAGACTATGTAGCAGAGTGTTTAATGGTGCAGTACATTAGTGTCTGGGTGGTAACGTCTGGACAAGGATTGGTTGCCGTGGCAAATATGGTGGTGATTTCACAGGCTGTATCTGTTGTGGCGTAGATGAGGTTGGCGATGGTACCTGTGTCTGGGTCTTGGTTGGCTGTCATGGAGAGGAAAACACACATAGATTACGTATTTATTTTAAATGTATCTTTTATTTTCATTAAATGTTATTTTTAAGAACATTTATTTAGATTTTTCATTTTTAAAAGAATGATTGTGTGTGATAACTAGTGCACCTGTTGGTCTCCTGTCTCTGTCTCTCCTCTGTCTAAAGAACATGAACAGCAGCAGACCCAGCAGTAGTAGAACAACACCCAGAACAACACCAGAGAACATCACATCACCTAGAACACCCAGACCAACACCAGAGAACATCACATCACCTAGAACACCCAGACCAACACCAGAGAACATCACATCACCTAGAACACCCAGACCAACACCAGAGAACATCACATCACCTAGAACACCCAGACCAACACCAGAGAACATCACATCACCTAGAACACCCAGACCAACACCAGAGAACATCACATCACCTAGAACACCCAGACCAACACCAGAGAACATCAGATCACCTAGAACACCCAGACCAACACCAGAGAACATCAGATCACCTAGAACACCCAGACCAACACCAGAGAACATCACTTAGAACACCCAGACCAACACCAGAGAACATCACATCACCTAGAACACCCAGACCAACACCAGAGAACATCACATCACCTAGAACACCCAGACCAACACCAGAGAACATCACATCACCTAGAACACCCAGAGACAGTACACAGCATAATGTTACAGTGATGCTACATTTAGCTAGTCTCTACTGTACTGTACTTCTGTGTTTCTTCCACTTCAGAGGGAGGGAGGAGGGAAGACAACATTAGACAGAGAAACAGGTGCTGTTGTCAATGATGTGATATCAATAGTCACAATCATATTATTCAGTCTAATACCAAGTGTCATGCAATCAATGTGTTTTTGTTGTGGTTCAATATCATTCACTGTCAGTAGGTGGAACATGTAAAGGTCAGTATCCACCACAAGGTGGTGTATGTTTAGATTCATGGTTGTAGTTTATAAGGGTTTGAAGCTTGGTAGTTGTAGTCTATATTATATAGTAAGGCATTTGGCAGTAGTCCATGTTACAGTATGGTACTTGGTAGTTGTAATTTATCTCTAAGTGTCATGTGGTGCTGAGGGTTCATTATGTTACCTTGGTGATGCTGTTGTTACCTTGTGTTCTAGTCATGTCTGTGGTGGTGATGCTGTTGTTACCTCTTGTTCTAGTCATGTCTGTGGTGGTGATGCTGTTGTTACCTTGTGTTCTAGTCATGTCTGTGGTGGTGATGCTGTTGTTACCTTGTGTTCTAGACATGTCTGTGTTGGTGATGCTGTTGTTACCTTGTGTTCTAGTCATGTCTGTGGTGGTGATGCTGTTGTTACCTTGTGGTCTAGTCATGTCTGTGGTGGTGATGCTGTTGTTACCTTGTGTTCTGGTCATGTCTGTGGTGGTGATGCTGTTGTTACCTTGTGTTCTAGTCATGTCTGTGGTGGTGATGCTGTTGTTACCTTGTGTTCTAGTCATGTCTGTGGTGGTGATGCTGTTGTTACCTTGTGTTCTAGTCATGTCTGTGGTGGTGATGCTGTTGTTAACTTGTGTTCTGGTCATGTCTGTGGTGGTGATGCTGTTGTTACCTTGTGTTCTAGTCATGTCTGTGGTGGTGATGCTGTTGTTACCTTGTGTTCTAATCATGTCTGTGGTGGTGATGCTGTTGTTACCTTGTGTTCTAGACATGTCTGTGTTGGTGATGCTGTTGTTACCTTGTGTTCTAGTCATGTCTGTGGTGGTGATGCTGTTGTTACCTTGTGTTCTAGTCATGTCTGTGGTGGTGATGCTGTTGTTACCTTGTGTTCTAGACATGTCTGTGTTGGTGATGCTGTTGTTACTTTGTGTTCTAGTCATGTCTGTGGTGGTGATGCTGTTGTTACGTTGTGTTCTAGACATGTCTGTGTTGGTGATGCTGTTGTTACTTTGTGTTCTAGTCATGTCTGTGGGTGGTCATGTTCTCTCTCTCTCTCTCTCTCTCTCTCTCTCTCTGTCTCTCATCCTACACTCACCCGACTTTATCTCAAGTAGTATTTTACTCAGTGACTTTCACTTAAGTAATTTTCTATTTTTACTTTTACTCAAGTATGACAATTGGGTACTTTTTTCACCACTTCTCACACACACACACACACACAAATATATACATACACACACCACACCACACACACACAGACATACACATACACACACACCACACACATATACACACACAATTATATTTGTTTGTTTCAATAAGCATAAGTGAATACTGACACTTAAAGGTTATCTTAGGTAAAGGTTATCTTATTTAGAGACATATTTACAGGTTCGTCATTGTATCATTAATTATCATGAAGTATACATTGTAACGTGTACATTACAACAGAGCAACAGACTAGTCAATACAGGGTTATTAAACCCCACAGTTCTCAGAAGACTTGGACACTCAGTACCAGACATGTGTGGTTGGTTATGGATTGTACAGTGGACTAGTCTCTTTTGGACAGACTACTAAAGCAATTAACCCTTGGCTAAGCCCCGCCCCCCTTGGTTACTGTTGCAACCTGTTAGGTTAGGCATTAGGGTTAGGTTTAGGGTTAGGTTTAGGGTTAGGGGTTTGGGGTCAATATAAGGTTAGGTTTAGGGTTAGGTTAAGGTTAGGTTTAGGTTAAGTGTTAGATGTTAGGGTAAATAGGATTTTGAATGGGAATCAATTGTTTGGTCCCCACAAGGATAGTATAACAACATGTGTGTGTCTCACCAGTAGATATCTTTGTTCTGTTCCTTTGTCTGATGAATATGAGGAGAACGAGGACCAACACACACACCACCATCCCCAGACCTGCCCCCATATACACCAGCACACCTGGAGAACGCACAGTAACACATTAGTAACACACACACACACCACCATCCCCAGACCTGCCCCCATATACACCAGCACACCTGGAGAACAAACAGTAACACATTAGTAACACACACGTGTATATAACTCACAGTTTTGTGTATGGTTGTTTGTCCTGTTCGAGGGCTCTCGAGATCTGTAGAGACTGTAACTAAAGGGAAACAGTGAAAGGTGAATTACTGTACACTACCTGTTATAAAGACACACACACTCACACACACATACACACACACACACACACACACAATACACACACTCTCTCACACACATACACACACTCTCTCTCTCACACAATCTCACACTCTCTCACACACACACACACACACACACACACATATAAAACACACACAAGGTTTCCCAGTAAGTGAGAAAGTGAATAGGGTACAGACCTGAGAAGAGAAACCAGCACAGTTCTTTGTTATGAGAAAAACCCCTCACCTGCTTTGATAAACAGACTCACACAGGCTCAACAATATCGAATAGACAGGGTTAGGATTAAAACACAGGCTCAACAATATCCTAGACCTCTATTAGACAGGGTTAGGATTAAAACACAGGCTCAACAATATCCTAGACCTCTATTAGACAGGGTTAGGATTAAAACACAGGCTCAACAATATCCTAGACCTCTATTAGACAGGGTTAGGATTAAAACACAGGCTCAACAATATCCTAGACCTCTATTAGACAGGGTTAGGATTAAAACACAGGCTCAACAATATCCTAGACCTCTATTAGACAGGGTTAGGATTAAAACACAGGCTCAACAATATCCTAGACCTCTAATAGACAGGGTTAGGATTAAAACACAGGCTCAACAATATCCTAGACCTCTATTAGACAGGGTTAGGATTAAAACACAGGCTCAACAATATCCTAGAACTCTATTAGACAGGGTTAGGATTAAAACACAGGCTCAACAATATCCTAGACCTCTATTAGACAGGGTTAGGATTAAAACACAGGCTCAACAATATCCTAGACCTCTATTAGACAGAGAATCTCCCCTCTCTAACCAAGACATCATGCTACCCGGTCCGGATCAGTTCCCGGCAGGATAAGCAGTCATCGATCCGACAGAAGTACTTGACATTGTCCTGGCTGCTGAAGAGTATTCACAATGAAGCTTCATGTGTTCCTCCACTCTCCTCACAGAGATCTTCTGGCCATGACATGGACACACAACAGCTGCTTAGACAAATAAACGTTGATTTGATTTGATCAATCAATTTGAATGATATTATAAAGACATTTTTTTTTTTATAACGTTTACCAACTGCCATGTAATAAACAAACGTTCCTTTCTACAAATGTAATCAGTAACGTAGTGAAAGTCTTTCTGAGAACTAACTGACCCAAAGAAGGTTGACTGATCTATGTCCAGTCTCTAGTAAACCAGTGTAGACCTGATCTAGGACAAGTCTCTAGTAAACCAGTGTAGACCTGATCTAGGACCAGTCTCTAGTAAACCAGTGTAGACCTGATCTAGGACCAGTCTCTAGTAAACCAGTGTAGACCTGATCTAGGACCAGTCTCTAGTGAAATAATGTAGACCTGATCTAGGACCAGTCTCTAGTAAACCAGTGTAGACCTGATCTAGGACCAGTCTCTAGTAAACCAGTGTAGACCTGATCTAGGACCAGTCTCTAGTGAAATAATGTAGACCTGATCTAGGACCAGTCTCTAGTGAAATAATGTAGACCTGATTTAGGACCAGTCACTAGTGAAATAATGTAGACCTGATCTAGGACCAGTCTCTAGTGAAATAATGTAGACCTGATCTAGGACCAGTCTCTAGTGAAATAATGTAGACCTGATTTAGGACCAGTCTCTAGTGAAATAATGTAGACCTGATCTAGGACCAGTCTCTAGTGAAATAATGTAGACCTGATCTAGGACCAGTCTCTAGTGAAACACTGTAGACCTGACCTAGGATCTAGTATAACAGTGTACTGTAAACCTACTTTAGAGAATACGTAGTATAGTGAAAGAGTCATCATGATTCTCTCCCAGTGAAGTCTCATCTCTCAATGTACTGTCTTCAATCAATCCTGTTACAGTACCTTCACTACACTCTACACTACTCCTGTTATAGTACCTTCACTACACCCTACACTGCTCCTGTTACAGTGACTTCACTACACCCTACACTACTGCTGTCACAGTATCTTCATTACACCCTACACTAGTCCTGTCACAGTACCTTCACTACACCCTACACTACTCCTGTCACAGTACCTTCACTACACCCTCCACTACTCCTGTTACAGTACTATCACTACACCCTACACTACTCCTGTTACACTACCTTTACTAAGCCCTACACTACTCCTGTCACAGTACCTTCACTACACCCTCCACTACTCCTGTTACACTACATTCAACACTACTCCTGTCACAGTACCTTCACTACACCCTCCACTACTCCTGTCACAGTACCTTCACTACACCCTCCACTACTCCTGTCACAGTACCTTCACTACACCCTCCACTACTCCTGTCACAGTACCTTCACTACACCCTACACTGCTCCTGTTACAGTGACTTCACTACAACCTACACTACTGCTGTCACAGTACCTTCACTACACCCTACACTACTCCTGTTACACTAACTTCACTACATCCTACACTACTCCTGTCACAGTACCTTCACTATACCCTACACTACTCCTGTTACACTACCTTCACTACACCCTACACGACTCCTGTCACAGTACCTTCAGTATACCCTACACTACTCCTGTCACAGTACCTTCACTACACCCTACACTACTCCTGTCACAGTACTTTCACTACACCCTACACTGCTCCTGTTACTGTGACTTCACTACACCCTACACTACTGCTGTCACAGTACCTTCACTACACCCTTCACTAGTCCTGTCACAGTACCTTCACTACACCCTACACTACTCCTGTTACAGTACCTTCACTACACCCTACACTACTGCTGTCACAGTAGCTTCACTACACCCTACACTACTCCAGTTACACTACCTTCACTACACCATACACTACTCCTGTTACACTACATCCTACACTACTCCTGTCACAGTACCTTCACTACACCATACACTACTCCTGTTACACTACACCCTACACTACTCCTGTCACAGTACCTTCACTATACCCTACACTACTGCTGTCACAGTACCTTCACTACACCCTACACTACTCCTGTTACACTACCTTCACTACATCCTACACTACTCCTGTCACAGTACCTTCACTACACCCTACACTACTCCTGTTACACTAACTTCACTACACCATACACTACTCCTGTTACACTACATCCTACACTACTCCTGTCACAGTACCTTCACTACACCATACACTACTCCTGTTACACTACACCCTACACTACTCCTGTCACAGTACCTTCACTATACCCTACACTACTGCTGTCACAGTACATTCACTACACCCTACACTACTCCTGTTACACTACCTTCACTACATCCTACACTACTCCTGTCACAGTACCTTCACTATACCCTACACTGCTCCTGTCACAGTACCTTCACTACACCTTACACTACTCCTGTCACAGTACATTCACTACACCCTCCACTACTCCTGTCACAGTACCTTCACTACACCACTCCTGTTACAGTACCTTCACTACACCCTACACTACTGCTGTCACAGTACCTTCATTACACCCTTCACTAGTCCTGTCACAGTCCCTTCACTACACCCTACACTACTCCTGTTACAGTACCTTCACTACACCCTACACTACTGCTGTCACAGTACCTTCACTACACCCTACACTGCTCCTGTTAGTGACTTCACTACACCCTACACTACTGCTGTCACAGTACCTTCATTACACCCTACACTACTGCTGTCACAGTACCTTCACTACACCCTACACTGCTCCTGTTAGTGACTTCACTACACCCTACACTACTGCTGTCACAGTACCTTCATTACACCCTTCACTAGTCATGTCACAGTACCTTCACTACACCCTACACTGCTCCTGTTAGTGACTTCACTACACCCTACACTACTCCTGTTACACTACCTTCACTACATCCTACACTACTCCTGTTACAGTATCTTCACTACACCCTGCACTACTCCTGTTACAGTATCTTCACTACACCCTGCACTACTCCTGTTACACTACCTTCACTACATCCTACACGACTCCTGTCACAGTACCTTCACTATATCCTCCACTACTCCTGTCACAGTACATTCACTACACCCTCCACTACTCCTGTCACAGTACATTCACTACACCCTCCACTACTCCTGTCACAGTACCTTCACTACACCCTCCACTACTCCTGTCACAGTACCTTCACTACAACCTACACTACTCCTGTCACAGTACCTTCACTACAAACTACACTACTCCTGTTACAGTACCTTCACTACACTCTACACTACTCCTGTTACAGTACCTTCACTACATCCTATGCTGCTCCTGTTACAGTACCTTCACTACACCCTCCACTACTCCTGTCACAGTACCTTCACTACACCCTCCACTACTCCTGTTAGAGTACCTTCACTACACCCTACACTACTCCTGTCACAGTACCTTCACTACACCCTCCACTACTCCTGTCACAGTACATTCACTACACCCTCCACTACTCCTGTCACAGTACCTTCACTACACCCTCCACTACTCCTGTCACAATACCTTCACTACAAACTGCACTACTCCTGTTACAGTACCTTCACTACACTCTACACTACTCCTGTTACAGTACCTTCACTACATCCTACACTACTCCTGTTACAGTACCTTCACTCCACCCTACACTACCCCTGTTACACTACCTTCACTACATCCTACACTACTCCTGTCACAGTACCTTCACCACACCCTACTCCTGTTACACTACCTTCACTACATCCTACACTACTCCTGTCACAGTACCTTCACTCTACCCTACACTACTCTTGTTACACTACATTCAACACTACTCCTGTCACAGTACCTTCACTACACCCTCCACTTCTCCTGTCACAGTACCTTCACTACACCCTCCACTACTCCTGTCACAGTACCTTCACTACACCCTCCACTACTCCTGTCACAGTACCTTCACTACACCCTCCACTACTCCTGTCACAGTACCTTCACTACACTCTACACTACTCCTGTTACAGTACCTTCACTACATCCTATGCTACTCCTGTTACAGTACCTTCACTACACCCTCCACTACTCCTGTCACAGTACCTTCACTACACCCTCCACTACTCCTGTTAGAGTACCTTCACTACACCCTACACTACTCCTGTCACAATACCCTTCACTACACACTACTCCTGTTACAGTACCTTCACTACACTCTACACTACTTCTGTTACAGTACTTTCACTACACCCTACACTACTCCTGTTACACTACCTTCACTACACCCTACACGACTCCTGTCACAGTACCTTCACTATACCCTACACTACTCCTGTCACAGTACCTTCACTACACCCTACACTACTCCTGTCACAGTACTTTCACTACACCCTACACTGCTCCTGTTACTGTGACTTCACTACACCCTACACTACTGCTGTCACAGTACCTTCATTACACCCTTCACTAGTCCTGTCACAGTACCTTCACTACACCACTCCTGTTACAGTACCTTCACTACACCCTACACTACTGCTGTCACAGTACCTTCATTACACCCTTCATTAGTCCTGTCACAGTACCTTCACTACACCCTACACTACTCCTGTTACAGTACCTTCACTACACCCTACACTACTGCTGTCACAGTACCTTCACTACACCCTACACTACTCCAGTTACACTACCTTCACTACACCATACACTACTCCTGTTACACTACATCCTACACTACTCCTGTCACAGTACCTTCACTACACCATACACTACTCCTGTTACACTACACCCTACACTACTCCTGTCACAGTACCTTCACTATACCCTACACTACTGCTGTCACAGTACCTTCACTACACCCTACACTACTCCTGTTACAGTACCTTCAATACACCCTACACTACTCCTGTCACAGTAGCTTCACTACACCCTACACTACTCCTGTTACAGTACCTTCACTACACCCTACACTACTCCTGTTACAGTACCTTCACTACACACTACACTACTCCTGTTACAGTACCTTCACTACACCCTACACTACTCCTGTTACAGTACCTCTGAACTCTTTGGCTTTTCAGTGTGTGTGGATGTCTTAGGCGACACTATTCCTCTTTTGTCCAGACACACACACACACCCTGAAAAACACACACTACACACACACACACACTGAAAAACACACTACACACACACAAACAATACTCCACATTCACACTGTTTTAAATATTTAGATGAGTTTTAATGAAATATTTACAAGGCCTAGTTTATGTACATATACAATAGATATGTAAATCTGACTATTTTATTACTGTCTTTGTTATTATAACAGCCAAAATTAAGCCAAGATTCTATGACAAAGCACATTGTTCATTTTTACACAAATATTTACAATTATGTTGGTTGACTTTCACAAAATCTGGAGATGAAAGTGATTTTAAAGCCAGATGTTAATATTTTACATACATTATATACAGTAAAACCACATGAGCTGTTTTAATACAATATGTCAAGGAGGATTTGAAACAGGAAAGGGATTGGTTTTTTTCATGTTATTCCAAGATGGCGGCACTGTGACAACCCTTCATCTCTCTACAGGGAGCTTCCCTTTATCCCAGATGGCACGTTGTTCCCTATAGAGCACTGCCTTTGACCAGGGTCCATATGGGGGATAGATAATAGGGTGTCATTTGGGAGGAATCCCTTGTATAGATTCTACAGTACTACATTATTTTGAGTAGCTGGGCTGTAGAGTAGATGGCGTCTTCTGGAGTGTCTTTAGAGAGGTGTACAGCAGGGTATCTTGTAGATTCTGCAGTATCTTGGGTAGCTGGGCTGTAGAGTAGATGGCGTCTTCTGGAGTGTCTTTAGAGAGGTGTACAGCAGGGTATCTTGTAGATTCTACAGTATCTTTGGGTAGCTGGGCTGTAGAGTAGATTAAATGACCCTGGGTTCCACTGGCTGTTGGATGGCTTGAACAGACTCTAGAATCTTTGGGAAGACCCACATTGGAGTAGATGAGAGAAGCTGGGTGATATGCAGTAGAATAGCCTGGATTTATATCATCTTTGTGGCAGCTAGTGTTAGCATGGATGTCACAGTGTGGAACACCAGTGGCACGGCCAGCAGGGTTGGTAGATGGTTGACAAGCAGAGTAGGTTGTAGAGGCTTGGCTGGCAGGGTAGGTTGTAGAGTTGGTAGGTGAGTTGATAGTGTAGTAGACTGAAGAGGTGACCACAGGGAGTGTGTCTGTCTGTCTGTCTGCCTCTCTGATCTCCAGCATACAGAACCAATGATAATAAATACATGTTCAGATATTAAAAGAAGTGGAGGCCCTCAACCATCAGCAACATCTTAGCCACTGTTTTTCTACTTCATGTAATGTCAGCAGGCTGCAGTAGAATCCCACTAGAGGCTGTAGACTCACACACTCAACCCTTAGATAGTTTACCACCTCCCTGTCTATCACCTCTACACTACACTTTATTATGGACACACACACACACACACACACACACACACACACACACTGACAAACTCACACCCTGATACCTCTCACCTCTCAAGTAGGGTCAGGTTGTGTGTTGGAGGAGACTGGTGGAGGTGGTGTTCTCCTGGTTCCTCTCCTCTGTCTGTAGAACAGGAGCAGGACCAATCCTAACACCGTCACCATGACTACCAGACCAGCACTGGTCCACACCATCAGACCTGACCACAGACAGGAGGAGAGACTTTACAGAGTACTGTATATATCATAGATACCATCAGACCTGACCACAGACAGGAGGAGAGACTTTGTCAGGGTTACAATATTTCAGTAACTTTCCCCAATCTCCAAGGTTTTCTAGTAATGACCAGAATAACTTAACCCAATGCTTTCCAGTCTATAGATGTCATAGTGATGGATAGTTACCAGGGGCCTCTGGTGGGTTGGGTGGTAGATTGGTGGATAGGTCAATAATGTAAAGTAAGGTAGGAGGTTGGTAATTTGTTTGGTCAGTCAATTGGTAGGTAGGGTCTGTCAGGTGATAGACATACAGACAGACAGACAGACAGACAGGCAAGCAGACAGACAAAAAAAAGTAAATAACTGTAAAGAATATATCTTTAGATACACCTCAATGAATTAAGTGTAAACATTAACTCTGTAACCCATTAAAAGTTACAACAGATAGAAAATAAAGGTCTGATAAAGGACGAGACTGAGTAAGATAGTGATCAGAGTAACCATAGCAACAGAGGCCATGGTGTCAGCTGTTGCTCTCTACAAAACCTCAAATGTTACTTCCTGTAGGCCTCTGAGAGCCTCACATCTACATGTCCTCAAATCTTCTCTGGGACAAATGTAAATTAGCTGTAAGCTAAATCTTGTGCTATGAATTAATTCTCACTTCTGAGACTTCTTCCACCACTGATATCAGTAGAAATTAAACTTAGCAGCACTCTGACTCTGTCCTGCACCAGGAGAGTAGTCTGAGGGAGGAGAATCTAGTGAGGGGGTAGGAGAGAGAGAGAGAGAGAGAGAGAGAGAGAGAGAGAGAGAGAGAGAGAGAGAGAGAGAGGAGAGATATCCAAAGCATGAACAGTTACAATTGATTTCCTCCAGCATTACAGCATTTAATATCACAGCATATTAACTTTAATGTCTGAGATGAGAGATTCATCATACCTGCTATAGATGAAGAGTGACCACTGAAGTCTCCAGATGCCAGAAAGGTTGTGGAGATGTTTGGGGATGTTGCAGAGAGGTTTGGGAGGGTTGTGGAGACATGGGGTCTGGAGGTGACAGGTGACGATGTAGGAGTGGGAGGAGCTGTGAGTCAATATAAAGTACAGATCAACAGCAGTACTGAAACAACTTTATGTCAGGAAATAAGTCAGGAAGCCTCTCCATAATTAATAATTACTAGATACCAATATCTATTGAGTGTGAACTTACCATCTGTAACTATGAGATGCACCTCTTGGAATGTGTCCTTTATAGTTCGGTCCACTCCACACCAGTAGGTCCCAGAGTCTGACTTCCTCAGGTCCTTGATGGTCACATAGAAGACTCCATCTCCCTTGTCTTCTATACTGTATCTATCTTGAGTTACATTCTTGCTGCCCTTCGTTTCAACCAGAATGTCTTCACTAGAACATGTCCCCTTGCAGAAGTATTTGTTGTTGGTCCCTGCCCAAGTGAATGAGCAGCCCACAGTGACTTGTCCTCCTACCACTTCCTTAGTGACAGCTGACTCCACAACACACAGAGCTGTCAAACAGAAACACACAGTACAGTCACACCTGATGACCTGTGAGATATACTTTAACCCTGCTCAAATCATACTTAAACCCTGCTCAAATCTAACTTTAACCCTGCTCAAATCTAACTTTAACCCTGCTCAAATCTAACTTTAACCCTGCTCAAATCATACTTTAACCCTGCTCAAATCATACTTTAACCCTGCCTATCTTACTTTAGCCCTGCACAAACCCAGGTAAAAGACCAACATATCAAACACTAAGTTCAGTGCATTATCATAAGGTACATGTGAAACTTTACAAACTTTCTGGCTCCTTATAGACAAATACATATACATGATACATACATACAGACAGACAGACCTCACCTGAGAGGAGACAGCAGGAGACAACATGGAGTATCTTCATTCTGGACAGTTACTCCTCAGTTACTATACTGTTAAAGTTACTTTACTACCACAGTTACTATACTGTTAGTTACTTTACTACCACAGTTACTATACTGTTAAAGTTACTTTACTACCACAGTTACTATACTGTTAAAGTTACTTTACTACCACAGTTACTATACTGTTAAAGTTACTTTACTACCACAGTTACTATACTGTTAAAGTTACTTTACAACCACAGTTACTATAATGTTAAAGTGACTTTACTATCACAGTTACTTTACTAACACAGTTACTATACTGTTATATACTGGGGGCGGCAGGTAGCCTAGTGGTTAGAGCGTTGGACTTGTAACCGGAGGGTTGCAAGTTCGAATCCCCGAGCTGACAAGGAAAAAACCCACTGTTCCCCGGGCGCCGAAGACGTGGAAGTCGATTAAGGCAGCCCCCCGCACCTCTCTGATTCAGAGGGGTTGGGTTAAATGCGGAAGACACATTTCAGTTGAAGGCATTCGGTTGTACAACTGACTAATAATGGTGACTTTGACTTTTAGTTACTCTACTACCACAGTTACTATACTGTTAAAGTGACTTTACTATTCTTGTGGACCTCCTCCCCCTCTGACACCCCACCCCTCTCACTCTCTGTCTCTCTCTGTGTTTCAATTCAACTCAATTCAAAGGCATTTATTGGCATGGGAAACATGCTTACATTGTCAAAGCAGAGATACTGTATGTCTATCTATGTCTCTCTCTGTGTGTCTCTCTCTCTCTCTGTCTCTGTCTCTGTGTCTCTCTCACTCTCTGTGTGTGTCTCTCTCTGTGTCGCTCTCTCTGTCTCTCTGTGTCTCTCTCTCTGTGTCTCTCTTTCTCTCAATTCAATTCAAATTGCTTTATTGGCATGGGAAGCATATGTTTACATTGCCAAAGCAAGGGAAGTAGACAATAAACAAAAGTGAAATAAACATAATAAAACTAATGTCAGAGAGATTGAGATAGTGATGGTGGTGGTGGTAGGAGGGACTGAATGCAATAAGTCCCCGAAACAAGCAGGAACTGAAGATGGCTGCAGTACAGGCCTGGCAGAGCATCACCAGGGAAGATACCCAGCGTCTGGTGATGTCGATGCATCGCAGACTTCAAGCAGTCATTGCATGCAAAGGATATGCGACCAAATATTAACAATGATTACTACATTATATTAAACTGTCCAATGTTTTTTGATGCCCGAAAAAGGGGGGGACTATGTACAAAAGCTTCTATAATTTATAAACGGTTCATCCGATATGTATGAAAATAGCCTCAAATTAAAGCTGACAGTCTGCACTTCACCCTCATTGTCATTGTATCCTTTCAAACTCAAAGTGCTAGAGTACAGAACCAACATAACAAAAAAATTGTCACTGTCCAATGAATTATGGTGCTGACTGTATATCCCCCCAATAGAATCCCCATACTTTAACGATGACAGCTTCTCCATCCTAGAGGGAGAGACCATTTCCAGGCCCAGGGACATGTACTCTACTAGTCTGTGGGGACCTAAATGCCAGAACTGGACAAGAACCTGACACTCAGCACACAGGGGGACAAACACCTACCTGGAGGTGACAGTATTCCCTTCCAAATATGCCCCCCTAGACCCAACTATGATAAAACAACCAACACAAATGGGTCATAACTCCTGCAGCTCTGTCGCACGCTGTGTCTGTACATAGTTAATGTTAGGCTTTGAGGAGTCTCCTATGGTAGGTACACCTACAGCTCATCACTTGGCTGTATTACTGTAGATGACTTTATCACTGACCTCAACCCAGAGTCTCTCAGAGCGTTCACAGTCAGCCCACTAACACCCCTATCAGATCACAGCAAAATCACAGTCTACCTGAACAGAGCAATACTCAATCATTAGGCATCAAAGCCAAAGCAACTGCACAATATTAAGAAGATAGTGAAGGTGTAGCTTGGCAGTAGAAAGCCTTAACAGTATGAAGAAAGCAAAACCCTAAGAAAGAAATTGAGTACCTTTCCAACTAAATACACGTAGAGACTCAGACAGAAGAATATAAATAATTTGTGCAAATTATGCCTATAGAAACGCAATTGGGCTTATTCTGGACAGATTTTGGTGAGAGTGAGCCCTCTCTCTTCGCCTCTTCCTCTCTGCTGAAAATGATGTCACCAGAGTAAGCATCCGAGTGAGCGAAACAGCGCCCCTCTAAATGTAGCCCATGTATCTGATGCTGTCTGGACAGAAATAGTATGACATGCCATACTCTGTTGGTCCAGACAGCATCAAATACATGGTCTACACATACGGAGACAGAGGGACGCTGTTTCACACAGATGCTTTAACCCTCCATAATCTAAACCCTTTTTAAACCGACGGGTGTTGGGGGGTCATACCGAGGATCATTTAGTTATTTTGAATTTTAAAACCCATTGAAGTATAAAAATATATATATGCAGAAATTATTTGAATTTGGCCTTAATGCTGTTAGCCCATAAATGCATTGACTTACAGATTCACTACATGTCAAACCCTTTGTAGTATAAAAATATGTACACTACCAGTCAAAAGTTTTACAACACCTACTCATTCAAGGGTTTTTCTTTATTTTTACTATTTTCTACATTGTAGAATAATAGTGAAGATATCAAAACTATGAAATAACACGTATGGAATCATGAAGTAACCAAACATTTGAGATTCTTCAAATAGCCGCCATTTGCCTTGATGACAGCTTTGCACACTCTTGGCATTCTCTCAACCAACTTCATGAGGTAGTCACCTGGAATGCATTTCAATTAACAGGTGTGCCTTCTTAAAAGTTAATTTGTGGAATTTATTTCCTCCTTAATGCATTTCAGCCAATCAGTTGTGTTTGACATGGTAGCGGAAGGGTATACAGAAGATAGCCCTATTTGGTAAAATACCTGGTCCATATTATGGCAAGAATAGGTCAAATAAGCAAAGAGAAATGACAGTCCATCATTACTTTAAGACATGAAGGTCAGTCAATACGAACAATTTCAAGAACTTTGAAAGTTTCTTCAAGTGCAGTCGCAAAAACCATTAAGCACTATGATGAAACTGGCTCTCATGAAGACAGCAACAGGAATGGAAGACCCAGAGTTACCTCTGCTGCAGAGGATAAGTTCTTAGAGATACCAGCCTCAGAAATTGCAGCCCAAATAAATGCTTCACAGAGTTCAAGTAACAGACACATCTCAACATCAACTGTTCAGAGGAGACTGTGTGAATCAGGCCTTCATGGTTAAATTGCTGCAAATAATCCACTACTAACGGACATCAATAATAAGAAGAGACTTGCTTGGGCCAAGAAACACGAGCAATGGACATTAGACAGGTGGAAATTTTGGCCTGGAGTCCAAATTGGAGATTTTTGTCTTTGTGAGACACGGTGTGGGTGAACAGATGATCTCCGCATGTGTATTTCCCATCGTGAAGCATGGAGAAGGAGGTGTTATGGTGCTTTGCTGGTGACACTCTCTGTGATTTATTTAGAATTCAAGGCACACTTAACCAACATGGCTACCACAGCATTCTGCAGCAATACACCATCCCATCTGGGTTTTATTTTTTACCTTTATTTAACTAGGCAAGTCAGTTAAGATCAAATTCTTATTTTCAATGACGGCCTAGGAACAGTGGGTTAACTGCCTTGTTTAGGGGCAGAACGACAGATTTTTACCTTGTCAGCTCGGAGATTTGATCTTGCATCTTTCAGTTACTAGTCCAACGCTCTAATCACTAGGCTACCTGCCGCCCCCGATAGTCCCACTGGGCTTAGTGGGACTATCATTTGTTTTTCAACAGGACAAGGACCCAACACACCTCCAGGCTGTGTAAGGGCTATTTTACCAAGAAGGAAAGTGATGGAGTGCTGCATCAGATGACCTGGCCTCCACAATCACCTGACCTCAACCCATTTGAGATGGTTTGGGATGAGTCGGACTGCAGACTGAAGGAAAGGTGTTCTTTCATAGTTGTGATGTCTTCACTTTCATTCTACAATGTAGAAAATAGTAAAAACTAAAGAAAAACTCTTGAATGAATAGGTGCTCTAAAACTTTTGACCAATAGTGTATCTACAAAAATTATTTGAATTTGGCCTTAATGCTATTAGCCCATGCAAACGCATTGACTAACAGATTCAAAGATAGTCCCCCCAAAAATCTAAAGGAAGTTTGTGCTGAAGTGTCTGTCCCATATCTGAGAGATATAAGAAAGATCAGGAAACGTTTTATTGTATTTTTTTATATATATGCATTTGACCCCTTGTTTTTGGCACTAAATTAGCTCCGTATATACTTAGATTATTTTTTTTAACTGGTACAGGGACCTTCATACGAGTCTTGTTAGGCTTGTGGGTGTCCCAGAGCTAGTGCGTGGGCGGAGATTGGTACAGGTGAGTCTCAACAGGGCTAACCTGGAGGCTGCTGGTCTGAATGCTTCCTCTTCTTACCTGGCTGACCCCAAGGAGGCTAACGGCAAGGTGTGGTACCAGGTTGGACCACTCTGGAGGTGAGAACAAAATTTCCTCAATTTGTGCCCAAAGATTATGCAACACTGGAGGAGTAACTGACGATGTAAATAATACATCTACCTTACGGCCTTTTGTCTTTTCTCCAGAGCAACGCCACCCATGCTGTCTACTCCAACAGCCTATTAGTTTAAGAAGCTGCTGACTCCCTCACTGGACCAGTGAGCCTTCCTTCCTCCTTGATCTATCCCCTGGAGAGCAGCCTGGATGTAGCTGTCAGACCTACCTGGGAGAAATATGACATGTTTACACACTGTGTTGGCCAAATAAAAATTGTTCCTGGTTTTCATTTACATTCAAATTGAACCAGTGATCCTTGACGTTGCTAATGCCATGCTCTATCAACTGAGCCAAATCTGACTTGAATTGATACTTTGACTCCATTTCTTTTGCTAGATAGCGTTAGCAAGCGCTACTCGGCAGTAACTGCACCAAAACTCCAATATTTTTCATTCTATATCTTGTTCTCCATCTTGTTTTTAAATAGTAAGTCAACATGTTTTCAACACTTTTATTTCCATGACTTATCAAAAAAAAAAATCTCATGATCTCTTTGCAGCTGACATATGGTGAGCAATATGTTTGGAACAGCAGACATATATTGAGCAATATGCAATCAGAACTGCCCTGCAATGGGACAACAGAGAGCTTCTGTATCTTAACGACTGAGATAATAAAGTGAACTGTACCTTTTTACTATTACATCAGTCTGTTGTGTCATTTTATCAATGTCTGTTGTTGACTTTAGGTTAAGTAGAGTTAGGGTCAAGCTGAGGTTCTGATATAATTTAATCTTGTTCATGTCTTTTATTTTCATAATTATTTTGAGACATAATGTTTCACAGTTAACGTGACTAAACATCAGGACTTAAATCATTAAGAAGCGTTGCTTCCTTCTTCATCTATTAAAGGGTTCATGTATTTTTTGTTGGTCGTAATTTGAGAACGCTAAACCCATTTCTTTCATTATGTACAGAAGGCTACATGACAGGACCATATTTGGTCGTAGGCCCGTT
This sequence comes from Brachymystax lenok tsinlingensis, assembly GCA_030435695.1. Lineage (NCBI taxonomy): Eukaryota > Metazoa > Chordata > Actinopteri > Salmoniformes > Salmonidae > Brachymystax > Brachymystax lenok. Next base: position 35,011,917 of record CM059812.1, on the reverse strand, counting down.
GCTAAGGTGTTGAGTACGTTATTTACTAAGGTTTTCTAATTGATTGATCAGGCTTAATGTTATTTGACTAACTTGTAAGGGTGAAATTTGTTTTTAAAGTATGTGCCAACTTCATAACTGCCATACCAAGCGGTGATGCAGCTAGTCACGATCCTCTCAATGGTGCAGCTGTAGAACATTTTGAGGATCTGAGGGCCGATACCAAATGTTATTGTAATGGTGAGAGGTTAGCATGTCTTGGAGGTATGATATAAAATGCTAACCTCCCCTGTTATTGTAATGGTGAGAGGTTAGCATGTCTTGGGGGTATGATATAAAATGCTAACCTCCCCTGTTATTGTAATGGTGAGAGGTTAGCATGTCTTGGGGGTATGATATAAAATGCTAACCTCCCCTGTTATTGTAATGGTGAGAGGTTAGCATGTCTTGGGGGTATGATATAAAATTCTAACCTCCCCTGTTATTGTAATGGTGAGAGGTTAGCATGTCTTGGGTGGTAAAGAAGTCAGCCAAATGTGAAGTTGTTCTCTGGGTTATCGTGAGACATTAATCACCTCATAAATCATATGGTGTTGACCTAATGCCACCCATCAGCCACCACACCTGTCCTGTTGATTTAAGGTTTTGGAGATTTCTTTTAAGTTTGCTTGATTCGTTTGAAAACATCCAATTTATTCGACATGCCACCCAACAGAGCATATAGACTTTAGCTTAATCACAGCCCAGGTTTCTATGGTTATCAGGCGATTGTGGCATTCCTTACGTATGAACGTTGATAGTTGGGATTGAACCTCGTCCAGACCTATTGTTAGCCTGAAATCCAGTCAGTTTCTGATGACATTCCACTCCTTGTACTCTGTGTCATTGCCAAACTGTTTATCATGACAAGGAGTGGCAAGGAGTGGAATGAGAGCTAAACAGACTGGGACCCAGGCTAAGTTATTGTCCCTGGGAATATTGCACAATGTGTCACGTATCCCCACTCCCATATAACCAGTGTATAAATGCCTAGCTTACAGGTGGGTTCTAGCAGTCAGCATCAAGATTTGGTAAGTCAGTATTCCTCTCAGATCACTATTCATACTGTATGGTTAAACAACGTTACATCTTTTTGGTTTGGTGAAATTAATATATCTGAACTGACTAAGTTTGACATGTTATTATACCTTCCAGAGAATGTGTGTGTCCATGCTTAATATCTATTATTGTATTTGATGGTTTATTGCAGTCTTGTGACAGATCTCCTTAAAAAATATACATATATATATTTTTAATCACAATAGGATGACCTGTATAGATACAGTCAAATTAAATCAATTCAAACTTGCATTTAAAAGTGACTGACTATCCAGTATATGTAAATTGTGGATAAAGTGTGGATGAATATAATAAGTGTATTTTCCTTCAGGTTGTGTTCCCCATTTCTGACCCTGTATAAATAACTACTGTTGATGAGGATGATCCTGGTAGCTCTGCTGGTGCCTCTACTGGTTCTGTCCAGTGCTGGACATACCTCAGGTACACACAAATATACTATATATTTAATACATCAAAATATTTACAGTACCAGTCAAAAGATTGGACACATCTATTCATTCAAGGGTTTTTCTTTATTTTTACTATTTTCTACATTGTAGAATAATAGTGAAGACATCAACACTATGAAGTAACACATATGGAATCATGTAGTAACCAAAAAAAGTGTTAAACAAATCAAAATATATTTTATATTTTTGATTCTACAAAGTAGCCACCCTCTCCCTTGATGACAGCTTTGCACACTCTTGGCATTCTCTCAACCAGCGTCATTAGGTAGTCACCTGGAATGCATTTCAATTAACAAGTGTACCTTGTTAAAAGTTAATTTGTGGAATTTCTTTCCTTCTCAACGTGTTTGAGCCAATCAGTTGTGTTGTGACAAGGTAGGGGTGGTATACAGAGGATAGACCCTTGAATGAGTAGGTGTGTCCAAACTTTTGACTGGTCCTGTATATATATTACATAATGAATACTATATATATGACAGACAATATATCATTTGTAAAATAGATTTTCTCATTGAGTGTCTGCCATATTAAGAGATCAAATATATTTGGTTAGACAATATAGGGATACATGTATTTTGTATTAAGTATTGTATTTACTAAGTATTTTTATAGAGTATAATAGTATTTTTAAACTGGGTGCTGATTGGTGATTGGCTGACAGCCGTGGTATATCAGACTGTATACCAGGGGTATGACAGAACAATTATTTTACTCCTCTAATTACATTGGTAACCAGTTTATAATAGCAATAAGGCAACTCAGGTTTGTTGTATATGGCCAATATACCATGGCTAAGGGCTGTATCCAAGCACTCCGCATTACATCTTCCCTAAGAACAGCCCTTAGTCATGGTATATTGGCCATATACCACACCCCTTCATGCCTTATTGCTTAAATAACACATCACACAATTGACTTCTGTATTTTCTCTGCTCTTTAGAGAAATCTAAAATGGAAATATCAAAACAATGCAGGTGTATCATGATACCTCAACCTAAAAAGACGATGAACCCATATATTCCCAAATTCCCACAGGTACGATTGTCACCAGCTGCAAGGCGTGTCACGAACAAGCCGTTTGCCGCACCTCGCCCACAGCAGGTGAAATCACATGCACCTGTAAGAAGGGCTTCTCTGGAGACGGCCTCATCTGCTTACCTGGCCACACCGCCGCCAACGACCACCACGCCCCTCGCCGTGTCCGCCGCTCCTACCCCACCTCCAACACCAACCTTGCCCATGTCCGGTTCAGATGTGGCTTTTATGAGTGCCACGACGGGGAGGACTGCATCACGGTCGATGGCATCCAGCAGTGCGCCAACCCCTGCAAGAGCTACACGGTCCTGAAAGACCCGTGGCGTTCCACCAACAACAATGAGGGCGAGAAACACTGTGACCGCTACGTCCACTGGAACGGCTATTACCGCATGTTCATCGGCAACCAGAGCGTGTCCATGCCGGACAAGTGTGTGGATTCGTTCAAGTGCGGCACCCAGGCTCCCTTGTGGCTGGCGTCTCCTCCCCCCCAGCAGGTGGATGAGATTGTCCAGAGTGCAGTCTGTGCCAGCTTCAGAGGGGACTGCTGCTGGGTGCAGTCTCAGCCAATCCACGTCAAGGCCTGCCCTGGGAACTACTTTGTGTACAAGTTCGTCATGCCTCCCGGGTGCTACTTTGCCTATTGTGCATGTAAGGTTTCGCCCCCTGCTCTGCCAATTTCTGAGCGGGGCTTGTTGTTGCTGTTCTGCCTTTTGAATTGAAGTTATTGTATTACTTTATTTAACTGTTTACTGCTTAGTCATTCCCAAGCTGGTTATATACATCATGATGTTCTTCTATGGCCCTAGATATCAACAGTACTCAGCATATTCATCCATTCATTCATATAGGCGTATTGTATGATTCTGGTAATACCAGCATACTAGTTCTTTCTAATGATGAGCGATGAATGTTCCCTCATAACTGTGTCTCCTGTTTAACTCCTTGTTCCAGATGTGACAGCTCCCACCACAAAACCAAAACCAGTCACAACAACAACCACAACAACAAAAGCACCTGTAATTGTCACCATGACAACAAAAGCACCTGTAAAGATCACCACGACAACACAAACACCTGTTATGATACCCACAACAACACAAACACCTGCTAAGATCACCACAACACCGCAAACACCTGTTAAGATCACCACAATAATGCAGACACCTGTTGAGGTCACCACGACAACACAAACATCCGTAAATATAACCAATACGACAAAATCACCAGTAGATGTTGTCACCTCGACAAAAACACCAGTAGACAACAATCGCACCACAACAACAACACAGTCACAGGTTGCCACGACTACGCCAAAAGCAATGTGTGGTATCCTGCAGAGCGGGGGAAACCTGCGTGAGCACAGATGGGGTCACTTGGCGGTGTGAGAGGCCAGGTGAGTTCTCAGAAAACACCTGATTGAGGGACCTATGTTCTGTAACCTCCTAGAAAAAAAGGTGCTATCTAGAACCTAAAAGGGTTCTTCAGCTGTCCCCATAAGAGAACCTTGTGAAGAACCATTTTTTGGTTTCAGCTATAACCATTTTGGTTCCAGGTAGAACCCTGTTGGGTTCCAAGTAGAACCCCTTCCTGGAACCAAGAAGGGTTCTACCTGGAACCAAAAAGGGTTCTACCTGAACCAAAAAGGGTTATCCTATGGGGACAGCCGAAGAATCCTTTTGGAACTGTTGTCTTTCTTTTCTCATCCCTCTCTCGCTCTCTTTCTCTCTCACAGATCAGCCTGTTTTGCTGCAACCAGAGGTGGTGTGTGGGCGGAGCCTGGTACAGGTGGGTCTCAACAGGACTAACCTGGAGGCCGCTGGTCTGGACGCCACCACTGCAAACCTGGCCGACCCCCGGTGTAACGCTCACAAAGAGCGTGACGGCATGGTATGGTACCAGGTGGAGCGCACGGAGGGCACCTGCGGAAACACTCTGGAGGTGAGAACAGACCCCGACCTGTTCACCCCGCTCCTCACCGAAACTTTCAACAGAGAACACTTGCTGTGAGACATGTTGCCATCAACAGAAAATGATCAACAGATGAACTGAAATACAATTGTCCAAGAATTGTATTATTCTGAGAACTGGTGAGAGGTCCTCTCCTAGCTTCTAATCTTCTTCCATTTCCCCCCTTTTACCAGACAAACGGAACTGACGCCATCTTTTCCAACAGTTTATTCATCTACCACATTCCCGGCGTGTCCTTCACCCGACCCGTGAGCGCAGCCTTTCTCCTGTGCCTACCCTCTGGAATCAGAGACCAGCCTGGATGTGGTCATCAAACCCTACCTGTAAATAAGTGGAGGCGTTACGTTACAGTAAACAATGTAAAACATGGACAATGTAACACAACAGGGGCGCAACTTTCACTTGGGACAGAGGACATGTCCCCTCCCCCACATTCTGAAATTGCATTTTTGTCCCCCGAGTTTTATCATTGGAATGTGATACAAACTATGCAACGGTGTGCTTTAGGACCATGCAGATGCCTCCGAGCGGTCGGGTAGGCTGTTTGGAGTGTTTATCCGACTGGATTTAAAAACTATAATAATTATGTCCCCCCACTTCTAAAACCAAACTTGTCCCTCTGTAACACAATGTAACACAATGTAAACCATGTAACACAATGTAAAACAATGTAACACAATGTAAAACAATGTAACACAATGTAAAACCATGTAACACAATGTTAAACAATGCAGGCTAACACACGTCGGACTGTCAGTATTCTGTTAATCCATAGACAGTTGTTACTCTATACCTGTTGTTCTTGATGATCCTTCAGATAACTAGTGAAGAGTTTAGCACCTCCTCTGTCCACTCATCACAGTACTGGTTGTTCTGGTTGTTCCACCAAGATACGTAGCTGAAGCTGGCTGTGTAATAGTGTTGAAATTATTATAATAATAATAATAATATTCATTTCTTATCTTGCCTATCTAAAGTGACTTTGGGTGTCTTAAAAAGTGCTTCAAAAATAATGTGTATTTTTTATTATTATTATTACAACAATTATTATTATTCATTTTATTGAGCGTGTAAAGTGCAATTCTCGCTTTTCTCACCCAAGGCACTTTGTTTGTCCTTCACCATCTCTGACTGCATCTCTTGTTAACCAAATCTCCTATTCGCCCATTTGACAGGCTGAAGGATTCCAAAGTCGGTAAGGGCTCCAAAGTGGACTCCAACATGACTCTGTACCACAGCGACAACTTCACAAAGGCTTACCCAGTGGGCGGAGTCACCTTGCCGGTGGGTTCCGTGCTGCACGTGGGTGTGTCCGTGAGGAGTCGAGAGCGGAGCGTTCGTAGTGGTCGTTCTGGAGGACTGCTATGCCACGCAATCCCGACCCTGAGGACATCATGCGATACTCGTCATTCCAGAACAAGTATGTGTGTCTTGGTTTATAAGGAACGTATGGAGGAGGTTTTCCCAGACACAGATTAAGCCTGGTCCTGGACTAACAACACTTTAAATGGAGCTTCTCCATTGAGAATGTGTTTTACTCCAGGACCAGAGCTTAACCTGTGTCTGGGAAACCAGGCCTAATATTTGTGTATTTTTGTTGCGTTATCTACCTTAAACCCTGGCCCTCCCTGTTTCCTAGATGTCCGACTGAATTCCGTCAGGTGAGGGTGGAGGAGAACGGCTCGTCCCTCAGGGCTCGCTTCTCTGCTCTGCTGTTCCTGTACCAGGGGACTACCGGGGCGTCTTCCTGCACTGCAGACTCAGCCTTTGTGACCAGAGGAGCTCTTCCTGCACTCCAGTGAGTCCTGCATCTTTCCCACTGGTTCTTCCACTCTGTTTGCGGTCTCTCTCTGGTCTCACTAATTTTTGTGTGTGTGTGGTGGTTTCTGACTCTCAGTATCTGGTCTCTGACTCCTTCTCGTCTCTCTGTCTCAGTGTCTGGTCTCTCTGGTCTCTCTGTCTCAGTGTCTGGTCTCTCTGACTCTCCTGAGTCTCTGTCTCAGTGTCTGGTCTGTCTGTCTCAGTGTCTGGTCTGTCTGTCTCAGTGTCTGGTCTCTCTGTCTCAGTGTCTGGTCTCTCTGACTCTTTCTTGTCTCTCTCCTCAGGTGTGCGCCAAAAGGAAATACCGCTCTATCATCCCCTCCGTCCCCCTCAAACCCCTCACCATCGGACCAATCACCTGTGAGTACGACCTCATTAGTTATCAATCAAAACCAATAAGTGAATAGATGTCAATCAAACAAATTATTTTGATGTCAGTGAATGACCCTCAGGTAACTAACTAAATAACTAACAGTGTATTTGTTTTTGACTTTCAGGGTCAAAATGAAGATTGAACTTGTCATGCTTCCTGTATCCTAAATAAACAATGAATCCAGTTATCTAAATTATTTAAGTGAAGTTCATAAACCTATCTCACCTATACATCATTTATGTCCTAAACCAAGCCATTTCTTATTTAATATTTTATATACATCCAGTTATAAATAATGATCTTTTAAGGCTATTTTTATATTTCTCGTATGGCTAGAATGATTGGTAAAATATTTATATTTGAACCAATACAAATTCACTGTTGAACCTTTAACTAAGGCTTGAGGCCAGAAAGTGTATGTGCTGACCACTAATGTTTGAAACGTGAAAATAAATGGACATCTGTATAGTTGGGATTATATCAACACAAACATCTCCCTTTCCTGGTTTAAACTGCAGCAAGAATATTATTTAATCCTATTGCTCTAAAATGTTTTGTATGTGCAGTAATTTAATAGTGTCAATAAAATACAAATGATAAATATATGTATAAATGTATTAATGTATGAGTAATGTACTGGGCATGTAGCGTACTATTGCTATGGATTAGTTGTTTCTCTTTGGGATCAGTCAAGACAATGATGAACCAGTAGGTGTCAGTATTACCACAGAAACACTGGTAGAAGTCTGCATCATCACGACTCAACAACAGCAGACTTACAAATACTTTTTTATTCATTAAATAATTACCTGGAAATTCCACCAATTTTCCACCTCATTTTCATTATCTCCAGCACAATACCATTGTCTACTATGTGAAAACTGCAAATTTCAACGTTTTGTAGAAAATAATATATAAAGTTCTACCTGATGACATCAAAAGTTTAAAAATTTGTAAAAAATATTGATTTTCAAATACTATGAGATTATGAAAATACCCTCCCTCTGGCTAGAGAAATCACTGTTTTAAAGTTTAGATCCTACCATTGTTTAGGAACTTTTTCTTCTTCTCTTTTTTAACCACCGATCATAGAAACATGCAATTTTCACATTCAGTGGGGTCGGAAATGATTGACATCCTTGATAAAGCTGAGCAATAATGACTGCTTAAAATAAATAATTCAAATACTGAGCTATATTTAATGCAACAAAAAAAAGGACATTTTATTTTTTTATACTAATACAATTGCTCAGAGAAAGAGATTTTGTTTAACAAGTAATATTTTTTTTATCAAAATGGTAGGGGTTAAAATGATTGACACCCCTAAAGATTCTTATAAATAATGTAGTCAAAAGTTTAGTATTTTGTCCCATACTCCCAAGACATGTTCAACTCCACTGTTATTGGTCGTGGTGAGAGGTTAGCATGTCTTGAGGGTATGATCTTTGACCCTCTGTAACTTTCTCACTCATCATTATTCACTATTCATATAGGATTATCCGTACTCATGGTAGCATCCACATTAAATGTAGAAGTGTTTAGAAACATATTATATTCTTATTTACAATAAAAGTGACTCCAAAATGACAACACATTATTTACCATTAACTTCTATTTTGCACGAAATAATCTGAAACACAACCAAAACGAACTGAAAATGCATCCAACCAGCTTGTAGAATCACAACCTTGATGTAGCCATTGCGTACTAGGAATATGGGAACAAATTCTAAACTTTTGACTACTTAATTGATAAGAATTCTTTAAGGGTGTAACTAATTACCTTTTTGAGAGAAAAAGTATTACTTGTTAAAAAATATATATTTGTATCTGAGCAATTGTATTAGTATAAAATAGTTTATACCACAGCATTGTTGAATATTAGTTTCTGATTGGCTAGAAGGGCATTCTAGAATGGACATTAAAACAACAAAAAATTAAAATAAATAAATAAGATATCGGGACAAACTCACCCACCACGTCCCGCTGCGTCATCCATTATTTCCGAGGTAATATACATTACGTCTGCGTTTATCCCTTACATAATTCCCCCAAAAAATAGCATACAATATAGCACAGTATTTGAATTATTTATTTTATACAGTCATAACTTGATAATCTTTTATCAAGGGTGTCAATAATCTCGTTCCACACTGTACATCAAAACTGACATCGTGCTGGAGATAATGAATATGAGGTTGAAAAGTGGAGTAATTGTTCTTTGAATATTCTTTCTTCCTGTGTTGAATCTCTTCTTCGTTTTAAAAGTAATTATGCGCAGCGGTCTATTTTGTAAATAAGGTATTTCAGTTTTTTTTTTTTTTTTACATTTGCTAAAATGTCTAAAAACTTGTTTCCACTTTGTCGTTGTGGGGTAAAGTGTGTAGATTGATGAGGAAAACAGTTAATTGAATCCATTTTAGAATAAGGCTGTAACTACATCAAAATGTAGAAAAGGGCAGTTTCCTTCCTCTCGGGCAACTGAGTTAGGAAGGACGCCTGTATCTTTGTAGTGACTGGGTGTATTGATACAACATCCAAAGTGTAATTAATAACTTCGCCATGCTCAAAGGGATATTCAATGTCTGCTTTTTGTTTTGTTTTACCCATCTACCAATAGGTGCCCATCTTCTTCCCTGTGCTTTATGGTTGAATCTGTGTTTGAAATTCACTGCTTGACTGAGGGACCTTACAGATACTTGTATGTGTTGGGTACAGAGGTGAGGTAGTCATTCAAAAAATCATGTTAAACATTAATTCACACAGTGTGAGTCCATGCAATTTATAATTTGATTTGTTAAACTTTTTTTAGGCTTGCCATAACAAAGGGGTTGATTACTTATTGACTCAAAACAATTAATTTGTAAAATATAAAGAAACGTTTAATTCCACGTTGACATTTTGAGGTATTGTGTGTAGGCCAATGACACAAAATCTAAATGTAATACATTTTAAATTCAGCTGTAACACAACAAAATGTAGAAAACGTCAAGGGGTGTGAATACTTTCTGAAGGCACTGAACACCGGAATGCATACCATGCAATAAGGCATATAAAAATATGCAGCTCTTGATAAGATTTTGAAACAAACTAAACACGACAATTTAATTCACACAATTACATTCACAACGTCAGGTCCAGTTTTATCACTTTCAGCCTTGAGGGTGGCTGGGGACATGTGGAATCTCCTGCACATCGCGGGAAGGAGGTTTTGAGCTCAGGATGTACTGTGCTCTTTGAACTGTAAAGCATGGCTATTTCTCTATACCATACATTTGCCATACATTGTGTTTGACCACCCGCTGTGTTCCCACTTCAGCCAGTCGCCGACAGAGTCCATGAAGGTCATCATCTCTCCTCTACAATATTCTGGTCAGAAGCCCTCGGCCAGCGTTCAGGTGTGTTTCCTCTCTAACTGTCTGGTTCTCTTTGACTCCCAGGCCCAGAGTCTGGAGTGAGCCTTGGGAACCCCCAGCACGTCATATGAAGGATGAGCTCCTTCCTCCACTACTCCCTGATCTCCATCCCGACTTACAGCCCAGCACAACCAAATAACTATCAAGAGTGCAGAATTACTTTAATTGAATATTGTAAAGAATTTATGCACTACAGTGTGATTTCATTGTACTGTATATGTTGTAGACACATAGACTTGCATTGTTTTAGGACTGATCATTTCCTCAAATCATTGTGTAAGTTCCAACCAAACCAAACCAAATAAAAAAAATCTAATAAAAAAATATTTCAATTCATACATATTCACTCATACATGTTTTATTTATTTTTCTATTTAACTAGGCAAGTCAGTTTGGAAGAAATTAGTATTTACAAAGAAGGCCTACCCCGGTAAAACCCGGACGACGATAGGCCAATTGTGCGCCGCCCTATGGGACTCCCAATCACGGCCGGTCATGATACAGCCTGGAATTGAACCAGGGTGTCTGTGGTGACGCCTCTTGCACTGCCTTGGACAACTGCGCCACTCGTGAGCCCGTCAATTATTGTACTGCAGGTGCTATTGATTTATAGTTACAGGGAAACTGCGGATAGTTCAGAGTGAGCGACACAAGGCTGCGCTCTTATCATTTAAATATGACTCAATCATGGACACTCTCACTGACAGTTGTGGCTGCTTTGCGTGATGTATTGTTTTCTCTACCTTGTTGCCTTTGTGCTGTTGTCTGTGCCCATTCATGTTTGTACCATATTTTGTGCTCCTACCATGTTGTGTTGCTACCATGTTGTTGTCGTGTTGTGTTGCTACCATGCTGTGTTGTCATGTGTTGCTGTCTTGCTATGTTATTGTCTTAATTCTCTCTTTATGTAGTGTTGTGGTGTCTCTCTTGTCGTGATGTGTGCTTTGTTCTATATATATATATATTTTTATCCCCCAGCCCCCGTCCCCGCAGGAGGCCTTTTGCCTTTTGGTAGACCGTCATTGTAAATAAGAATGTATTCTTAACTGACTTGCCTAGTTAAATAAAGTTTAAATAAAACTTAAATATAGTTGATTAGATTCTGGTTGTATTTTCCTTTCTTAGATTTTTCCCCGCGCCATATACGTGCCCAATTCGGCTAAATGTAATCCTATTAATAAGGTTCACATGTTTTCCTATTAATTTGCATATAGGTTAACCATTGTGATTAATGATATTTACTATATTCTGCTTTTTTTTAATAAACAGGCATGAGTAAAAACAACGTTTTTTTTCATTTGTTTTCCACTGAATGACGACTGTTGTGAAAGAATGGGAGGTGATAGAACAAATACCGTTGTAAATACAACCTATATTTATGTTTATTTATTTTCCCTTTTGTACTTTAACTATTTGCACATCATTACAACACTGAAAATATGACATTTGAAATGTCTTTATTCTTTTGGAACTTTTGGAAGTGTCATTTTTACTGTACATTTTTGTTTCTTTCGCTTTTGTTTATCTATTTCACTTGCTTTGGCAATGTAAACATATGTTTCCCATGCCAATAAAGCCCTTAAATTGAATTAGTATACTCGCGACTGGCTGGAGTGCGCTGCCCAGCATGATGACTCAATCACGATCTATTACATTGTCTGGATTGCAGACCATCTGTAGGCTCTCGCAAGGTTCAAACACACCTTATCTGTGATCTCTAAGAAGAGACGTTCTCGTGGAAATCCTTGGGTTACTGACGCCAGGAGAGGTGTGACGACAGATTAAAACGTGAATCAACGAAATTAATGTTACTGTGTGAATTAAATTGTCATGTTTGGATTGTTCAAGAGTTCATAAAGAGCAATGAATGTTATATATTTTATTGTACTGTAAATGCTATGGATTTATTGTTACGGGGAGTGTTATTTTGTTCGTCGCGCAGCGGATAGTTAATAGAGGGAGAGACACAAGGATGCACTCCTATCATTGACATTGAGTAGATTAGATTCGAATCTGTCTGTTTTCCTGTCTTTTGTTTTAACTACCAAACAGCAAAGAAATGTTAATTCCGGTTGGCGTGAGTTTCTGCTTGAATTCGGTTAAAAGGACAGTCAATTTGTTCATTCTTTGAGAACTTGCTTCCAAGCTCCTGTGTGTATCAGACACACATCGTGTTGTCTCTTAGAAGACATTCTGAACTGAAGACACGTTAGTTACCACGTTGTTCTAGCCTATTGGTGATAGTCATATACTCCGTGTTATTCTGTAATGTATAATGTATTTCATGTACACTGTAATTGTTTGAGAGTCAATTATTTCATCATATTAGTTAGAGTAACTGCTTTCCTCGTTTTACAGAGTAATTATTTGATTGACTAAATGCTATAATTTAGAAGGTCTATTCTATTGGGAGTTGTTATTTCATTGTTATTTACACCATACACATACTGTCAAATCAAATTCATTTTTGTCACATACATGTTTAGCAGATGTTATTGTGGGTGTAGCAAAATGTTTGTGCAGTAGTATCTAACAATTCACACAAATATAAAGTAAAGAAATGTAATTAAGAATATATACATATTTGGATGAGCAATGTCTGAGCGGCATATGTAGCATATTCTTGGGTACTCCCTTGACGTCTCTGATCTGCTTGCCTCAATTCATTCATGCTAGAACATTGGTCGCCAGGATTAGCTATTTGTATCTAGTCTCTTAATAATTGCATAATGGTGCAAGATAGACATGGTTGTTATAGTAATTCTGAGTCGGTGATGCAATGATTCGCTATAAGATAACATGCAACATAGCACCACCTTACCTTTAAAGGTTTTCGTCAACCTCTGTTCAGACTTAAATAGCACTGTTCCAAGAAGCTCCACTAGGGGTGGTATCCTCAAACAGACAAAAGGAGACAAGGGGGCACCCCACACTCATTTTAGATGCTGTATGATCTCACCTTCATCACTATCTCCTTTGCCATCTTATCATGTCTTTACTTGGAACTCCACACACACACACCATCTTGTTTACATTTATCACATTTTAGGCGTCCAGCTGAGGCCTTGGATGGATCATGTTGCAATGAGATGGGAACAATGGTATGTATGTACAGTCACTTGTAGTGTGGTGGCAAATTAGTTGAACAGGAGATGACGATGTGGTTACTTCTGGAGGGAGAACAGTGGGAGTGGTGGGTAGAACAGCTATAGTGTAGCTGGAGGGAGAACAGTGGGAGTGGTGGGTAGAACAGCTATAGTGTTGCTGGAGGGAGAACAGTGGGAGTGGTGGGTAGAACAGCTATAGTGTCGCTGGAGGGAGAACAGTAGGAGTGGTGGGTAGAACAGCTATAGTGTCGCTGGAGGGAGAACAGTGGGAGTGGTGGGTAGAACAGCTATAGTGTAGCTGAATCAAATGTTATTGGTCACATACACATAGTTAGCATATGTTATTGCGAGTAGCGTAATGCTTGTGCTTCTTGTCCCGACAGTGACACAACAACTAACAAATCTAACAACACAAACAACACAAATCTAAGTAAAGGAATGGATTAAGAATATACATATAAATATATGGATGAGAAATGACCGAGCGGCATAGACAAGATGCAATAGATGGTAAAAAATACAGTATATACATATGAGATGAGTAATGCAGGATATGTAAACATTATTAAAGTTGCATTATTAAAGTGACTAGTGATCCATTTATTAAAGTGGCCAATGATTTCAAGTCTATATGTAGGCAGCAGCCTCACCGTGTTAGGGATGGCTGTTTAACCTCTACGGGATTGGTGACACCCCCACGGGACGGTTGAGCTAATGTGCGCTAATGTGATTAGCATGAGGTTCCCAGGACATAGACATATCTGATATAGGCTGAAAGCTTAAATTCTTGTTAATCAAACTGCACTGTCCAATTCACAGTAGCTATTACAGTGAAATATATCATGCTATTGTTTAAGGAGAGTGCACAGTTATGAACTTGAAGATGTATCAATAAACCAATTAGGCACATTTAAGCAGACTTGATACAACATTTTCAACAAAAATACAATGGTTCATTTGGTTCAGTCTAAAACTTTGCACTTACACTGCTGCTAGTGGCCAACATCTAAATTGCGCCTAAACTTCCTTCAGCCTCCTGAAGTTCTTCACCACGCTGTGTGTGTGGGTGGATCATTTCAGTTTGTCCGTGATGTGTATGCCGAGGGACTTAAAACTTTCCACCTTCTCCACTACTGTCCCATCGATGTGGATGGGGGGGTGCTCCCTCTGCTGTTTCCTGAAGTCCACAATCATCTCCTTTGTTATGTTGACGTTGAGTGAGAGGTTATTTTCCTGACACCACACTCAGAGGGCCCTCACCTCCTCCGTGTAATTGAACCCACAAATGCAGATGCTCCAGATACTCAACAAGTCTAAAGTAGGCCAGTTTTATTTCTTCTTTAAATCTGAACAGTTTTCAGCTGTGCTAACATAATTGCAAAAGGGTTTCCTATTGATCAATTAGCCTTTTAAAATGATAAACTTGGATTAGCTAACACAACGTGCCATTGGAACACAGGAGTGATGGTTGCTGATAATGGGCCTCTGTCGCCTATGTAGATATTCCATAAAAATCTGCCGTTTCCAAAACAATAGTCATTTACAACATTAACAATGTCTACACTGTATTTATGATCAATTTGATGTTATTTTAATGGACAAAAATCTGTTAGTGGCCCTAGCCCTCACCCTCTAGGTCCCAGATGTGCTCAATGGGATTGAGATCCGGGCTCTTCGCTGGCCATGGCAGAACACTGACATTCCGAAATCACTCACAGAACGAGCAGTATGGCTGGTGGCATTGTCATGCTGGAGGGTCATGTCAGGATGAGCCTGCAGGAAGGATACCACGAGGGAGGAGGATGTATTCCTGTAACGCACAGCGTTGATATTGCCTGCAATGACAACAAGCTCAGTCCGATGATGCTGTGACACACCGCCCCAGACCATGATGGACTCTCCACCTCCAAATCGATCCCGCTCCAGAGTACAGGCCTCGGTGTAACGCTCATTCCTTCGATGATAAACGCGAATCCGACCATCACCCCTGGTGAGACAAAACCACGGCACGTCAGTAAAGAGGACTTTTTTGCCAGTCCTGTCTGGTCCAGCGACGGTAGGTTTGTGTCCATAGGCGACGTTGTTGCAGGTGATGTCTGGTGAGAACCTGCCTTTGAACAGACCTACAAGCCCTCAGTCCAGCCTCTCTCAGCCTATTGCGGACAGTCTGAGCACTGATGGAGGGATTGTGTGTTCCTGGTGTAACTCGGGCAGTTGTTGTTGCCATTCTGTACCTGTCCCGCAGGTGTGTTTTTCCAGAGTCAGTAGATAGGCCTCTTTAGTGTTCTAAGTTTTCATAACTGTGACCTTAATTGCCTACCGTCTGTAAGCTGTTAATGTCTTAACGACCTTTCCACAGGTGCATGTTCATTAATTGTTTATGGTTCATTGAACAAGCATGGGAAACAGTGTATAAACCCTTTACAATGAAGATCTGTGAAGTTATTTGGATTTTTACGAATCTTTGAAAGACAGGGTCCTGAAAAAGGGACGTTTCTTTTTTTTTGCTGAGTTATATATATATATATATATATATATATATATATATATATTTTTTAAATTATTATTATTTAACTAGGCAAGTCAGTTAAAAACAAATTATTATTTACAATGACAGCCTACCCCGGCCAAACCCGGACGACGCTGGGCCAATTGTGTACCGCCCTATGGGACTCCCAATCACCGCTGGATGTGACGCAGCCTGGATTCAAAGCAGTTACTGCAGTGTCTTAGACCACTGCGCAACTTGGGAGCAAGCTAGCTAGCTAAATTGCCATAAATGTTTCATGCTTTTTGACCTGTCTCTAAATGAATATAGTTGGTTCAGAGTTCATCTGGTGTGGGTGGACAAAATCAACATGATGACACACATTACATAAAATCAAATTTTATTTGTCACATACACATGGTTAGCAGATGTTAATGCGAGTGTAGCGAAATGCTTGTGCTTCTACTTCCGACCATGCAGTAGTATCTAACAAGTAATCTAACAAATTCAGAACAACTACCTTATACACACAAGTGTAAAGGAATGAATACGAGTATGTACATATAAATATATGGATGAGCGATGGCTGACCGGCGTAGGCAAGATGCAGTAGATGGTATAGAGTACAGTATATACATATTAGACGAGTATTGTAGGATATGTAAACATTATATAAATGGCATCGTTTAAAGTGGCTAGTGATACATTTATTTCATCCAATTTTTTATTATTAAAGTGGCTAGAGATTTGAGTTGATGGCCGAACGGCATAGGCAAGATTCAGTAGATGGTATAGAGTACAGTGTATACATTTGATATGAGTAATTTCGGATATGTAAACATTATATACAAAATTGTTTAAAGTGGCTAGTGATACATTTGTTACATACAATTCCTATTATTTAAAGTGGCTAGAGATTTAGGTCAGTATGTTGGCAGCAGCCACTCAATGTTAGTGATGGCTGTTTAACAGTCTGATGGCCTTGAGATAGAAGCTGTTTTTCAGTCCCTCGGTCCCAGCTTTGATGCACCTGTACTGACCTCACATTCTGGATGATAGCGGGGTGAACAGGCAGTGGCACTGGCGGTTCTGGGGGGGGGGCAGTGCCCTTGTGACAACAATTTTGGACCCCCTTGTGGCCCCCTAAATGTGGAGTATGAAATAATTTTTGCATAACAAATTTTTGCTATCGGTCTTTTTACATCCGTTATTAGACAGTGGCAACGTGGAACACTAATTAAACCCACACATTTACTAGAGGGACATGGTCTTTTGCCTACTAATGCCTGCAATGAAGTGAAGAAAACGATATGACAACAATAACGTCTAATGTAACTGGCCCCTCTAACAGTACAACTGGCCCCAGCTTGGCCCCCCCAGTTGAAAGGGTCTAGAACCTCCACTGGGCAGTGGATCAGGTGGTTGTTGTCCTTGATGATCTTTTTGGCCTTCCTGTGACATCGGGTGGTGTAGGTGTCCTGGAGGGCAGGTAGTTTACCCCGGTGATGCGTTGTGCAGACCTCACTACCCTCTGGATAGCCTTACTGTTGTGGGCGGAGCAGTTGCCGTACCAGGCGGTGATACAGCCCGACAGGATGCTCTCGGTTATGCATCTGTAGAAGTTTGTGAGTGTTTTGGGTGACAAGTCGAATTTCTTCAGCCTCCTGAGGTTGAAGAGGCGCTGTTGCGCCTTCTTCACCATGCTGTCTGTGTGGGTGGACCATTTCAGTTTGTCCGTGATGTGTACGCTGGTTTGGTTGTAAGGTAAAAGAGACTAATTATAGTACTCAGTCTGTCATGTTGTATACTATAGGCATATGGGAGTCTTTGAGAGGAAAGTGCCTAGATGTGTAAAACTACAATTTGCCTTTATTAAATTATACTCCGGTCCTGGCAATAATATCACTATTGTACAATATGCAGTCATGTACTTACCCATGTTACCACTCCTCAATCGCGGTGAAATCAGAAGAATCAGGGTCACTGAAAAAGCAGGCAAGAAAAGGCGCCAAAAACATCGTCCTGCCCCCAAAGTAATATCATTGGTTGAGAGTTCGTTTTGATATTTTAACCTGCGTGTCCATATCGCCATATTATTATTTTCTACCGCACTTGTTATATCCAGGAGTTCTATGACTTTTAGCCAAAGACGTTTGATACATCAGTCGAGATTGTGAACTTTGAGTTAACAAATAGCTTACAACACAGTCAGAAATACAAGCTTTATTGGCACAATTTAATTTATAGTAGGCTAATAGGCTACTTTCCTGGAGCTGAGCAGGGAATCGATCAGAGAAATCACCAAATCTGACAGTAGGTAACTTAATACTTTTGAAAGTAGTCTAGGTTTGAGTGAAACAACTGTCTTTCATTATAGCTTACTGACTGATTGAATTTCACCTGACGTTATTCGTTTATCTGAAAGGTTCATTGACCTTCCATGGCAATGTTTGCGTCTGTGTTGCGCATAAGGAAATGCGCAAATCGAGCAGTTTAGTATTAAATCGTTCATTTAAATCATTCATTTACTTGTTTTAGTCAATTTATCATGGCTGTAAGGCTTCTCCGACTGTCTTGAACCATATTGCACAATAGTCCAAATGTAGGCTTGAAGTTTTTTGCGCGCCATTTCAACAGAGCACGGGTTCTCGATTATTCGCTCTTGCCGGCTGGTCCTTTTTAGTGGTGAATGTGGTTCCGGAAATGTAGGCTACACACAGCAATGATAATACGTGCTGCTACATGAGCAACAAAGATTACATGAATCATTATTTACATGTTTAAAAAGGTGAACTAAAACGGGGATAATTCAAGGCTACCTGTTCTGGGGGTGTATTCACTAGGAACCAAACGGAAGCAAACAGTGAGGGACCTACCTGAATTTGTCCAATATAAACTCTCAAATCTTCATTGCAGAACGTTTTCAATTGCGAAACGTTTTACAGCTGTTTGCTATGGTGTGCACTAATGATTACACCCCAGGTAAATTACCTGCATGAATGTCTCACATTAAACCAAATAATAAAAGTGGACAATATGGGGAGTCTGTGTGGTCACCAGTGGAACCAGGGCAGGGAGGGATAAGGGGTTGAAGGTATAGGCCTAAACTTCACATGGCTACTCACATTGTGAAATAGAGAGTACGAATAACCAGACAGTATGTACTTTAAAGTGGAGCTGACAGCATTTGAAATACTTTGCAGATATGAAACAGACAATCCTAATACCAGTCAAACATATCAAATTCCTAGTTTATGCTTCAAAACCAACTTTATATAAGAGGTTTTAAAAATAGGTTATATTTGAGTAAAAATTCCATGAAGTACAGTAAGGCATTGTTGGCGGAATAGATGGATGCAGTTCAATGCATGATTAGTATAATTCACCATCACATTTCTTGGTAGTCCAAAAAATATTGCTATCAGGTAAATCACAGCTGGCCTGGTACATTGTTTGCTGCCTCCACCCATTGGGGATGAGTGTGTCGTGTAAATTCTTACACAGGGACACTCAAAGTCAATCTTAAATTAATCATTGTTTATTGTCAGCGTGCTGGAGAGGTTCCAACCACTCAATGCACCATAGTACACATGTCAATCAGGAGCTCTGCTGGGGCAGTCCCAGCAGTTGTCTTATATACAGCTATACACAGACAAGTTATATTTGCATGATTTAGCATAATTCATCATTACCGTTTTGTTTCATTCACGTGACCGACTAATAATGGTTCATAACATGTGACATACCAACACCTCACAAGGAATCTTTCTCTCTAAGCTGAGACCTTGAAACTGAGATATCTTCTCAAAACAACGTTTGGGCGTACTTCCAAATTGCAGCTACTGATATGTGAGGATTTGTACAGTCTAGCCACTTGCATGAACACAGAAATTGGTTATTAGAACAGCACACGAATAAAACACAGACATTAGTTAAGAGAAAAGTACAAACATTAAAATTGTTTGTTTCAATTACTCATTTTCAATTACTTTTTGAACAGAAACTGTAAGGCTGGGAATGTCAATACGAAACAATAGAAAGGGAAATGATCACAAATCAGTCATAAACTGGCTAATAGGCTGGTGCGCACGTGCCAAACAAGGCCCACAGGCCGAATAGGACACAAGCGCGTATACATAAATTAGTCAACAGTTGAGTCATCTACTTTATGAATTTACAACCTGATGCATCAGTGAATTCAACAGCGGAAGGAAAGTGTACACACACATGCCACAGTCCTAGCAAGGCTGCTAAAATATTGCAGTCAGTCTTCGGTTTTAAAAGCTTGACAATAAATAACTAAACCTGCAACAAAACACCACACAGAGGAGAAACATGTAGGCCTTTTACAGCAACATTAGAGCTGTATCCTGGCTGGCTACTCAACTACCATACATTTTGAGTGCACCATACAGCAATGCTGCATTCAACTGCACTGGTGATCCATGCTATGAAAAAAATGAAAATATTTAATGTTACAACAACCTATTGGTACGTTTTTGTTATTAAATTGTTTGTCGTGGTTACAGCTAAAGATGCAGGCAGGTGTCATTTGATTAGCCACCAAGAAATGTCAATCGCTTTGCTAGCTAGTCTGAACTTAAATTACTGATATCCACAGTTAACATATCTCTTAGTTGTCAATCAAATGTATTTGGCATTGAACAAGTGGGCGGGGAAGCAAGTTCACATTCACTTGTCAAAATGTGGGTTGGGACAAGCATGCATTGGCAGGCTAGTTGTATAAGAACGAGCAGGTTTGCCGTTATCAGTGCAATTTTGATGGCCAACTAGCTGAAAAGGTTTGAGAGGGTTTCAGTTCCCTTGTTAGATTAGATTCTCTCACTCTGGCTAGCATTAGTTGTTGATCTTGTTGATGTGCATAGACAACTGAGGGAGAGAGAGACAACCTTTTCATGGTTGTTTGATCAATAGGACTGGGAAGTTTCCTAATGTAAGTGGGCTCCTGTGGGATTTACATATTTACAGAAATCCATTCAGGTTTATTTTGTGGCGAATGGATTCTAATGATCTAAAGTTGAGCTGTTGCTACTGCCTGTAAATAAAGAAGTCCAGTTCAAAGTGAATAATGGCAGACCTGTGTGGCAAATGGCTTATTTTCATATAGGCTATGGCACCTATCTGTGTAGACTCCGGTCCTGGACAAGACAGGTGGTTTTATTTACTGCAGTGTCTAATAATTTTCCAAACGCACGGTCGCTTTTCCACTACATTGCTATAGAATTTTCACAAATGCCTTACAATACGTAATTCCCAAACATTCTATGGATTCATGAAAACGGCCATATAAATGCTCGCTTGTCAGAAAATGTAATAAAAAAACGTAATTCTTCCTGGGGGTGTATATGAAAAGATTTATCAGATTTCATGTTGCTATAACGCTGTCAGTTCCACTTTAAATACCTTTTAATTTATTTGTGTTTATTTTAAGATGAGGAGCATGGAATCCAAATTGATGCGTTTGAGTTCAAGGAAGTTAAAACGATTTGAACGCCGTCTGAGGAAGAAGTATGACGTCGGTGTGAGGAGAATGGATGTGAAAGCCATTGTGTCAGTTATTACAGACACATATAGAGGAGATGCTAGGGACGTTGTGTCCTCAATTCTAAAACACGTCAAAGGTCGGAGTAAACGGAGACATACACGGCAGGGTGAGTATAGGCATTAATACTCAATATTAGTACTTAATGTTACTACTCAATGTTTTTTTGTTGCAGGAGGAATTCTTAGATTTTATTGAACCTGTATTACAGTATTTACTCTGCAGCATTTAACTTTTTCCTCTAGTCAAGTGGTTTCAGATTATTACTTTTTATGTGTGTGCTTATTTTACAACAGTTAATCGTATGACCTATGCAGGGTTATTCTGTGTTTTATGGGACGGTTTCCTGGACCCAGATTGAACCTAGTCCTTTAAAGGTCGACTTTGGGCAAAACTCCAAAAATAATGGCTTAACTTTATAAACAAAATAAGAAAACAATTAAGATAACAAACTAGCTGTTGGTCACGGTGCGCATGACCAGAATGACATCAATGAACCACCAAAGGCACACCCCATTTCTGTTTGAAGGTTGAGGAAGAGGAGTTGGACCGTTGTTCGTGCCCAAAGTCGACCTTTAACCAAAAAGTGCTAAATTATTGGCAGGTTTTTCACCAAGTTCAGTTAAAGATACACCTTTCGTCCATAGGCAATGACAACGATGGGAATCCGACCTCAACTGCCATTAACGAGGAGGTGGATGACCAAAAGGTAGGCATAATGGACTTTAAAAAATAAATACAGTACCAGTCAAAAGTTTGGACACACCTACTCATTCAAGGGAGTTTCTTTATTTTGACTATTTTCTACATTGTAGAATAATAGTGAAGACTTCAAAATTATGAAATAACACATATGGAATCATGTAGTAACCAAAAAAGTGTTAAACAAAGAAGCCACCCTTTGCCTTGATGACAGCTTTGCACACTCTTGGCATGCTCTCAACCAGCTTCATGAGGTAGTCACCTGGAATGCATTTCAATTTACAGGTGTGTCTTAAGTTAATTTGTGGAATTTCTTTCCTTCTTAATGCGTTTGAGCCAGTCAGTTGTGTTGTGACAATATATGGGTGGTATACACAAGATAGCCCTATTTGGTGAAAGACCGAGTCCATATTATGGAAAGACCAGCTCAAATAAGCAAAGAGAAATTACAGTCCATCATCATTACTTTAACTTCTTAAGGAGCAGCAAGGTGTGCTGGGGCGCTAGCGCCCCACTCCCGACACTACCAGGTGAAATGCAAGGCGCCAAATTCAAAATCCAAAAGTTATTAAACATGCATCAATATACAAGTGTTTCATAGTCATCAAAAGCTCTGCTTCTTGGCAATATCACAGCGTTGTCAGATTTCAAAAAGGCTTTACCATTACCATGAATTCATAAGCCTCCACGGTTCACAGAAAACACATTTCACAGCGAAAACAAATCAATTACCTGTTGAAGAACTTCTGTTGATGGCTTCCCAAGTGTCCAACGAAGACAATCCATGGTTCTTTTGTTAGAAAAAGTAATGTATTATATCCATAAATCTCTGTTTGGTTCGCGCGTTATAATCAGAAACTACAGCGTCCATTGAAATGTGAAGAGAACTCGTTCAACGTATACCTATAAACTTGTCCAAGAACAATCAAACATCCTTTTTAAAGGACAGAAATTCCTCGGGGTTTCGCCTGCCATATCCGTTCTGTTTTACTCACAGACACTTTCAGAGTGTTTCCTATCCAATGGTACTAAATATGTGCATATCCTATTTTCTGGGCCTGAATGGGAGGCATTTTACTTTGGGCACGCCAGGGTCTCCAAAACGGTCACCTCATGCGCTGCTCCCTAAGAAGTTAAGAAGAAGGTCAGTTAGTCCAGAAAATGTCAAGAACTTTGAACGTTTCTTTAAGTACAGTCGCGAAAACCATCAAGTGCTATGATGAAACTGGTTTATCAGGATCGCCATAGGAAAGCAAGAACCAGAGTTACCTCTGCTGCAGAGGATAAGTTCATTAGAGTTAATTGTACCTCAGATTGCAGCCCATGTAAATGCTTAACAGAGTTCAAGTAACAGACACATCTCAACATCAACTGTTCAGAGGAGACTGCATGAATCAGGCCTTTGTACTCAAATTGCTGCAAAGAAACCACTACTAAAGGACACCAATTAGAAGAGACTTGCTTGGGCCAAGAAACACGAGCAATTGACATTAGACCGGTGGAAATCTGTCCTTTGGCCCGCTGTGTCTTTGTGAGACGCAGAGTAGGTGAACGGATGATCTCCGCATGTGTGGATCCCACCGTGAAGCATAGAGGAGGAGGTGGGATGGTGTGGGGGTGCTTTGCTGGTGACACTGTCTGTGATTTATTTAGAATTCAAGGCACACTTAACCAGCATAGCACGAAATTGGTTCCCATCAAAATCAAATTGTATTAGTCACATGCGCTGAATACGCATGTGATTATGACTTTGCCATTGTGATTGTTTGTAGGCTTATGTAGCCTTAATCTATGATCGTATGCTATCCATTTGTTTTTTGTATGTCATTTTAATATCTCAGAATTAACCAATGATATTAGGCCACATTTGGCCATGATTACAGACACCTGTGTGTGTCCTTTAACACTATATAAACGAGTCATCCCGAAGTGTTTGTGATTATACCCTGATGAAGACAGCTTGCCTGTCGAAACGTTGGACATAAATATTTTTTGCATCTGAGCTCCTAGAGTGTGCGGCTTTTCTTTTTTTTTAAGTTTTCCACTCCGCTAGCCAGCACCTCGCCTATATAGGTGTGCGTTTCTTTTTCTTCTACATGCGCTGAATACAACAGGTGTAAACCTTACAGTGAAATGCTTACTTACGAGCCCCTAACCAACAATGCAGTTTTAAAAAATACGGATAAGATGCGGCAATGCAAATAGTCTGGGTCACCATTTGATTAGGTGTTCAGGAGTCTTACGGCTTGGGGGTAGAAGCTGTTTAGAAGCCTCTTGGACCTAGACTTGGCGCTCCGGTACCGCTTGCCGTGTGGTAGCAGAGAGAACAGTCTATGACTAGGGTTGCTGGAGTTTGACAATTTTTAGGGCCTTCCCCTGACACCGCCTGGTATAGAGGTCCTGGATGGCAGGAAGCTTGGCCCCAGTGATGTACTGGGCCGTTCGCACTACCCTCTGTAGTGCCTTGCGGTCGGAGGCCAAGCAGTTGCCATACCAGACAGTGATGCAACCCGTCAGGATGCTCTCGATGGTGCAGCTGTAAAACCTTTTGAGGATCTGAGGACCCATGCCAAATCTTTTCAGTCTCCTGAGGGGCAATAGGTTTTGTCGTGCCCTCTTCACGACTGTCTTGTTGTGCTTGGACCATGTTAGTTTGTTAGTGATGTGGACACCAAGGAACTTGAAGCTCTCAACCTGCCCTACTTACAGCCCCGTCGATGAGAATGGGGGCGTGCTCGCCCTTTTTTTTTCCTGTAGTCCACAATCATCTCCTTTGTCTTGATCACGTTGAGGGATAGGTTGTTGTCCTGGCACCACACTGCCAGGTCTCTGACCTCCTCCCTATATGCTGTCTCGTTGTTGTCAGTGATCAGGCCTACCACTGTTGTGTCATCGGCAAATTTAATGATGGTGTTGTGCGTGGCCGTGCAGTCATGAGTGAACAGGGAGTACAGGAGGGGACTGAGCCCGCACCTCTGAGGGGCCCCTGTGTTGAGGATCAGCATGGTGGATATGTTGTTACCTACCCTTACCACCTGGGGGCGGCCCGTCAGGAAGTCCAGGATCCAGTTGCAGAGGGAGGTGTTTAGTCCCAGGGTCCTTAGCTTATTGATCTTTGAGGGCACTATGGTGTTGAACGCTGAGCTATAGTCAAAGAATAGCATTCCCACATAGGTGTTCCTTTTGTCCAGGTGGGAAAGGGCAGTGTGGAGTGCAATATAGATTGCAATGGCGGGGCAGCTGCGCACAAGCCTAAGATCACCATGCGCAATGCCAAGTGTCGGCTGGAGTGGCGTAAAGCTCACTGCCATCAGACTCCGGAGCAGTGGAAACTCGTTCTCTGGAGTGATTAATCATGCTTCACCATCCAACGGACAAATCTGGGTTTGCCGGATGCCAGGTGAACGCTACCTGCCTGAACGCATAGTGCCAACTGTAAAGTTTGGTTTCGGAGGAATAATGGTCTGGGCTGTTTTTCATGTTTTGAGCTAGGCCCCTTAGTTCCAGTGACCTGAAATCTTAACGCTACAGCATACAACGTGAGCTAACCACGTTATAGCAATCTGGTGCCAGACAGCACAGTCGATGACATAGCACTTAACCATTGGTTGATGCATGCAACGTCTGAGCAGGGGACACAACCTATGTGTGTCAAACGATTGGCGAAATGTAAGCCATTTTGATTACTGACAATCAATTTAAAATGGCTTGGGAAAAAAATATG
Source organism: Brachymystax lenok tsinlingensis (assembly GCA_030435695.1). Classification (NCBI taxonomy): domain Eukaryota; kingdom Metazoa; phylum Chordata; class Actinopteri; order Salmoniformes; family Salmonidae; genus Brachymystax; species Brachymystax lenok. The sequence continues at coordinate 34,986,171 of CM059812.1, read as the reverse complement.
TAGGCCTATAATGGTGTATAAGGTAAATGTTGATTATCTATATCAAGGGGGTCAAACTCAATTCCTGGAGGGCAGTAAAGTACAAGGGAGGAGTGAAAAGCTTAACCAGCATGGCTACCACAGCATTCTGCAGCGATTCGCCATCCCTTCTGGTTTGCGCTTTGTGGGACTATCATTTGTTTTTCAACAGGACAATGACCCAAAACACACTTCCAGGCTGTGTAAGGGCTATTTGACCAAGGAGAGTGATGGAATGCTGCATCAGATGACCTGGCCTCCACAATCACCCAATCTCTACCCAATTGGGATGAGTTGGACCGCAGAGTGAAGGAAAAGCAGACAAAAAGTGCTCAGCATATGTGAGAACTCCTTCAAGACTGTTGGAAAAACATTCCTCATGAAGCTGGTTGAGAGAATGCCAAGAGTGTGCAAAGCTGTTATCAAGGCAAAGGGTGGCTACTTTGAAAAATCTATACACTATCAAAATAAAGAAAGTCGCACACTACATATATATACTCTCCCAACAAGGCACAGTGATGCTGAAACGTTGGTAAATACCCATTAAATTGTTGGGAGAGTATATATGTAGTGTGCGACTTTCTTTAATTTGATAGTGTATAGTTTATTCGCCGTTAGTCAGCACCTCCACACAAACTTTGTTCTGGGTGTGCGCCAGCTCATGTTATTTTATCTATTTTGAAAAATCTAAAATATATTTTGATTTGTTTAACGCTTTTTTGGTAACTACATGATTCCATATGTGTAATTTCATAGTTTTGATGTCTTCACTATTCTACAATGTAGAAAATTGTAAAAAAATAAAAACCCTTGGAATGAGTTGGTGTGTCCAAACATTTGACTGGTACTGTATATACATTGTCAGTTAATTCCAGTGAGAGATTCTGAATATTGCCTCTAGATGTGTACGTGATGACGAGGCTAAGCTGTTATTGTTTATTTTCCTACACCCACAGCGACTGGTGCTACACCGCTGTCTGAGGTCATTCAGGCTGGAGTTTTTGCGTGCCGTTTCAATAGAGCACAGGCTCTGATTATTGTCTCTTGCCGGCTGGTCCATTTTAGTGGTGAATGTGGTTCTGGAAATGTAGGCTACACACAGCAATGATAACTTGCTGGTACATGAGCAGCAAAGATTACATGACTCATTATTTACATGTTTAAAAAGGTGAACTAAGACAGGGATAATTAACCTGTTCTGGGGGTGTATTCACTAGGAAGTAAACGGGGAGGAACCTACCTGAATTTAAATAAGAGGTTTTCAAAATGGGTTCTATTTTTTTATTTAACTAGGCAAGTCCGTTAAGAACAAATTCTTATTTACAATGACGGCCTAGGAACAGTGGGTTAACTACCTTGTTCAGGGGCAGAACAACAAATTTTTACCTTGTCAGTTCGGGGATTTGATCTAGAAACCTTTCAGTTACTGGCCCAACGCTCTAACCACTAGGCTACCTGCCACCCCCTATTTGAGTCAATTCCATGAAGTACAGTAAGGCATTGTTGGCGGAATAGATGGATGCAGTTCAATGCATGATTAGTATAATTCACCATCACATTTCTTGGTAGTCCAAAAAATATTGCTATCAGATTGTAAATCACAGCTGGCCTGGTAAATTGTTTGCTGACTCCACCCATTGGGGATGCACTGTTTGTTTCTAGGACTTGATATTTGAGAGAAAAAAACAAGACAGTAAATAATGTCAATACAATCAAACTAGAAAGGGCAATGATCACAAGAATAGGACACACAAGTGAGTATACATAATGTGTATTCGTAAAGTATTCAGACCCCTTGACTTTTCCACATTTTGTTACGTTACAGCCTTAGTCTAAAATGTATAATAGTTTTTCCCCCTCATCAATCTACACACTACCCCATAATGACAGAGCAAAAATGTTGTTTTATAAATTTTTAAAGTTATAAAAAATATACTTTTAATATCACATTTACATAAGTATTCGGAGCCCTTTACGCAGTACTTTGTTGAAGCACTTTTTGGCAGCGATTACAGCCTCGAGTCTTCTTGGGTATGACGCTACAAGCTTGGCACACCTGTATTTGGAGAGTTTCTCCCATTCTTCTCTGCAGATCCTCTCAAGCTCTGTCAGGTTGGATGGGGAGCGTTGCTGCACAGCAATTTTCAGGTCTCCAGAGATGTTAGATCGGGTTCAAGTCTGGGCTCTGGCTGGGCCACTCTTAGGACAATCAGGACTTGTCCCGAAGCCACTCCTGCATTGTCTTGGCTGTGTGCTTTGGATCATTGTCCTGTTGGAAGTTTAACCTTTTCCCCAGTCTGAGGTCCTGAGCGCTCTGGAGCAGGTTTTCATCAAGGATCTCTCTGTACTTTGCTCTGTTCATCTTTGCCTCAATGCTGACTAATCTCCCAGTCCCTTCCGCTGAATAACATCCCCACAGCATGATGCTGCCACCACCATGCTTCACCGTGGGGATGGTGCCAGGTTTCCTCCAGACTTGACACTTGGCATTCAGGCCAAAGAGTTCAATCTTGGTTTCATCAGACCAGATAATTTTTGTTTCTCATGGTCTGAGAGTCTTTAGGTGCCTTTTGGCAAACTCCAAGCAGGCTGTCATGTGCCATTTACTGAGGAGTGGCTTCCACCTGTCCATCTACCATAAAGGCCTGATTGGTGGAGTGCTGCAGGGATGGTTGTCCTTCTGGAAGATTCTTCCCATCTCCACAGGAGGGACTCTAGAGCTCTGTCAGAGTGACCATCGGTATCTTGGTCACCTCCTTTACCAAGGCCGTTTTCCCCCGGTTTGGCCGGGTGGCCATCTCTAGGAAGAGTCTTGGTGGTTCCAAACTTCTTCCATTTAAGAATGATGGAGGCCACTTTGTTCTTGGGGACCTTCAATGGTGCAGACATTTTTTTGGTACCCTTCCCCAGATCTGTGCTTCGACACAATCCTGTCATCTCAGAGCTCTACGGACAATTCCTTCGACTTAATGGCTTGGTTTTTGCTCTGACATGCACTGTCATCTGTGAGACCTTTATATAGACAGGTGTGTGCCTTTCCAAATCATGCCCAATTTGCAAAAATGTCTAAACTGTTTTCCCTTTGTCATTATGGTGTATTGTGTGTAGATTGAGTGGGGAAATAAATGTATACATTTTAGAATAAGGCTGTAACGTAACAAAATGTGGAAAAAGTCAAGGGGTCGTAATACTTTCCGAAGGCACTGTAAATTAGTCAACAGTTGAGTCGCCTACTTTATGAAATTACAGCCTGATGCATCAGTGAATTCAACTTCAATTGCGCTGCTTTCGTGTGTCCCGTTTACAGCGCACAGCGGAGGGAAAGTGTACACACATGCCACAGTCTAGCAAGGCTGCTAAAATATTGCAGTCAGTCTTCGGTTTTAAAAGCTTGACAGTGAATAACAAAATAACTAAACCTGCAACAAAACACCACACAGAGGAGAAACATGTAGGCCTTTTACAGCAACATTAGAGCTGTATCCTGGCTGGCTACTCAACTACCATACATTTTGAGTGCACCATACAGCAATGCTGCATTCAACTGCACTGGTGATCCATGCTATGCAAAAAAAAAATGAAAATGTTTAATGTTACAACAACCTATTGGTACGTTTTTGTTATCAAATACTTTTTGATTTGGGTTGCATCATTATGCACATCTGCAAGCATAGCAGCTAAGGCTAGACAAATATTATTGGTCTCTTTTGTTTTAATGTGTTAAAATGCTATATACAGCATCCTATGTACATACAGTAAGTGGACTTTAGAAAGGGCCATATTTTTTTCAAACAATGGCCAGTTTGGGTCGCAGCTGCAAGTTTGGGCTATCTCTGGCCCGCAAATTCATAATTTTTTCTTTCAATATGGCCCATGCCTGATTCAGTTTGACACCCCTGGGCTAGCGTATCTATTATGTAGCTAGCTATTTATTTAGCAAACTAAAAACACAGAGCCTAACAGTTAGCTAGCTGCTGGGATGATGTCATGTCATTGGAGGAGTGGGTGAGTGACCAAACTTTTCCTCATTGTTTGTCGATGGTTACAGGCGTTATTTGGTTAGCCACCAAGAAATGTCAATCGCTTTGCTAGCTAGGCTGAACTTAAATGACTGATATCCACAGTTAGCATATCTCTTAGTTGTCAATCAAATGTATTTGGCATTGAACAAATGGGCGGGGAAAGCAAGTTCACATTCACTTGTCAAAATGTGGGTTGGGACAAGCATGCATTGGCAGGCTAGTTGTATAAGAACGAGCAGGTTCGCCGCTAGCATTAGTTGTTGATGTGCATAGACAACTGAGGGAGAGAGAGCCTACCTTTTCATGGTTGTTTGATCAATAGGACTGGGAAGTTCCCAAATGTAAGTGGACTCCCGTGGTATTTACATATTTACAGAAATCCATTCAGGTGTATTTTGTGGCTTTTGGCGAATGTGTTCTAATGATCTAAAGTTGAGCTGTTGCTACTGCCTGTAAACACACAGTCCAGTTCAAAGGGGATGATGGCAGGCCCGTGTGGCAAATGACTTATTTGCATATAGGCCTGCTGTAGCTCTGATTGGCTATGGCGCACCTGCTTATTTGCATATAGTCTATGGCAGTAGACTGTGTGAACTCCGGCCCTGGACAAGACAGGTGGTTTTATTTACTGCAGTGTCTGAAAACTGTCCAAATGCATGGCCGCTTTCTCACTCTATATTGCTTTAGAATTTTCACACATGCCTTACTATACGTCATTCCCAAACATTCTATGAATTTATGAAAATGTGAAAATGACCATATCTAATTGCTCGCTTGTCAGAAAATATTTTAAAGTGTCCTTCCTGGGGGTGTATATGAACAGATGTTAATAAGATTTCATGTTGTTAAAACTGTCAGTTCCACTTTAAATACCTTTTTTATTTATGTATTGTGTTTATTTTAAGATGAGGAGCATGGAATCCAAATTGATGCGTTTGAGTTCAAGGAAGTTAAAACGATTTGAACGCCGTCTGAGGAAGAAGTATGACGTCGGTGTGAGGAGAATGGATGTGAAAGCCATTGTGTCAGTTATTACAGACACATATAGAGGAGATGCTAGGGACGTTGTGTCCTCAATTCTAAAACACGTCAAAGGTCGGAGTAAACGGAGACATACACGGCAGGGTGAGTATAGGCATTAATACTCAATATTAGTACTTAATGTTACTACTCAATGTTTTTTTGTTGCAGGAGGAATTCTTGGATTTTATTGAACCTGTATTACAGTATTTACTCTGCAGCATTTATACGTTTTTCCCATTAGTCAAGTGGTTTCAGAATTGGTACAACAGTATATGAACATATCAGGTAGGTTAAACTCCCCTCAGATTAAAAGATGTGCGTGTGCTTATTTTACAACAGTTAAACGTATGACCTATGCAGGGTTATTCTGTGTTTTATGGGCCGGTTTCCTGGACCCAGAATGAACCTTCTCATTAAAAGGTCAACTTTGGTCAAAACAGCAAAAATAACAGTTTTAAACTTTATAAACAAAATAATAAAACAATTATTAATAAGATATTTGGCTACAGAAGTTTCATTTCTTAACGATCTCTACAGCTTCCGTCCAAAACAAATCCTGTGAAATGATCAACACATGAAATGTCAACACATACTGGAGGAGTTATTGGCTAGCTACAGTGGCTTGTTTAGCTAGCCAACTAGCTACATCAAACGCAGCGCACATGACAAGAATGACACATCAATGAACCACCAAAGGCACATCCCATTTCTGTTTGAAGGTTGAGGAATAGGAGTTGGACCATTTTTCGTGCCCAAAGTCAACTTTTAACTAAAAAGGGTAGTAAATTATTGGCAGATTATTTACCAAGTTCAGATAAAGATACGCCTTTCCTCCATAGGCAATGAGAACGATGGGAATCCAACCTCAACTGCCATTAACGAGGAGGTGGATGACCAACAGGTAGGCCTAATGGGCTTATATACATACATACACACACACACACACACACACACACACACAGTACTGGTCAAACGTTTAGACATCTACTCATTTCAGGGTTTTTCTTTATTTTGACTATTTTCTACATTGTAGAATAATAGTGAAGACAAACTGTGAAATAACACAGAGTCATGTAGTAACCAAAAAAGTGTTAAACAAATCAAAATATATTTGAGATTCTTCAAAGTAGCCACCCTTTGCCTTAATGACAGCTTTGCACACGCTTGGCATTCTCTCAACCAGCTTCATGAGGTAGTCACCTGGAAGGCATTTCAATTTACAGGTGTGTCTTAAGTTAATTTGTGGAATTTCTTTCCTTAATGCGTTTGAGCCAATCAGTTGTGTTGTGACAAGTTAGGGGTGGTATACAGAAGATAGCCCTATTTGGTAAAATACCAAGTCCGTATTATGGCAAGAACAGCTCAAATAAGCAAAGAGAAACAACAGTCCATCATTACTTTAAGATATGAAGGTCAGTCAATCCGGAGAATTTAAAGAACTTTGAAAGTTTCTTCAAGTGCAGTTGCAAAAACCATCAACGCTATGATGAAACTGGCACTCATGAGGACCGCCACAGGAAAGGAAGACCCAGAGTTACCTCTGCTGCAGAGGATAAGTTCATATTGCAGCCCAAATAAATGCTTCAGAGTTCAAGTAACAGACACATCTCAACTGTTCAGAGGAGACTGCGTGAATCAGGCCTTCATGGTCAAATTGCTGCAAAGAAACCACTACTAAATGACACCAATTAGAAGAGACTTGCTTGGGCCAAGAAACACGAGCAATGGACATTAGATCAAGGGGAAATCTGTCCTTTTGGTCTGAGTCCAAATTTGAGATTTTTGGTTCCAACCGCCGTGTCTTTGTGAGACAGAGTAAGTGAACGGATGATCTCCGCATGTATGGTTCCCACTGTGAAGCATGGAGGAAGAGATGTGTGGGTGCATTGCTGGTGACACTGTCAGTGATTTATTTAGAATTCAAGACACACTTAACCAGCATGGGTACCACAGCATTCTGCAATGATACGCCATCCCATCTGGTTTGCGCTTAGTGGGACTATCATTTGTTTTTCAACAGGACAATGACCCAACACACCTCCAGGCTTTTTGACCAAGAAGGAGAGTGATGGAGTGCTGCATCAGATGACCTGGCTTCCACAATCACCCGACCTCATCCAAATTGAGATGGTTTGGGATGAGTTGGACCGCAGAGTAGAGGAAAAGCAGCCAACAAGTGCTCCGCATATGTCGGAACTCCTTCAAGACTGTTGGAAAAGCATTCCAGGTGAAGCTGGTTGAGAGAATGCCAAGTGTGCAAAGCTGTCAAGGCAAAGGGTGGCTACTTTGAAGAATCTCAAATATAAAATATATTTTGATTTGTTCAACACTTTTTTGGGGGGGGTTATTACATGATTCCATATGTGTTATTTCATAGTTGATGTCTTTACTATTCTACAATGTAGAAAATAGTAAAAAATAAAGACAACCCTTGAATGAGAAGGTGTCCAAACTGTTGACTGGTACTGTATATACAGAGGTACGTTGTAGACAACTGCTGACTGCAAATACATTTTCAATTAATTCCAGTGAGAGATTCCTGAATATTCCCTCTAGATGTGTACGTGATGACGAGTCTAAGCTGTTATTGTTTCTTTTCCTACACCCACGGCGATGGACGTTACACCTCTGTCTGAGGCCAACCAGGCTGGGGGAGCACTCGCTGAACATACTTCCATCACAGCAACTAACAGAAGCAACATTTTTGCACCAATAACAACTGGGAATTCAGTTCAAGGGGACCTGATCTATTATTATGGTGAGAAGCTCCTCTCCGGACAGAAGATGGTTTAATTACCGTTTTCAGTTGATGGTGTTTTTTTTACAGTGTTCTCCCTCTCTAGTGCAAGACAGGCAGACAGGTGTGGACCCTGGACCGGAGATGGTTGACCAGGTAATGGATAGGTTTTGTGATATCATTTATTGTACACAATCTTCATAAGATTGTTTTACGCGTTTTGGAAATGTATCTACTGTTCTGTCTCGTTAACTTCCTGTAGATGACACAACCAAGACTGGTACTACTGAATGACCAGAGCAAAAAGAAACAAAGTAAGTAAAATTCAGTTGGTACCTCAGATGAAGGAAAAAAAAGACAATCCATGAATTTCACCCAAAGTAATATATATATATATAAATCATTTTTTTTTTCTTTTCAGACACCATTCGCCTCAAAGGCGAGATCAAAAAAGCCCAGAAGAAGAAGTCCTGGAACATACTAGAGGGTGTGACACAAATCAAATCACCCGTTAACAAGGTCTATACAGAGACTTATATGGTCACTTGTGATTCTGCCACCGTCAATAAAGAACATGAGGTGTGGCAAGCTGAAACCCCACACCTCAAAGACACCTCGGAGACCTCCGTCATAAAATGTCAAGATATCTTCAAGCATGATGAAGAAGAAGAACCCATCAGATGTGTGGTGACAAAGGGAGTAGCTGGCATTGGGAAAACTGTGGCAGTCCAGAAATTCATCCTGGACTGGGCAGATGGAAAAGCGAATCAAGATCTAGACTTTTGTTTTCAACTTTCTGTACGGTATCTAAATTTGATTAAACATAGGCAATGCACCCTGCATGGACTTCTTCAGGTGTTTTATCCTGAACTTAAGGACATAGATGTAAAGATGTATGATGTCCATAAGATTTTGTTCATCTTTGATGGCCTGGATGAGATCCAACTGCCACTGGAGTTTCAAAAAAACGTTCCTATATCTGATGTATTAGAGTCTGCTACCCTGGACATTATACTTACAAACCTCATCACTGGCCATCTTCTCCCTAATGCTCTCCTCTGGATAACCTCTCGTCCAGTAGCGGCCAATCGGATCCCTCCAGAGAGTCGTGATCGAGTGACAGAGATCAGAGGGTTCAATGATTCACAAAAGGATGAGTACTTCACAAGGAAAATCAGCGATCCATTGATGGCCAGCCGAATCATCTCAGGCCTTAAATCAACCAGGAGCCTCTACATCATGTGCCATGTACCGTTGTTCTGCTGGATAGCAGCAACTGTTTTTCAGGATATCCTGGGTAAAGTCGGCCCCCTCACTGAATTGTACATCCATTACCTAGTGAACCAAACAATTGTCAGTTTTAAGAAGTACGATTCAACTCATGAAGATGGTAAAGAAAATACTTTGAAGCAAAACAAAGATGTCATTTTCAAATTGGGACAGCTAGCATATCAGAACCTGTTCATTCAAAATGTGCACTTCACAGACCAGGACTTGAAGGACTGTGATATTAGTGTTGCGGATGCTGCTAAATGCCCTGGCCTGTGTACTGAAGTTGTACAATTAGAGCATGGACTGTATCCCAAGAAACTGTACTGTTTCATACACCTGAGTGTTCAGGAGTTCTTCGCAGCACTGTACGCATCTCACGAATTTGAAAACCGCAGGATTGACTCGGTGAAAGCCTTAATCAAAAAGAAGAATGGAAGCACTCAGATTGATTTTTTAGATTTTCTGAAAGGTGCTCTGGACAGTGCATTAGATAGTAAAAATGGACACCTGGACCTTTTCACACGCTTCCTTATCGGGATCTCTCACGACTCCAGCCGGGACCTCCTTCAAGGACTTCTGGGAGAGACACTCAGCAGTTCAGAACACAACAAAAAGTTCATTGGATACATCAAGATATTGAAAAGAAAGTCCCTCTCCCCAGAGAGATGCATCAACCTGGTCCACTGTCTGCTTGAGCTGAAGGACCACACCATACTACACAATGACAACCAAGTATCGTCTTCAGACACACCGCTAACTCCCTTTCAGTGCTCTCGTTTGGCATTTATGTTCATGTCAGAGAAGCCTGAAGAGTTTGACTTCAGGAATAAACAAACTTCGGAGGAGGGATTCTACAGACTGGCTCCTGCTCTGCGGTCTTGCACTACAGCACTGTACGTATCACTGTGAAATGTGTATCATTACATTAAGTGTGTATATCAAACATGTTTAAGTTTGCATTGTGATGTTCAAATTGAAAAGAATAAAACAGCAATTTTGAACTCACTCTTTCACAGGCTCAACTGTTGTCACATGACACCACTGCTATGTGCAACTGTGGCCTCAGTTCTCCGATCTCCAAATTCCTGTATTACAGTCCTGGATCTGGGCCACAACAACCTGGGCGATGGAGGGGTGAGACGCCTTTGTGACGGGCTGTGGAACGCCAACTGCAAGGTGGAAACTCTGAACCTCAGCCACAACAATGTTGGAGAGCAAGGTGTCAAGGAACTCTGCAAAGTGCTGATTCGTCCCACTTTGAAGCTTCTGACCTTGGACCTCAGCTGCAATGACTTTGGGGACTTGGGGTTGGAGTCCCTTGCTTTTGCCCTCTACGAGCGTTGCACGCTGCAGGCACTGAGGTATGTACAGCAGTGCCAAATTAGACAATGGCACATTAAGGGTTTGCCTTAATCGCTGAACTCTGCTGACCTGTGGCTATAGACGGTTCTTCAATGTTCCTAGTTTTAAAGGTGAAACAAATGTTTGTTTCATAATTATTTTCCCTATTCATTTACAGACTATCTGGCTGTTTGATCACAATGCCTGAGAACGTGTCCTCTGTACTGGTCATAGCTTTGAGGTCCGACCCCTTCCAGATGAAAGAACTGGATCTGAGCTACAATCCCATCGGAGACGTTGAATTGGATTTCCCTTTTCAGCTGAAGCTGAAGTGAGTTAGATTGTGTAAAAGAATACAAATGTGCTTCTAAATCAGATATTCACGGGTAGATCTAAACGTTGACAGATTACAACAATGATGTTAGTGAGTTACCTTTAGCTATGAGCCTTGTTACATCCTAGTGTCAATATAATTTGGGGCGGCAGGTAGCCTAGTGGTTAGAGCATTGGGCCAGTAACCGAAAGGTAGCTAGATTGAATCCCCGAGCTGACAAGGTAGTTAACCCACTGTTCCTAGGCCGTCATTGTAAATAAGAATTTGTTCTTAACTGACTTGCCTAGTTAAATAAATAAAAAATATACTGCATCGCCTGAGTACTGTGATCATTTCCAGGCTTTCATTCCTCTCTCTCTATTTTGTGTGTCTTTCAGCCTGGAGTACACAGGAGAGAGCAGGAATAAACCAGGTCTGCAGAAATGTGAGTAAATATCCATCTATCATCCTCACCTTTGCGAACACAGTAATTCACAGTGGCCTCTGTGGAATATTTGACATCTAGCGGTACTATGTACCGATTCATGTGTCAAGTGTGACAGCAGAGCTTGTGTTGCAGGGTGTCATGTAACATTCTTCCCAGTGTGAAATTGTTCCCAATCGTTCTGATTGTGTTGTTATTGACAACTTGTTCTCAAATAGCCTACCTGGTTAAATAAAGGTGAAATAAAAAATAATAAAATAAAAATTGACATGTCGTAAAATTTATCCCAGCGTGAAAATGTTCCCAGTTCAATAATTGCACGCTGTGAGAAACTTTACAGCATGACGTCACGATCAGAACGATTGGGAACTATTTCACGCTGGGAAGATTTCTACTTGACACAGGTAACTGAAACTTCTCATTCTAATCTGAACACATTTCAGATGCATGTGAACTCACACTAGACCCCAGCACAGCCAACGGTTTCCTCATTCTGTCTGAGGGGGACAGGAAGGTGATGCGCCAGAGGAAGGAGCAGCAGTATCCCATCACCCAAGACAGGTTTGATAACCGCAACCAGGTGCTGTGCAAGGAGGGCCTCGACAAGCGGCATTACCTGGAGGTGGAGTGTCTACACAACGTAAACATAGGCATGGCCTACGAGCGAATAGAGAGGAAAGGAACCGGTGACAGCGTAACACTAGGATGCAATGCCAATTCTTGGACTTTGTACGCCTCGAAGTATAAGGCCTATGCAAAGCACAAAGAAATGATACACAGGTTACAGCGCCCCAAAATCAAAGCACATGTGCCCTACAGAGTAGGAGTGTTTCTGGATTGGCCGGCCGGCACATTGTCCTTTTACATGGTCAACCAATTGGGCACACTGACCCATCTGTATGCATTCCACACCACATTCACTGAGCCTCTCTATCTTGGGTTTGGACTGAACTCTCCGACCGCAACCATTCATCTCTTATAGTCACAGCCTACGACAGTCTTACAGACATGTTTTGCTGTGTCACATGAGTGGAGTGGGAGGGGTTTAGACAGTGGTGTAAAGTACTACTTAAGTAGTTTTTGGGGGGGTATCTGTACTTAACTATTTATATTTTTGACTTGGACTATTTTTACTTCACTGCATTCCTAAAGAAAATATTGTACTTTTTACTCCATACATTTTCCCTGGCACCCAAAAGTACTCGTTACACTTTGAATGTTTAGCAGGACAGGAAAATGGTCCAATTCACACACTTATCAAGAGAACATCCCTGGTCATCCCTACTGCCTCTGATCTGGTGGACTCACTAAACGCATGGTTTGTTTGTAAATTATGTCTGAGCATGCCCCTGGCTATGCGCAAGTTAAAAGACTTGAAAATGGTGCGGCCTGGTTTGTTTTATAAGGAATTTGAAAAGATTTATACTTTTACTTTTGATACTTAAGTATATTTTAGCAATTACATTTACTTTTGATACTATATTTTAAACCAAATACTTTTAGACTTTTACTCAAGTAGTATTTTACTGGGTGACTTTCACTTATACTGGAGTCATTTTCTATTAAGGTATCTTTACTGTTACTCAAGTATGACAATTGGGTACTTTTTCCACCACTGGGTTAAGACTGTGTTCTCTTGTATCAAACGGAGCAGATCCCTTGTCTTTAATGTCATGATAGGGGACACAGTGGTTACTGCCAAAGATACTGTAAGCTACCTTGGATGGAGGTATGGTGTTAAACGCTCTCACCGAGCTTGGTTAACTAAAAGGTGTCTGTACCACATCCATACTGTAATGCAATTGTTTTATGCATTAAAGAAATAAACAGTGTTGCTGCACAGTCATTGCATGGACCACGTTCAGTCTCCAGAGAGAAATCCAGAAATAGAGCCAACATGATTCATTGTTTTACATGTCATACAGGTTTTTCTACATAACATTATGTCTACCTGAAGGTTCCATAACGTTGTGTCCTGCTGAACACGCCCCTTGTCTAGGCCTTGTTTTTTTTTTTTTTTATTGCCCAAATCACGTCTACAATACAAAACAGATGAAAGTGTAGGCTTCAACGCATAGCATAGGCTTTTACAAAAACACATTGAAGTACATCCCACAGGTGTTTCTAACTCTTTGTTGCTTTCTTAGCCTATAGCCTAGTTTCTAATGACTGTCTCTGAACAGAACAGAAGAAACATGGACAGGAATTTGTTTGTTTTTCTTGGCAAATCATGACTGTTAATCACGGTTACCTGGGGGTAGATGTGACAGACTCAGGGCCGACTTAGTTTCATTTGGAGGCCCATGACTGTAGAGAGCAATAGTAATGGTGGATTTTTGTTGGCACCACTGCTAGTCGGAACTAGCAAACTCATAAATGTCCTACTTGCTGATTCGTTGAACACTGCACGTATATAACTATATAACTACTACTACCAGTTAGCAAGTCGGAAATGTGAGTTTTTTTCTAGTTACGACTAGCACGTGAAAGCGGCGTAACTGCCATGGCTCGTTGGCCAAAGCCTATGGGGAAATTAATTGTTTTTTTAGAATAAATGGCGAAAATAGGCTCTGTGCCTTGACTAATTAAGCAAATACATATAGATTTTCTGCCAGACACATTTAAATAATCGCTCAAAAAATTGATTACAAACTAACAAGACTATGTCTGATGAGGAAAATATTTGTATCAGTTAGGCCTATGGGTCTCCTTTCGATAGTTAACCAGGTATAGTGATGCACATTAGCAGGACAGTCATATTGTTACTAGGATATACTGTATATTGGTATTAACATATACAATTAGAGTTATGGGCTTCTCCTGATTCTGAGATACGCTGCCTGTCCTCGTCTGGTAGAACATCATTCTTCCGAGTGCACTCTAGCCAATTCGTATCGCAATTTGAAACATTTCAATCATTTTCAAATCATGGCAAAACATTTCTCTATACCGGGCCCAGCGAACATTGGAACCCTTGCTCCGCCAGTGGCTACAGCTGAGAGAGACCAGTAGTAAAATGTGCGCATGCAGTCTTTTTCTTCTTGATACAGAGTCCGAAACCCTCCCAGCCCACATCAATTCTCCGAATTTGAGACCCAGCCCGGTATAAGCCTCAAGCAGATGATGACTAGCAATAGCTAGGTTTCCATCCAATTGATGACAGATTTTCATGCGAATATTCTCTAATCCGAATAAAAACAATGTGCATTTTCCCAACACAAAGGTGTCTTCGTCAAATTGACTTGTAGATAAAAGGCTGTTCGTGAAGACGTAATGCACATAAAATACATTTTGCTGTTAAATTCCCCATGTACCGAATAAAATAAAGATAAAGCACTTATCAAAAAGCAATCACTTTTGCATTGGAACACACAGAACAGTATTCATCAATCCACGTGCTTAATTAAGTCACATCTGTTTTCAGCCGACTTCCAGGTTCCAAACCGAATGCGATCAATTCAACAGGTGTAAAACGGGCGAGATTAATCGAATCTACTCATTGTAGTGAAGCCTAATCTGCCACGTTAGTTGTGCTAACCTGCTATATGAACAAATAATGTGTCGAGAAACAGTCAGTCTCATTATCATTGGAACTGACCAAAGACAAGCACCAATGGGCGTTTCCTGATAAGAAACTATCACATCAAGAAACGCCTGCAATTACACCATATTGGATACTGCGTAGACTACAAAGTGATTACAGATTAATATAATAGTTCGTTTAAAACGTTTACATGTTTTGCAAGAATAACGATTTCCCTAATAAGCCAGTTTATATGGCCACATCTGAAATCAGGCTACTGATGGACCTTTTGATAAATGCAGAAAATCGCCAATCCAAATAAACGTTCTACCACGGTGACCATGTTATCTTTGTGAAGACTATTTGATTCTGAGTCCGGACATATAAAAACAAAGTCTGTATGTGAGAAATCTTTCTAAGATGCATACTTTCGGTTTTTCCGAACTCATCTCATTCGCGCATGAGAGCGAAGCTTGCGCTACCGGGTGCTAGCAGATGAAATCCACCGCAGACCACGCCGATTAACCGGTTTACGTGTCCTAATAGTTATTTTAAAAAAATTGCTCAGAAACCCAGGTGTTTAAATCAACGTTTGCTTACTTCGATCATGACCTTGCGCCGATTAAGATAAGAAGAGCAAGGTGTTCAACATGACTATCGCCACACTCGGCCTTCACCCACACTCCGTTTAATATCAACTAATTAGTGCGCATGTAAACGTAGTGATCGATTGACCGACAGCCAATGAGAATGTTGTTGTTGAGGAAACGTCGTGTCGAGTGGGCGGGGAGAGAACGACGGACGGACCGCTTCACGAACTCTGCCACTTTCTCCCCCAGTCGCCCTAGTAGGATAACCTAGTTCCACTCTTCTGGCCCTCGACATGTCAAACAACAACGCCAGCAGCAACTTGGTCGTCGCTCAGAGAGTAGTGAAACAGCTGCGGTTTGAGGCCAGTGTCCGTCGGATCAAGGTAAAGAAACGGATCGTAGCAGCGACACTAGCACCAAACAAACACGGAAGATCTGTTAACGACACTCCTGTCGCCGCTTTGGGGAGGCTAGGCTAGTGACGGGGAACAAAGTAGCAAACACGAAGTTGCAATGATGCAAAGTCTGCTTTCTGAAGTTGTCTTGTGAGGTGTAGTACAGCTGTGCATGTTGCAACTGTTGCTACCTTGTGTCAAGGTTGTCATGTTACAAATGTCTATTGAACAGTAGGCTCGTCTACATCGTCGCCTCCTGCCAGTAGGCTAGTATTGTTGACATAGCCAAAATAATAAAGGCGATCAAAAAGTAAAGAAATTGATAATTCCATCAACTTTTGCCTGCTATCTAGACAGTTCTGGGACTATGGTCCTGCATCGGTGACCTAGTGAAATAGATTGAAAGTCGGGTCAGAGTGTAGGCCTATCTTGGATGAGTCAGTTCACTGACATTCCCACGGGTTAGTAATATTCCGAAGCCATTTTTTTCTTTAAGTTAACTTGTCATATCACTGCCTCAGCCTAGTGGAGCTAGGCTGCTTCTAGCTCCCGAAACCACTTTCGGCCGCATGTAGGGTTTTCAGCCATTACATTTGCCTCTGTGTATGTAAACTACAATTCTGAAGCGGTGTTTTGACGTCAATAATCATCGCTTTCGGAACCTATGCTGATATGCCGCTTGTCTTTCCTCAGAATCTTTGAAATAAACAATATACAGTTACTGTAGCCGTAGACGCTGGGTGGGGAGGGGCTATGTCTACAGTAGGTGTAACTTTTTTTATTTTAAAGATTATTTCTTGCTTACATTAAAGATAATGGGCATATCAGCATAGGTTGCGAAACCCGTTTCGAAATCGATGATTATTGACGTGTGTATCTTATTGTAGCCATAGGGGGCGGCATTTCTCCCGGTTCTGCTGACCAGTGTTTTGCTGAGCCCAAACACCAGTAGCCTAAAAGGCCTAGTGCACTAATTTGATGGGGGGGACTTCTAAATGTTATGCAGCGAAAACAGCCAAATATATCCACATCAGATTTTAGTAACCACATTGTGGGCCTCTTACAATACATACATCATGACAAATATCCACTTTATTTCAAATGTGTTGGCTGTGCACCAATCCAGAATCCTGTTCGGAGCATGTCTTCCACAAACAAGCGCTGTAACATGGACATACGGCCATGTAGGAACACTAACCGTAACTCTATTATGGTGTGTAGTCATTTACATATTTTTATTTTTTAATTAATTTCTCGCTGAATTGAAAGAGATATTTATTTATTTAATCTTTATTTATCTATGGGACTCCCAATGACGGCCGAATGTGATACAGCCTAGACTCGTACCAGGTACTGTGGTGTCGCCTCTTGATGCGTTCCTTATGTTTCCAAAACAGTCGCGCAAGCGATGTGTTTTCATGTTTATAGCAAGCATCAGGGCTCAGAGATCCCCTGGTCAGAAGACACTTATCGTCAATAAGCACTAAAGTAGTTAGCGTCTATGAATGGGGTAGGCTACTTCCTGTACAGGGCATGAAGTGCTCTCTTCTTTGCATTGGAAATCCAGCTGTAGCCTAACTGTAGTTTAGTCACCAGCCAATGTATTCAAAACCTCTGTGTTCAAATCTGTTACTATGGAAATGAGTCTGTGTAGTAACACCAGTGAGGTACAGTGCAATATAAGTTTCAATGTCACATGCACAAGAACAGTGAAATGCCTTTTTTGTAAACTAAAAGCCCGACAATACAATAATCAATAACAATGTATTACTAGAAAAAAACACGTGAAATATGAAGTACAGGATAAAGTACAGTAAGTAGGTCAGCATTCTATATCAAGGAAATATTTTAAAAGTCAGTTCCAATACCATATTTGCATGTCCAGGGATACTGGAGGGATGGAGGTAGATATGTATAGGGGGAAGGGGACAGGGATACTGGAGGGATGGAGGTAGATATGTATAGGGGGAAGGGGACAGGGATACTGGAGGGATGGAGGTAGATATGTATAGGGGGAAGGGGACAGGGATACTGGAGGGTGGAGGTAGATATGTATAGGGGGAAGGGGACAGGGATACTGGAGGGGTGGAGGTAGATATGTATAGGGGGAAGGGGACAGGGATACTGGAGGGTGGAGGTAGATATGTATAGGGGAAGGGGACAGGGATACTGGAGGGTGGAGGTAGATATGTATAGGGGGAAGGGACAGGGATACTGGAGGGGTGGAGGTAGATATGTATAGGGGGAAGGGGACAGGGATACTGGAGGGATGGAGGTAGATATGTATAGGGGGAAGGGGACAGGGATACTGGAGGGGTGGAGGTAGATATGTATAGGGGAGGGGACAGGGATACTGGAGGGGTGGAGGTAGATATGTATAGGGGGAAGGGGACAGGGATACTGGAGGGGTGGAGGTAGATATGTATAGGGGGAAGGGCAACAGGATATAAGATACACACTGCTGCTACTCTGTGTGTGTGTGTGTGTGTGTGTGTGTGTGTGTGTGTGTGTGTGTGTGTGTGTGTGTGTGTGTTGGAGTGACAGTGTAGGGCCCTGTGAGTGTACATAGAGACAGTGTAAAGATAGAAATAAAAGGTCTATAAAGATACAAGGTGAACTGTGTATCTATTTATCAGTCGTATTGCTCTGGGATAGAAGCTGTTCAAGAGCCTGTTGATGTCAGACTTGATGCACCAGTACCTGTTGCTATGTGGAAAATAGTCTTATGGCTTGATGCACCGGTACCTGTTGCTATGTGGAAAATAGTCTTATGGCTTGATGCACCGGTACCTGTTGCTATGTGGAAAATAGTCTTATGGCTTGATGCACCGGTACCTGTTGCTATGTGGAAAATAGTCTTATGGCTTGATGCACCGGTACCTGTTGCTATGTGGAAAATAGTCTTATGGCTTGATGCACCGGTACCTGTTGCTATGTGGAAAATAGTCTATGGCTTGATGCACCGGTACCTGTTGCTATGTGGAAAATAGTCTTATGGCTTGATGCACCGGTACCTGTTGCTATGTGGAAAATAGTCTATGGCTTGATGCACCGGTACCTGTTGCTATGTGGAAAATAGTCTTATGGCTTGATGCACCGGTACCTGTTGCTATGTGGAAAATAGTCTATGGCTTGGGTGGTTGGAGTCTTGGACGACTTTCCCGGGCCTTCTTTTCCCACCGCCTGATATAGAGGTCCTGGATGGCAGGGAGCTCGGCCCCAGTGATGTACTGGACTGTCCGCACAACCCTCTGTAGCGCCATGCGATCGAGGGAGGTGCTATTGCCATACCAAGCTGTGATGCAGCCAGTCAGTATGCAGTACGGAGCCCTTGTTTCCTCCATGTCAGCTCTCCACTGTGTCCACCTGTCATGGGTTAGTAGCATACAGGCCCGGGTTCCCAGATTAAACCTAGTCCTGGACTAAATGCATGCTCCATTGAGATTCTCTATTTAAAGCTCATTTGAATCCAGGACTAGGCTTGATATGTGTCCGGGAAACCGGTCCATAGTGTATATAGCTCCTGGAGGTTCTCTCCAACCCCAGTTGTAACCAACCTGATTTACTGTCAACCAGCTAAATATTAGAATCCGGTGCGCTAGATTAGGGTTGGAGTGAAGCTACAGGAGGGTATCTCTCCAGGAACAGGGTTGGAGTGAAGCTACAGGAGGGTATCTCTCCAGGAACAGGGTTGGAGTGAAGCTACAGGAGGGTATCTCTCCAGGAACAGGGTTGGAGTGCACCTACAGGAGGGTGTCTCTCCAGGAACAGGGTTGGAGTGAAGCTACAGGAGGGTATCTCTCCAGGAACAGGTTTGGAGTGAAAGCCTACAGGAGGGTATCTCTCCAGGAACAGGGTTGGAGTGAAGCTACAGGAGGGTATCTCTCCAGGAACAGGGTTGGAGTGAAGCTACAGGAGGGTATCTCTCCAGGAACGGGGTTGGAGAGCCCTGGTATATAGTATTTAGGGGCAGTTTTCCGGACACAGATTAAGCCTGGTCCTGGACTAAAAACAGCTTTTAATAGACATTCTCCATTGAGATCACTGTCTAGTTCAGGACTGGGTTTAATCTGTGTCTGGGAAGCCACCCCATAATGTCCCAGTCATGTATCTTCTTGTATTCTGTAATGAATCATTATTATAATGAACCCCCAGGTGTCTCAGGCTGCAGTGGACCTGAAGAACTACTGTCTGCAGAACGCTCACCAGGACCCTCTCCTGATGGGGGTACCCTCCAGTGACAACCCCTTCAGACCCCCCAAGTCCTGCAGCCTGTTCTGAGGTAGCCTACAACACCTTCGTCCACTCTCCTCCTCTTCCTCCTCTTCTCGGCAGGTCGCCTCGAGGTTAGCGCATTGGACCAGTAACCGAAAAGGTCGCTGGTTCGGACAACGGAGCCGACAAGGTGAAAAATCTGTCGCTGTACCCTTGAGCAAGGCACTTAATCCGAATTACTCCAGGGGCGCTGTACAATGGTGACCCTGGCCGTGACCCCACAAGGGGAGTTGGGATATGCAAGAAGCACATTTACATTACACACTTGTGTAACAGGACAAATATAAGCACCCCCCAAATTATTATCATTACCTCTCTCTCTGCCTGGTCTGAGGTAACCTAGTACACAATCTCCTATCCTCCTCTTCCTCCTCTTCTTTTCTCACCCCCCTGATTCCTGCAGCCTGTTCTGAGGTAGTCTAGGACACCTTCATCCACTCTCCTCATCTCCTTCTCTCTCCAGAGTCCTGCAGCCTGTTCTAAGGATGTACACCTTCGTCGTCTCCTCTTTTCCCTCCCTCTCTCTTCTCCACTCTCTCACCTGTTCCAGTCTCCTCTCTTCTCCACTCTCCCCTGTTCCAGTCTCCTCCTCTCTCTTCTCCACTCTCTCACCTGTTCCAGTCTCCTCCTCTCTCTTCTCCACGCTCTCCCCTGTTCCAGTCTCCTCCTCTCTCTTCTCCACTCTCTCACCTGTTCGTCTCCTCTCTTCTCCACTCTCTCACCTGTTCCAGTCTCCTCCTCTCTCTTCTCCACGCTCTCCCCTGTTCCAGTCTCCTCCTCTCTCTTCTCCACTCTCTCACCTGTTCCAGTCTCCTCTCTTCTCCACTCTCTCACCTGTTCCAGTCTCCTCCTCTCTCTTCTCCACGCTCTCCCCTCTTCCAGTCTCCTCCTCTCTCTTCTCCACTCTCTCACCTGTTCCAGTCTCCTCTCTTCTCCACTCTCCCCTCTTCCAGTCTCCTCCTCTCTCTTCTCCACTCTCTCACCTGTTCCAGTCTCCTCTCTCTTCTCCACTCTCTCCCCTGTTCCAGTCTCCTCTCCTGTCTGGGTTTTAGGATGGGATAGATGCTGGTGAATTGGCAATATGTCAGATGCTCCTAATTATAATAATTATGTGTGTGGTTGATAGTGTTTTGTTGATTTACCATACCTCTCTGTGCCCCCTCTCTCTCTGTGTGTGTCTCTCTCTCTGTGTCTCTCTCTCTCTGTCTCTCTCTCTCTGCAGCAGTCAGTGTATGGAGGAGGAGTTGTTGCTGTATGTCCTATGAAGGACCCTTTCCTCTTCTCTCTACTGCTGGTCCATTTGTGTGCTGCAGCTGTCCCAATGTTAACCTCTAGCCTGATCCCAGATCTGGCATGCCAAGGCACGACAATGACCATATAGAAGTTGTCAAGACAGCACAAACAGATCTGGGACCAGGCTAGACAGTCCATGTATTAAGATAAAGCCTAGTAGTGCCATTATACATGTATGTTCAGGATGTTGATGTGATATCCTATTTGTTATGATGATGATGACATTGTATTAGGGTTGTAACTTCCTGAAAATTCCCCAGTTTTCCAGAAATTCCTGTTGGAAGATTCCTGGAATCAGGAGGGAATAAGCAGAAAATCCAGGAATCTTCCACTGGAATTTCTGGAAAATCTGGCAAGTTTTGGAAAGTTACTGTAGTTCTGCAACCCTACATTGTATCTATGCACTGTACTTTCCACCAGTATGATATCAGCCTCTGACAGGCAGACAGCCAGTGAATGTGCCTTTGAGGTTGTCTCTCTGTGTGTCTCCCAAATAGCACCCTATTCCCTATATAGTGCACAACTTTTGACCAGAGCCCTATAGTGCACTATATAGAGAATCGGGTGTTATTTGGGATGTAACTTATGTGTCTGACGACATGTCCAGCACAATAAGGAAGTGACCAACAGTTGAATGTTTTAACCAGGGTATGTATTGATATATTTAGCCTCCAGTTCTAGCCTATTGGCCTACATGCTGTCTTGTCACCTTCTACAGTTCTAGCCTATTGGCCTACATGCTGTCTTGTCACCTTCTACAGTTCTAGCCTATTGGCCTACATGCTGTCTTGTCACCTTCTACAGTTCTAGCCTATTGGCCTACATGCTGTCTTGTCACCTTCTACAGTTCTAGCCTATTGGCCTACATGCTGTCCTGTCACCTTCTCCAGTTCTAGCCTATTGGCCTACATGCTGTCCTGTCACCTTCTCCAGTTCTAGCCTATTGGCCTACATGCTGTCCTGTCACCTTCTCCAGTTCTAGCCTATTGGCCTACATGCTGTCTTGTCGCCTTCTACAGTTCTAGCCTATTGGCCTACATGCTGTCTTGTCACCTTCTATTGCTTGTGTCCCAAATACAGTATACTTCCTGGTACAAACTACCACATGGTACAGGTTGACATTCTCAACCCAGGGATACAGAACCATAGAATTAGAATATAGAATTCATGCAGAACACTAACCACATATCCCCAGTTGTACTCAATACAAGAGACTGGTAGTTACATGTTTCTTTTAAACTTTTGTCTACCTATTTTTATTTAAGATTTTAGGAAATAATCAACCTTTTTATCGAAGGGTTCGTTCATTCGGTTATGATGATACCGATGTGATCTTAAATGTTACATTGTGCCCTCCTGTACCTTTTTTTTTAGGAAGACACTCCTGTCCTGGCCTTTCTCCCTGGAAATACTCATGTCCTTCTCACGGTTCTCCACTAGCCTACATTCAGTCACCAATAACACTATAGCAAATGGGAATGTATTTAACTAGGACAAACAACACTCACTTATTTCCATATGCCATCAGCTGGTGCTTCAGCTTGTTTCAGGTTACTGATTAGCCACATCACCATGACGGCCATTTTCTGATTCCATCAGCCTAAATCACTTTTTCTTTTCATCATTGAACTGTGAGCGTGGAACTGTCTAGCCTAGCTACCTGCCTTGAATGATGAGTTTTAATTTGATACCTGATATACTGTCGATGCTCTGTTGTGCCTTAACTAACTTTGTAACTGTGTTTCCAACCTAGTAAATCACATTTACCACTATGTGTGTGTCTACTTTATGTATGGGGGTGGTTCTTTGGATAGATTGTTGTCTAAACATTTTTGAAAGGCAAACTTGCAATGTGCCAAATAAACAAATATGCAAATGAGTTGATGATTGGCTGATCAGGTATGTTGTTAAGGCTGGGCTAGAACAAAACTGTCCTTGTGTCCAGTCTCTCCCAATGATGTATATAAACCCTGGATTTCTGATGACATGTATTTTTGCCTTGGAAGTCACCGGTCGCCCATATTGGCACCCCCCAGAAAGAGCAGTCCTCCGTAGGAACAAATGAAATTCTACAGTATTTCAATTAAATGTTTCAAGGACAATAGTACATGTATTTAAGTATGTTTTTGTTGTAGTGGGAACGGTAACATTACTACTTTCCCAAAAGTATACTTTAAGGAAAATGTTGTATATATTTGTTCATATCTTTTTTTGTTTAGCTCACATAGTATCATTTAAAGGTATGCATTAAGGTGTCTAATATAATAAACGTGGCAAAAACAACAGTAGACGTTAATAAATGCATTTCTCCAGCTTCCAAAATATATTTTACAATGGTGGGGTGTGTCAAGACGAGAGGCGCGGTGGCTTCAAAACAGCGGCCACTGTCAGTCATCGTGTGTGTATGTATGTGTGTATGTGCACACACACATTATTGGACTACCCTCGTTCCCACAGGTTTGAGAAACAAGGAAAGCTAGTCTTGGTATTTCGCAAGCTGCAGCTTCTGCAATGCCCCGACTGACTGGGGGTGGCAGTAGCGAGCAGCACGGTAGTTTGATCGTGAAGTGTTGAGCCGACGAAGCAAGTCAAAGTAGCGAAGATGGCGGTATCGGTGTTTCCCTGCGTGCGGTTGCGGTCCATCGGGGACGCGAACGGAGAGATCCAGCGACACTCCGAGCAACAGCCCCTGAGGTTGGAGGTCAAAAGCACCCCAGACACGGCTCTCCTAAATCTCTCCAATAGTAAGTGGTTGCTATAGCCAGCTCCCGGTGTATTGATTGTCCGCTAGCTAGCGCCTTGTGGTAGCCGGTGAACCCTTCCCGGTGCTGTGAAGAACGATCCGGAGTCCGTCAATCGGCGGCGAACTAACTTAGCATCCAGCTAACCCGGTAGCATGTCACGGTGGTGGGCCGGTGCGTTGGGATAGCGCACGTTTACCGAACATGTGTTTTTCAAAGCGAACAAATGTCGCTGTTGTTGAAATTGGGTGGTGGTTACCAGAATATCGACACAGTACATGGAAAATAGCATCTTCTAAACGTTATGAGATGGCTAGTTAACTAGCATGCTAAGTTTGAGGCTGGCTATGCCTGTAGCTACACATCTTCGTTGTAGAGTAACGTTAGCCGGTCAGTTAGCCTGGAAACCCGACGTTGCATTTCATTGAATTTGATGTTGGGCATAAATGAGTCGTTGTGATCAGGAAAGTTAACTCTCTCAACCTCTGCAAGCCAGAATGTTGAATACAAATAGATGTTAACTTACTTTACCCGTGCGGTTGGTCCATTACATGTAGGAATGAGACAATACAAAAAAAGTAGAATTAAATCAACTTTTCAAAGTACTAGTGTGTTAAAATGTCTCTCACATAAAGCATGTGGACAAGATGAAAATAGAAGCACACATACTTGCCAAGCTCTTGCACGTGTTTACATGCTTCAGGTGAGGCACTGATAGTGACATTTTAACTCACTACCAGTGCTTTGAAAAAGTTGGTTTAATTATACTTTCCTTTGGAAATATTGTTGTATGTGTGGTTTTATCTTACCTGTCTCTGCTGGTTTGTCAACAGGCGATGAGACCTCAGTCTTCAAGTGTTCGTTGTCCAGGGAAACGGAATGCAGTCGTGTGGGGAAACAGTCCTTCATCATCACACTGGGCTGCAACAGTGTCCTGCTACAGTTCTCCACACCTGCAGGTAGGGTGTGTGGATGTTTACAGAAGTTGTGCAGTGATTGCCTCGTCGGTGGTGATGTTCAGTCTGTTTCTAACTGTCTGTGTGTGTGTGTGTGTGTGTGTGTGTGTGTGTGTGTAGAGTTCACTTCCTTCTATAACATTCTGAAGAGTTGCCGGGGCCACAATGCAGAACACTCCGTCTTCAGTGACAGGACGGAAGAGTCCTCTGCCGTGCAATACTTTCAGGTGGGACGCGCACACACACACACACACACACACACACACACACACACATGCACACACACATCTGCGCTGGACTATTGTGAGTCCAAGGCATTTCCTGCAGTTCCATCTAATCCAACTCTCACAGTGGTGTAGTGGAGGGGCAACGCAAGTAAACAGTTTACACACCTTTTGCCGAAAAACAATAGGAAGCGTTACGTTTTCCACCGCGACCGCCGATCAGTTTACCCACCAATTTTTTTATCACTGCGCACACACACGGAGACACACGGAGACACACGGAGACACACAGAGAGTTATCGAGTCTAAAACACATTGTAGATAACTGCTGAATTTTGACTGATTGGCCTCTGAATGACCTTTGCCTTCTGCCCTTTGACCCCCGTCTCCCTCCAGTTCTATGGCTATCTCTCTCAGCAGCAGAACATGATGCAGGACTACGTTCGGAACGGAACCTACCAACGTGCCATCCTTCAGAACCACGTTGACTTTAAGGACAAGGTACCACACACGGGCACAAACAGACACACAGTGGCTGATTTATGTGTGCTGCCAGTCCAGTGATCTGATCTGTCTCCCTCCCTCCCCTCGCTCTAGGTGGTGTTAGATGTGGGCTGTGGTTCAGGTATTCTGTCGTTCTTTGCGGCGCAGGCCGGAGCCAGGAAGGTCTACGCTGTGGAGGCTAGCACCATGGCCCAGCACGCAGAGGTAACACACACACACTGACCACCACACTAAAGGTACGAGTGTCTGTTCCTTTCTTTTGCTGTGATATATTGTTATTATGGGGATTCTTAGTGCTAAAGCTGTTGTTAATTAGACTACACTGAGAGGCCTCCTCGACCACACACACTCTCACACACACACACCCCCTACCTCATACACACCCACCCACACACACCCTAACCCTGTGTGTGTGTGTAGGTGCTGGTCAACTCCAACGGAATGGGGGATCGTGTGGTGGTGATAGCAGGGAAGGTGGAGGAGATCTCTCTACCAGAGCAGGTGGACATCATCATCTCTGAACCCATGGGATACATGCTCTTCAACGAGAGAATGCTGGAGAGTTACCTACACGCCAAAAAGTTCCTCAAGCCCAACGGTAAGGAGAGGGAGGGAGTAGGGATGAGGGGAGGGAGTAGGGATGAGAGGAGGGAGTAGGGATGAGAGGAGGGAGTAGGGATGAGAGGAGGGAGGGATGGAAGGAGAGAGAAGGTTAAAGAGAATGCTGGAGAGCTTCCTACATGCCAAGAAGTTGTTAAAGCTTAACGTGAGGGAGGGAGGGAGGAAGGATGGGATGAGGGAGGGAGGAAGTAATGGGATGAGGGAGGAAGGGATGGGATGGGATGAGGGAGGAAGGGATGGGATGGGATGAGGGAGGAAGGAAGGATGGGATGAGGGAGGAAGGATGGGATGGGATGAGGGAGGAAGGATGGGATGAGGAGGAAGGATGGGATGGGATGGGGGGGGGGAGGATGGGATGAGGGAGGGAGGAGGGATGAGGGAGGAAGGATGGGATGAGGGAGGGAGGGATAGAGGAAATGATGGATGAGGTGCAGGGAGTAGGTGATGGATGAGAGAGGCAGGGAGTAGGTGATGGATGAGAGAGGCAGGGAGGGGGTGATGGATGATAGAGGAAGTGAGGGATACAGCTCAACGGTAGGATGGAGGGGAGGATGGAGAACAGGAGATATGGAAGGAAAGAAAGAGGGGGAAGAGGAAATGGAATTAGTAGAATGTGTATACAGGTGTTGCCGATGGCCCTAACCCCCTCTCCTCTCCTAGGTAACATGTTCCCCACTTTAGGGGACGTCCACCTGGCTCCCTTCACAGACGAGCAGTTATACATGGAACAGTTCACCAAGGCCAACTTCTGGTGAGAAACCTTTCACTTTATTACTATGTTATTAAAGCTTCATTTTTACCTGGAAAGTGTTTTCGGGGGGTTGAGCAAATTCACCAGGCCTTTGTTACAACTATACAGAGATATTTAATTGTCACTAAGTCAACTAAGTAAAGCCCCTTCCCACGGTCTCTCTCTCCCGCTCTGTTTGTCAGGTATCAGCCATCGTTCCATGGTGTTGATCTGTCATCATTGAGAGAAGCTGCAGTAGACGAGTATTTCAGACAACCCATTGTGGTGAGACTCTCTTTCTCTCTCACCATCTCTCTCTCCTCTCACCATCTTTCTCTCTCACCATCTCTCTCTCTCACCATCTCTCTCTCTCTCACC
Source organism: Brachymystax lenok tsinlingensis (assembly GCA_030435695.1). Taxonomy (NCBI): domain Eukaryota; kingdom Metazoa; phylum Chordata; class Actinopteri; order Salmoniformes; family Salmonidae; genus Brachymystax; species Brachymystax lenok. Next base: position 34,958,770 of record CM059812.1, on the reverse strand, counting down.
ATCTCTCTCTCTCACCATCTCTCTCTTTCTCTCTCACCATCTCTCTCTCTCACCATCTCTCTCTCTCCTCTCACTATTCTTTCTGGTTCTCATCCTCAGTTCTCTCTCGCTCAAATTCAGTATGCTTTAATGGAATGATTGACGAGGTGAATGTTGCCTAAGCCAAGTGATACACAACAATTATGAAAACAACATTAAGATATATATATATATATATATATACACACACACATATACAGTGAGGGGAAAAAAGTATTTGATCCCCTGCTGATTTTGTACATTTGCCCACTGACAAAGAAATGATCAGTCTATAATTTTAATGGTAGGTTTATTTGAACAGCAAGAGACAGAATAACAACAAAAAAATCCAGAAAAACGCATGTGAAAAATTGTATAAATGTAATTGCATTTTAATGAGGGAAATAAGTATTTGACCCCCTCTCAATCAGAAAGATTTCTGGCTCCCAGGTGTCTTTTATACAGGTAACGAGTTGAGATTAGGAGCACACTCTTAAAGGGAGTGCTCCTAATCTCAGTTTGTTACCTGTTTAAAAGACACCTGTCCACAGAAGCAATCAATCAATCAGATTCCAAACTCTCCACCATGGCCAAGACCAAAGAGCTCTCCAAGGATGTCAGGGACAAAATTGTAGACCTACACAAGGTTGGAATGGGCTACAAGACCATCGCCAAGCAGCTTGGCGATTATTCGCAAATGGAAGAAACACAAAAGAACTGTCAATCTCCCTCAGCCTGGGGCTCCATGCAAGATCTCACCTCGTGGAGTTGCAATGATCATGAGAACGGTGAGGAATCAGCCCAGAACTACACGGGAGGATCTTGTCAATGATCTCAAGGCAGCTGGGACCATAGTCACCAAGAACACAATTGGTAACACACTACGCTGTCAAGGACTGAAATCCTGCAGCGCCCACAAGGTCCCCCTGCTCAAGAAAGCACATATACATGCCCGTCTGGCATCAACTCAACTCGCCGTGTTTGGAGGAGGAATGCTGCCTATGACCCCAAGAACACCATCCCCACCATCAAACATGGAGGTGGAAACATTATGCTTTGGGTGTGTTTTTCTGCTAAGGGGACAGGACAACTTCACCGCATCAAAGGGACGATGGACGGTGCCATGTACTGTCAAATCTTGGGTGAGAACCTCCTTCCCTCAGCCAGGGCATTGATAATGGGTCGTGGATGGGTATTCCAGCATGGCAATGACCCAAAACACACGGCCAAGGCAACAAAGGAGTGGCTCAAGAAGAAGCACATTAAGGTCCTGGAGTGGCCTCGCCAGTCGCCAGACCTTAATCCCATATAAATTCTGTGGAGGGAGCTGAAGGTTCGAGTTGCCAAACGTCAGCCTTGAAACCTTAATGACTTGGAGAAGATCTGCAAAGAGGAGTGGGACAAAATCCCTCCTGAGATGTGTGCTAACCTGGTGGCCAACTACAAGAAACGTCTGACCTCTGTGATTGCCAACAAGGGTTTTGCCACCAAGTACTAAATCATGTTTTGCAGAGGGGTCAAATACTTATTTCCCTCATTAAAATGCAAATCAATTTATAAAAATTTTCACGTGTTTTTCTGGGTTTTTTTTGTTTTTCTGTCTCTCACTGTTCAAATAAACCTACCATTAAAATTATAGACTGATCATTTCTTTGTCAGTGGGCAAATGTACAAAATCAGCAGGGGATCAAATACTTTTTTCCCTCACTGTATATCTATCCAATACAGAAATGTAATGATCTCTCTCTCAGGACACTTTTGATATCCGTATCCTGATGTCCAAGTCTGTCAAATACACCGTCAACTTCCTGGACGCGAAAGAGGGGGATCTGCACAGGTGAGTCCATCGCCTCCTCTCTCCTTCGGGGCCTGTATTTAGAGAGCTCGCCTCTCTCCTTCAGGGGCCTGTATTTAGAGAGCTCGCCTCTCTCCTTGAGGCCTGTATTTAGAGAGCTCGCTCTCTCTCCTTCGGGGCCTGTATTTAGAGAGCTCGCCTCTCTCCTTCGGGGCCTGTATTTAGAGAGCTCGCCCCTCTCTCCTTGGGCCTGTATTTAGAGAGCTCGCCTCTCTCTCCTTCGAGGGGCCTGTATTTAGAGAGCTCGCCTCTCTCTCCTTCGGGGGGCCTGTATTTAGAGAGCTCGCCCCTCTCTCCTTCGGGGGGCCTGTATTTAGAGAGCTCGCCTCTCTCCTTCAGGGGGCCTGTATTTAGAGAGCTCGCCTCTCTCCTTCGGGGGGCCTGTATTTAGAGAGCTCGCCCCTCTCTCCTTCGGGGGGCCTGTATTTAGAGAGCTCGCCCCTCTCTCCTTCGGGGGGCCTGTATTTAGAGAGCTCGCCCCTCTCTCCTTCGGGGGGCCTGTATTTAGAGAGCTCGCCCCTCTCTCCTTCGGGGGGCCTGTATTTAGAGAGCTCGCCTCTCTCCTTCGGGGGGCCTGTATTTAGAGAGCTCGACCCTCTCTCCTTCGGGGGGCCTGTATTTAGAGAGCTCGACCCTCTCTCCTTCGGGGGGCCTGTATTTAGAGAGCTCGCCCCTCTCTCCTTCGGGGGGCCTGTATTTAGAGCGCTCGCCCCTCTCTCCTTTGGGGGCCCTGTATTTAGAGAGCCTGCCTCTCTCTCCTTCGGGGGGCCTGTATTTAGAGAGCTTGCCCTCTCTCTCTCTCTCTTTTTCTTTCTCTCTCGATAGATTCTCTTCAAGTTCCACATGATGACGTCTGCCCCTCCTCTCTCTTCTTCAGAAAGAGACATGCAGTAGGAATGCTGATCCAGGATCAGTTGAGCCTTTTTTAGATGATAGTGAATGGACAGGGGGGCCTGATCCTAGATCAGCCCTCTGAGACTGTATCTCTCTCTCTCTCTCAGGATGGAGATTCCCTTTAAGTTTCACATGATGACGTCAGGTCTGGTCCATGGTCTGGCCTTCTGGTTCGACGTGGCTTTCATCGGCTCAGCGTGAGTCCCCTGTGTTGTGTGTGTGTGTGTGTGTGTGTTGATCTAACTGTGTGTTGATCTAACCGTGTGTGTGTGTGGGTATTGATCTAACAGTGTGGGTATTGATCTAACAGTGTGTGTGTTGATCTAACAGTGTGTGTGTTGATCTAACCGTGTGTGTGTTGATCTAGCCGTGTGTGTGTTGATCTGTGTGTGATCTAAGTGTGTGTGTTGATCTGTGTGTGTGTGTGTGTGATCTAACCGTGTGTGTGTGTTGTGTGTGTGTGTTGATCTAACCGTGTGTGTGTGTTGATCTAGCCGTGTGTGTGTGTTGATCTAGCCGTGTGTGTGTGTGTGTGTGTTGATCTAACCGTGTGTGGGTGTTGATCTAACCGTGTGTGGTGTGTGTGTGTGTTGATCTAACAGTGTGTGTGTTGATCTAACCGTGTGTGTGTGTTGATCTAACCGTGTGTGTGTTGATCTAGCCGTGTGTGTGTTGATCTAGCCGTGTGTGTGTGTTGATCTAACCGTGTGTGTGTTGATCTAACCGTGTGTGTGTTGATCTAACCGTGTGTGGGTGTGTGTGTGTGTTGATCTAACAGTGTGTGTGTTGATCTAACCGTGTGTGTGTTGATCTAACCGTGTGTGTGTTGATCTAACCGTGTGTGTGTGTGTGTGTGTGTTGATCTAGCCGTGTGTGTGTTGATCTAGCCGTGTGTGTGTTGATCTAGCCGTGTGTGTGTGTGTGTGTTGATCTAACCGTGTGTGGGTGTTGATCTAGCCGTGTGTGTGTGTGTGTTGATCTAACCGCCGTGTGTGTGTGTGTGTATTGATCTAACCGTGTGTTGATCTAACCGTGTGTGTGTGTGTGTGTGTGTGTGTGTGTGTGTGTTGATCTAACCGTGTGTGTGTGGCTGTTGATCTAACCGTGTCCAGGGTGACCGTGTGGCTCTCCACCTCCCCTACGGAGCCTCTGACCCACTGGTACCAGGTCCGCTGTCTGCTCCAGTCCCCTCTCTTCACCAAGGCAGGAGACACCCTGTCCGGCACTGCAACGCTCATCGCCAACAAGAGGTGAGACACACACACACTCCCGGGTAACTTTACCACACACACGCCTCAATGGGTAACTCCCACACTGAACACACACACTGAACACACACACACACCTGCAAAGGTACCCCCCTTAAAGGATTCACCTGACCTGTGCACCCAGACAGAGCTATGACATCAGCATGGTGGCCCAGGTGGACCAGACGGGAAGCAAGTCTAGCAACCTGCTGGATCTCAAGAACCCCTTCTTCAGGTCAGAAGCACTCTCTACCTCTCTTCTCACGCTCTCTCTCTCTCTCTCTCTCTCTCTGTTCCTTCTCTTCTCTCTCTCTCTCTCTCTCTCTCTCTCTCTCTCTCTCTCTCTCTCTGTTCCTTCTCTTTTCTCTCTCTCTCTGTTCCTTCTCTTTTCTCTCTCACTCACTCACTTTCTATCTTTCTGTCGTTCCTAAAGCTGTTATGTATCTGCTATCTGTCCTCTTCTTCGTTGTGGTCTAAAACCTCCTCTTTCCCTGCTAGACATGTTAAAGTCCTCTGTATGTGATTGGCTGTCCCTGAGCTCGCCTCCATCTGATTGATTGATTGTGTGTTCCGCAGGTACACAGGCAGCACGTCAGCCCCGCCCCCAGGCTCTCACTACTCCTCCCCCTCAGAGAACATGTGGAGCAATGGAGGAGTCTACAACATGAACCAGGGTACGCACACACACACACACGGCATGAATCAGGTACTACACACACACCACACACATTTAGATCTATACACACACACACACACAGGTGAATACAGAATGGTTTCTGTCCTGTTGTTAATTTGTCTCTCTGTCTATCAGGAGGGATGCCGGCAGTGTATGACCTCAGTACAGTCATTGGTGGCGGTGGCTCCACAGTGTCTCACAACAATCTCATCCCTCTTGGTACGCTGTGTGTGTGTGACTGACCAATCCCTACCCTCCTTACTGTTCTGTTCTGTGCTGCATAGCCCTCAAATTCAAATCTGAATCTCTAAGCCAGTTTCACTGCTTTTTAAAAATGTGATCTAATCAGGGACTGATTTCCACCTGGGACACCAAGTGGGTGCTGAATAATCAGGTAGAAACCCAGCAGCAGTATAGACTTTACAGGGTAACATTTCAATACCTCTGCTGTATAGGGTTACCAAATACTGGAAATGTCCCCAAGGTTTCCAGAAATCCCAGTTAGAATATTCCAGGAGATCCGTTAATCCTCCTCCCAGGACTTCTGGAAAGGTTGGGAAAGTTACTGGAATGTGGCAACCCTGACTGTGCTGTGTGTAATGGCAGTGGTGTACCTGTGTGTTGGACTCCAGCTATATCTGTAACTGACCTTTTTGTATACTAGTTTGGCTGTTTTGGTGATCCAAATAAAATTTGCCAATTTGAATTATCTCCTCTCTCTCTCTCTCTGTGTGTGTGTGTGTGTGTGTGTGTGGGCAGTGAACACCGGGGTAGTGAACCATACATCTTCTAGAGTTGGGTCTATCATGAGTACAGGCGTGGGCCAGGGTGAGTGAGTGTGTCGCCGTGGTTACAGAGCTACCGCTGTTTACTGTTGCTAATGTCTTAGTCTGGTCCCCAGTTCAGTTAGTGTATGATCTGATGTTTAGTTGTTTTAATGTTTGTTTTTATTTTAGATATAAAGTGCTTCTCAGTCCAGGACTAGGTTTAATCTGGGTCTGGGGAACTGCCCCTGGCTGCTCTTTTGAAGACCCTGTTTCTCTCTTCCTCAGGCGTGGCAACTGGCCAATCGGGGCCCGGCAACAGTCCTCAATATCCAAACAACAACAGCCAGTTCACCATGGGCGGGCCTTCCATCTCCATGGCGTCTCCCATGGCGATGCCTAGCAACACTATGCACTACGGGAGCTAAGACCCGCCCACCGACCGTCCGTTCCTCCCCCTCTTCTCTCCTGTCCCCTCCTTCCTCCCCTTCTCTGGACTTCCAACAGCTGGAAGGAAACCAAAATGGACTGATAATATGGACGTCCCTCTGCTCCCTTCATCCCTCCATCCTCTGGTTCCTGATCTCTCAGGCCCAGTCCAGAATCAACTAGACACCGAAAGGATTGGATAGGTTTAGGGTTGTCAAATGTCCAGGTTTTCCAGAAATTCTGGTTGGAGGATTTCTGATTTCCTACTTCTTCCCTCTGGATTGCAACCGTTGATAGGTTGAAGTAATGTTGGCTCAACATATCCTTTTGTCTCAACACATTCTGAGGCAGACTGAAAGGTGTGTGCTTGTAACCATGATGTTTTATGTATCCACAGCCCACATAGAAACATTTAGAAGGATCTTATGTACTTACTGTGGCTATAGGGGTTTTAGAGACGTACACACAGTTGTATTACACACACACAGCCTCCTGCAGGACAGAAAGGACTTTGAGCTTCTGTGAAGTTTTACCAATCACTCCCCTCTTCCCCAGCCTGTCTCTTTTGACCCAACGTCCCGATCAATAAATTCTTGAATCCTAACCTTTCACCCAAGGTTACCGATTCAACCGACCAATCAAAGCAAACAGTCTGAGTGTCTAACCAAACCGGCAGCTGCGAGGGAGAGAGGGTGATCCAGGTTTAGCCAATCGGGACAGGAGATTGTCTCTGTAGGGTGGGGTTTGTAGCCGCTGTAGACTAGCCAGGGGTTCTGTTCTGTCGGGTGCATAGCTGCAGATAGAAATGCTACACTCTTATTATGTATGTCATGTTAAAACAGGAATCATGTCACCTGACTGAATATGGCCCCTGTTGTTTAGGGTCTAACGTTTTAGCTGTTTAACAGGTGTTTATCGGGATCTGTGAGACTTCATGCAGCCTCATAGGATATCCCAAATGGCTCCATATTCCCCAGTGTACTCATTTGATTAAGGTCCCTTGAGGCTCTGGTCAACAGTAGTATGCTACATAGGGTGCCATTTGGGACACTGATAGTCTCCTTGCAGAGACATCATGTAGAGTGTTGGTCCCATGTTTCCTGAGCTGAAATAAAAGATCCCAGCAATTTTCCATACGCACAAAAATTATTTTAAGTTTTGGGCACACATTTTTTTATGTCCCTGTTAGTGAGCATTTCTCATTTGCTAATCTACCTGACAGTTAAGGCATATCAAGAATCTGATTAAACAGCATGATCATTACACAGGTGCACCTTGTGCTGGGGACAATAAAAAGGCCACTCTAAAATATGCAGTTTTTTCACACAACACAATGCCACAGATGTCTCAAGTTGAGGGAGGGTGCAATTGACATGCTGACTGCAGGAATGTCCACCAGAGCTGTTGCCAGATAATTTAATGTCAATTTCTCTACCATAAGCCGCATCCCGCCTCACAACCGCAGACCATGTGTCACCACGCCAGACCAGGATTGTCTGAGGAGTAGGGGGTGGTGCTGAGGTGTATTTCTGTCTGTAATAAAGCCCTTTTATGGGACAAAACTCATTCTGATTGGCTTGGCCTCGCTCCCAAGTTAGGGCCTATACCCACCCATTGCCTAGTCATGTGAAATCCATAAATTAGGGCCAAATGAATTTATTTAAATTGACTGATTTCCTTCTATGAACTGTAACTCAGGAAAATCTTAGAAATTGTGTCATGTTGTGTTTATATAATTGCATTCCAACCTGAAGATCAGGATTGGTTGATTGATGGAGTCAGGTGTAGTAATGGGCTGGAGGAAAAGTGTGACACTAATCAGGCCTCAGAGGACTGGAGTTACCCATCCCTGAGCTAAAGACTCAGTCCCCTCTTACATCTTCTGTTTGGGAGTTACCCATCCCTGAGCTAAAGACTCAGTCCCCTCTTACATCTTCTGTTTGGGAGTTATCCATCCCTGAGCTAAAGACTCAGTCCCCTCTTACATCTTCTGTTTGGGAGTTATCCATCCCTGAGCTAAAGACTCAGTCCCACCTTACATCTTCTGTTTGGGAGTTACCCATCCCTGAGCTAAAGACTCAGTCCCCTCTTACATCTTCTGTTTGGGAGTTATCCATCCCTGAGCTAAAGACTCAGTCCCCTCTTACATCTTCTGTTTGGTCAAATGCTCAAAAATGCTAATGGTTTTGTTTTGTTTTCATCTCTTTGTTTTCTTCCTTTTCCCAAAAAATAAAAATATAAAACAGAAATGCCCTCCAAAGGGACAAATTAAACATTACTGGAGAACTAGTCAGCTTTCTAATTAGTATATATTGTATGGATTATATCCTAATATATAGTTGTGTGCGTTCTCAGATTTCTAATGTATGTGGACTGTCTCATGGCAATATTAAGTTTAAGGAGCCCCATCCATTTTACATGGAGATGGTGATGTAGGCCTTAGAACCCTCAGACTCCACTCTGGACCTGGACGTCAGTTCCACTGCCTTCTTTCCATTGTTCCCCTCTAATCAGGGACTGAGTTTGCCCTGGGACACCATGTGGGCGCAATTCATTATTAGGTGGAACAGAAAACCAGCAGGCTCTTCGTAGGGTAAGAGTTGAATACGTCTGCCCTAGAATGTAAAGCAGAGGTGTCGAACTCAATTCCTGGAGGGCCGAGTGTCTGCTGCTTTTCACTCCTCCCTTGTACTCTTACCGCCCTCCAGGATCAGCCTGACAACCTTGATATAGATCATCAACATTACACACTATTATAGGCCTACATTTTATTCCAAGTCACTTTAAATCAAGTCATTTCTCCAATCGTTTTACACACAGGTCGTGTTCCCCTGCTCAGATGTTGCATGCATCAACCAATGGTTGTGTGCAATGTCATTGACTGCTGTCGGGCACCAGATTGCTGTAACATGGTTAGCAGATACATACTGTCTTCTGTAGCGTTAAGATTTCCCTTCACTACAACTAAGGGGCCTAGCTCAAACCATGAAAACATCCCCAGACCATTATTCCTCCACCAAACTTTACAGTTGGCACTATGCATTCAGGCAGGTAGCGTTCTCCTGGCATCCGGAAAACTCATATTCACCTGTCGGATTGCCAGATGGTGAAGTGGGATTCATCACTCCAGAGAATGTGTTTCCACTGCTCCAGAGTCCAATGGCGGAGAGCGTTATACCACTCCGGCCGACGCTTGGCATTGTGTACTTGGCCATGGGAACCCATTTCATGAAGCTTCCCGACTAACAGTTATTGTCCTGACGTTGCTTCCAGGGTCAGCTTGGAACTCGTTAGTTAGCGTTGCAACCGAGGACAGACGATTTTGACGCACTTCAACACCCCTTGGGGTCTCGTTCTGTGAGCTTGTGTGGCCTACCTGAGCAGAGGAACACGACCAAACAGTATGAAAAAAAAAAAAAGAGTGCTGCGAGCATGTCAATCAATGAGGTTATTGATTAGCTGAAATGCTAGCACCTGGTTGCACTTGCCAGGTGGTAATTAAAGATGGCTGCCAGTGAAGTAGCAAACCCCTCTGCTCAGGTAGAACGGCCAACACAGCACCTACAGTACACACACCTGAATACCTGTTAAGCTATTCACCGTTGGGGATAGTAAACGTTAACACAGATGGCCTCTAGACGTGGGCAGGGACGGGCAGCAGGGTCCCAGCCCCAGAGAAGACGACGGGAGTGCTCAGGTAAAGCTTTATATTAACACACACCTTGATGTGGGAGGAAAATCTACTGAACGTGGCCCCCTTCTCTCACTTCTGCATCTATATACCCAGTACTTGACTTGGGCAGGAGCTCACAGGAGCTGAGTACCGGCACCTCAAATGTTCTACTGCTTGACCTCCTGTTCCTCTTCTAGAATATTAGCTCAGAAGTATTGTGGAGCTCCTGCACCTAAATGTAAACAGTACTGTCACCCAAAATGAGTACCGGAACCTATTTCAGTCCAAGTCAAGCGCTGTATATACCTCTCTTCCCTCATCTCGCCGGCCGTGATTGGGAGTCCCATAGGGCGGTGCACAATTGGCCCAGTGTCGTCTGGGTTTGGCCGGTGTAGGCCGTCATTGTAAATAATTGTTTGTTCTTAACTGACTTGGCTAGTTAAATAAAAATAATACAAAATAATCTCTTACCTCCTCTGCCCCTCCCTCTCTCCACTCATACCACCATCCAACCCCCTCCCTCTCTCCACTCATACCACCATCCAACCCCCTTCCTCTCTCCACTCATACCACCATCCAACCCCCTCCCTCTCTCCACTCATACCACCATCCAACCCTCTCCCTCCCCGTCTCCAGACCTCCAGGACACATACCTCCTCCATGGGGAGCCTAGCCCTCCTCTCAGTGACCTGTCTCTCCATGCCTCCTGGTGGGCCGGCAGGGACGAGCACAGAGAGACAGGGCCCTCCCTTGGGGTAAGCTTGTGCGTGTGGTGTGTACTTAACAAATAAACATTGTGGGTTTGAGAGTCAGTCAGGTGAGAACGTGAGTGATAGAATAGTTGTTGTGTTAACAACTTATGCCAGCAGCATCCCACCCTGCATCCCACTGCTGGCTTTCCTCTGAAGCTAAGCAGGGTTGGTCCTGGATGGGCCCTGGATGGGAGACCAGATGCTGCTGGAAGTGGTGTTGGAGGGCCAGTAGGAGGCGCTCTTTCCTCTGGTCTAAAAAAATATACAAATGCCCCAGGGCAGTGATTGGAGACATTGCCCTGTGTAGTGTGCTGTCTTTCGGATGGGACGTATGTACCTCGGCCTAAACATCAGCGCCACAGGTAACTTCTACAAAGCTGTGAATGATCTTTGAGACAAGGCAAGAAGATCCAATGGCACTTATTGTAAGAGTAGGTGTGTTAACCCCGGTGTCCTGGCTAAATTCCCAATCTGGCCATCATACCATCATGGCCACCTAATCATCCCCAGCTTAGAAATGGCTCATTCATCCCCCTCTGTTTCCCAGGTCGTTGCTGTAAATGAGAACGTGATCTCCGTTAACTTACCCGGTAAAATATGGGTTATTAAAAAAGAAAGTATTTTCTTTACAGGAGCAACTGGTTGAGAGAAATCAGCACGTTGCCAGACTACAGGATGCACTGAGGCGCGAGAGAGAGAAGGTGTGTCTCGTATCATGAGTTTGATGGAAAATATTGACCATGTTGATGAATAACCTTTTCCTTCTTATCTCTTTCTCTCACACACACACACACACACACATTCTGAAGGGTTCCAGCCTGCAGTCTCGCTGTAATCAGCAGGGGTCAGAGTTGAAGCGTAGAGAGCAGCACAGCGCCAGACTGAAGGAGAGACTAACCCAACTAGCAGAGAGACACAGAGAGAGAGGCGCCTGTAAGGATCTCCAACTATCTCTCTCTCACTTAATGTGCCCTCATATTCTATACCACTCCATCTTTCTCTCTAACTTTCTCCCAGTCTTACACCATTCCATCACTCTCCTTCTACCTACCTATTGTAATGACCTCTGCACAGAGGGAGAGGGCTTCAAAGGCCTCTGCGTTTGGGTGGGTGAGGCTGTGAAACTCTCCTGCCGTTGTTGGGCTCATGGGCTTTGACCCCTCACTTCACACCGCAGTGCTAATTGAAGTTGCTAGCAACCATGGTAACCTTAGCATTCAGTCCTTATAAATAAATTACAACCATATAATGTACTTTTTCTTATTGGCTTTAAGGATCCAACATTTGTTGCCTAAAATGACATACCCAAATCTAACTATCTGTAGCTCAGGACCTTGAAGCGGGGATATGCGTATTCCTGATACCATCTGGAAGAAAACACTTTGAAGTTTGTGGAAATGTGAAATGAATGTGGGAGAATATAACGCATTAGATCTGGTAAAAGGTAATACAATGGTAAAAAAAAATTCAGACTGTTCTAGTGCCGAGGCCGGGGGCTGCAGACTGTTCTAGTGCCGAGGCCGGGGGCTGCAGACTGTTCTAGTGTCAACGCCAATTCTTTGATGGATATGTTGAAGAGGGCGGGGCTTAACTGCATCACTGTCTCTCTCCCTCTCTCTGTAGCCATGGAGATGTTGAACCCGGTGCCCAGAGGCCAGGTGAAGAGGGACAGACCAGCCAGGACCAACGGAAGGTAAGAGGCTGAGTCCAAAATGGTACCCTATTCCCTTTATAGAGCACTCCTGTTGACTACTGGGGCTGTAGACTCCGGTTGGGACCCCGGACCCCTTTTGTTCCAGCCCAGCACTAATGCACCTGATTTAACCTTCAACCCCCCCAGGAAGGAGGAGGCAGCGCTACGTATGATGCTGGAGCGGAGAGAGGCGGAGTTAAAGGAGGCCATGAAGCTCAGACACAAACTCACCACGCTACTGCACGCGCTCAGAGCAGACATGGAACGGGTTAGACTGCTCCTATAGCTCAGAGCAGACACGGAACGGGTTAGACGGCTCCTATAGCTCAGAGCAGACACGGAACGGGTTAGACGGCTCCTATAGCTCAGAGCAGACACGGAACGGGTTAGACTGCTCCTATAGCTCAGAGCAGACATGGAACGGGTTAGACTGCTCCTATAGCTCAGAGCAGACATGGAACGGGTTAGACTGCTCCTATAGCTCAGAGCAGACACGGAACGGGTTAGACGGCTCACTAATGATTAAGGTTATGATTGGGGGAGGGGATTCTGGTCCTAGATCTGTACCGAGGGGAAACCTCTCCCGGTGTGTTTCCTGGTCCTGGGGAGTGGTCTCCACCAAAGGGGTGCACTTTTTATTTTTGCCTTTTTAGCACTAACACATCCTGGTCCTGGGAACCAGGACTGGGAAACACTCAGTGGTCGAAAATGGACCTAATTTTCATACTTGAGTAAAAGTAAAGACACCTTTTTTCTTTTTTTTTTTAAGAAAATGACTAAAGTAAAAGTCACCCAGTAAAATACTACTTGAGTAAAAGTATTTGGTTTTAAATGTACTTAAGAATCAAAACTTAAAGTATAAATCTTTTTTTTTTTTTTATTTACAGATAGCCAGGGTCACAGTTCAACATTCAGACATCATTTACAAACGAAGCATGTGTGTTTAGTGAGTCCTCCAGATCAGAGGCAGTAGGGATGACCAGGGATATTCTCTTGTGTGAATTAGAAAAATGTTCTCTACTGCTGAGCATTCAAAATGTAACAAGTACCTTTGGGTGTGAGGGAAATGTAAGGAGTAAATAGTCCATTATTTTCTTTAGGAATGTAGTGGAGTAGAAGTAGTCAAAAATACCCCAAAAAACTACTTAAGTACTTTAAAGTATTTTTACTTAAGTACTTTACACCACTGAAAACACTGCCGTAGCCCCTACAACCCTTCATAGTGCACAGATCTGAGAGGACTAGATGTGTGGAAGCAGTACAGCAACAACTTATTAACCCTCCTATCAAGTCCCTTCAGATCTGGAACCATTCAATGGGCAGGGTCTTAGGGAGGGGAGGAAATGGCTACAGATGGGGCAGGGTCTTGGGGTGGGAGGAAGGGGCTACAGATGGGGCAGGGTCTTAGGGTGGGAGGAAGGGGCTACAGATGGGGCAGGGTCTTAGGGTGGGAGGAAGGGGCTACAGATGGGGCAGGGTCTTAGGGTGGGGAAGGAAGGGGGCTACAGATGGGGCAGGGTCTTAGGGTGGGAGGAAGGGGCTACAGATGGGGCAGGGTCTTAGGGTGGGACGAAGGGGCTACAGATGGGGCAGGGTCTTGGGGTGGTAGGAAGGGGTTACAGAAGGGATAGGGTCTTGGGGTGGTAGGAAGGGGTTACGGAAGGGATAGGGTCTTGGGGTGGGAGGAAGGGGCTACGGATGGGAACTGGAACTTGGGCACGGTCAGCAGGATACAACATTTCAGCTATAAACATGTTATGTAGAACTAACATGCCTCTCAATATATGGAATCATGTCAGCTCTATTCATGGCATTTCTATCTGCAATATTCCGCAAAGTTTGGCAACTGAACCCAACCCTGGGTATGGTTGAGAGGATTGAGCTGATTGGCTGAAAGTGATTACTTTGTCACTTTTCCCACAGACCCTATTGGACACTGTGGGTGACCAGGAAGAGGACCCAGACAACGCCAAGATGCTGGTCCAGTCAGAGGAGTCCCTGGGCGAACATGTGACAGGGGGTGTGGTCCAGGGATGGAAGAGTGTGCAGAGGAGACTAGGGGACCTCCTGAGTCAGGGTGATGAACATAGGGCCATTTCGGACGCACACAGCGACTTGTAGAAGATAAACATGAATTTGTTTATGACTAAAGAAATATTCAGTGGTTTCTGTGTGTGTATAGGTCACGTGGCTGTGGGGACTGACCAGGATAAGCTCTTGGCCCAGCTAGAGACAGAGTTGGATCAGAGTCAACAGTTGGTCAAACTGCAGCAGCATCTACTACAGGTGGACTACACACGCTACAATGTTACGGCTCGTTACTAAAGAAACCGACACGCTACAATGTTATGGCTCGTTACTAAAGAAACCGACACGCTACAATGTTACGGCTCGTTACTAAAGAAACCGACACGCTACAATGTTACGGCTAGTTACTAAAGAAACCCGACAGGCTACAATGTTACGGCTAGTTACTAAAGAAACCGACAATGTTACGGCTCATTACTAAAGGAACCGACACTCGCTACGATGTTACGTCTAGTTACTAAAGAAACCGACAGGCTACAATGTTACGGCTAGTTACTAAAGAAACCGACAATGTTACAGCTAGTTACTAAAGGAACCGACACTCGCTACGATGTTACGGCTAGCAACTAAAGAAACCGACACACGCTACGATGTTACATCTAGTTACTAAAGAAACCGACAGGCTACAATGTTACGGCTAGTTACTAAAGAAACCGACAATGTTACGGCTAGTTACTAAAGGAACCGACACTCGCTACGATGTTACGTCTAGTTTCTAAAGAAACCGACACGCTACAATGTTACGGCTCGTTACTGAAGAAACCGACACGCTACAATGTTACGGCTCGTTACTGAAGAAACCGACACACTACAATGTTACGGCTCATTACTGAAGAAACCGACACGCTACAATGTTACGGCTAGTTACTAAAGAAACCGACACGCTACAATGTTACGGCTCGTTACTGAAGAAACCGACACGCTACAATGTTACGGCTAGTTACTAAAGAAACCGACACACGCTACAATGTTACGGCTCGTTACTGAAGAAACCAACACGCTACAATGTTACGGCTAGTTACTAAAGAAACCGACACACGCTACGATGTTACGTCTAGCTACCAAAGAAACCGACACGCCCCTCCCTTTCTCCTCCATCTCTACCTACCCCCCACCCACCCTTCCCAGGACAGTGTGATCACTCCGGTCCCAGCCGCTCTGACAGACTGCTACTTCCTGGAAGAGTGGGAGCGGCTTCAGGACAGCTGGGCGGAGCTAGAACACCAGAAGCGGAGCTTCCATAGGGAGAGATGGGCCTTCACCGACGCCGCCATCCGATTGGGCCACGAGGTGAGGGACGGGAGAGACAGGAAGGGGGAGGTAGTGAAAAAGGTCTCCTTGGATTGAAAGAAAGATTAGAGGGATGGGTGGTTAGGGAAAGGGGGGTACCTAGTCCGTTGTACAACTGAATGCATTCACCTGAAATGTCTTCCGCATTTAACCCAACCCCTCTTAGTGAAGTGTTTGACTGTGGTTATTTTGTTATGTACTTAGTGTGTCTCAAATCAATTCAAATTTTTATTGGTCACATACACATGGTTAGCAGATGTTATTGCGAGTGTAGTGAAATGCTTGTAATGATATATAAAAATAAACAAATACTGCAAAGTGTGTGTGTGTGTGTGTGTGTGTGTGTAGAGACGTGAGTTTGAGCAGCAGAGGGCCTGTGTGGTGAAGCAGCAGTATCTGTTTGACTCTCCATTTGGGAAGACATTGCAGCGTCACAACAGGAGAGAGAGCACTGTCCTCAGTGAGTCAGCATCAATCTTGTTCTATACATCTACTGTATATACAGTGGGGGAAAAAAGTATTTAGTCAGCCACCAATTGTGCAAGTTCTCTCACTTAAAAAGATGAGAGGCCTGTAATTTTCATCATAGGTACACTTCAACTATGACAGACAAAATGAGGAAAAGAAATCCAGAAAATCACATTGTAGGATTTTTTATGAATTTATTTGCAAATTATGGTGGAAAATAAGTATTTGGTCACATACAAACAAGCAAGATTTCTGGCTCTCACAGACCTGTAACTTCTTCTTTAAGAGGCTCCTCTGTCCTCCACTCGTTACCTGTATTAATGGCACCTGTTTGAACTTGTTATCAGTATAAAAGACACCTGTCCACAACCTCAAACAGTCACACTCCAAACTCCACTATGGCCAAGACCAAAGAGCTGTCAAAGGACACCAGAAACCAAATTGTAGACCTGCACCAGGTTGGGAAGACTGAATCTGCAATAGGTAAGCAGCTTGGTTTGAAGAAATCAACTGTGGGAGCAATTATTAGGAAATGGAAGACATACAAGACCACTGATAATCTTCCTCGATCTGGGGCTCCACGCAAGATCTCACCCCCGTGGGGTCAAAATGATCACAAGAACGGTGAGCAAAAATCCCAGAACCACACGGGGACCTAGTGAATGACCTGCAGAGAGCTGGGACCAAAGTAACAAAGCCTACCATCAGTAACACTACGCCGCCAGGGACTCAAATCCTGCAGTGCCAGACGTGTCCCCTGCTTAAGCCAGTACATGTTCAGGCCCGTCTAAAGTTTGCTAGAGAGCATTTGGATGATCCAGATGAGGATTGGGAGAATGTCAGATGAAACCAAAATAGAACTTTTTGGTAAAAACTCAACTCGTCGTGTTTGGAGGACAAAGAATGCTGAGTTGCATCCAAAGAACACCATACCTACTGTGAAGCATGGGGTGGAAACATCATGCTTTGGGGCTGTTTTTCTGCAAAGGGACCAGGACGACTGATCCGTGTAAAGGAAAGAATGAATGGGGCCATGTATCGTGAGATTTTGAGTGAAAACCTCCTTCCATCAGCAAGGGCATTGAAGATGAAACGTGGCTGGGTCTTTCAGCATGACAATGATCCCAAACACACCGCCCGGGCAACGAAGGAGTGGCTTCGTAAGAAGCATTTCAAGGTCCTGGAGTGGCCTAGCCAGTCTCCAGATCTCAACCCCATAGAAAATCTTTGAAAGTCCGTGTTGCCCAGCGACAGCCCCAAAACATCACTGCTCTAGAGGAGATCTGCATGGAGGAATGGGCCAAAATACCAGCAACAGTGTGTGAAAACCTTGTGAAGACTTACAGAAAACGTTTGACCTCTGTCATTGCCAACAAAGGGTATATAACAAAGTATTGAGAAACTTTTGTTATTGACCAAATACTTATTTTCCACCATAATTTGCAAATAAATTCATAAAAAATCCTACAATGTGATTTTCTGGATTTTTTTTCCTCATTTTGTCTGTCATAGTTGAAGTGTACCTATGATGAAAATTACAGGCCTCTCTCATCTTTTTAAGTGAGAGAACTTGCACAATTGGTGGCTGACTAAATACTTTTTTTCCCCACTGTACATATATGACATGACCAAAAGTATGTGGACACCTGCTCGTCGAACATCTCATTCCAAAGTCATGGGCATTAATATGGAGTTGGTCCCACTCCACTCTTCTGGGAAGGCTTTCCACTAGATGTTGGAACATTGCTGCAGGGACTTGCTTCCATTCAGCCACGAGCATTAGTGAGTTCGGGCTCAGTTGGGCAATTAGGCCTGGCTCACAGTCGGTGTTACAATTCTTCCCAAAGGTGTTCGATGGGGTTGAGGTCAGGGCTCTGTGCAAACCAGTCAAGTTCTTCCACACTGATCTCAGCAAACCATTTTTGTATGGACCTTTCTTTGTGCACAGGGAATTTGTCATGCTAAAACAGGAAAGGGCCTTCCACAAACTGTTGCCACCAAGTTGGAAGCACAGAATCGTCTAGAATGTCATTGTATGCTGTAGCGTTAAGATTTCCCTTCACTGGAACTAAGTGGCCTAGCCCGACCCATGAAAACCAGCCCCAGAACATTATTTCTCCACCACCAAACTTTACAGTTGGCCCTAAACATTGGGGCTGGTAGCGTTCTCCTGGCATCCTCCAAACCTCGATTTGTCCGTCGGATTTCCAGATAGTGAAGCGTGATTCATCACTCTAGAGAACGCGTTTCCACTGCTCCAGAGTCTAATGGCAGTGAGCTTTACACCACTCCAGCCGACGCTTAGCATTGTGTATGGTGATCCTAAGCTTGTGTGCGGCTGCTCGGCCATGGAAACCCATTTCATGAAGATCCCGACAAACAGTTATTGTGCTAACGTTGCTTCTAGAGGCAGTTTGGAACTCGTTAGTGACTGTTGCAACCGTTTACTTGCTACGTGCCTCAGCACTCAGGGCTTCCTGTTCTGTGAGCTTGTGTGGCCTACCACTTTGCGGCTGAGCCGTTGTTGCTCCTAGATGTTTCCACTTCACAATAACAGCACTTACAGTTGACTGGGGCAGCACTAGCAGGGCAGAAATTTGATGAACTGACTTGTTGGAAAGGTGGCATCTTATGACTGTACCATGTTGAAAGCCACTGAGATCTTCAGTAGGGCCATTCTACTGCCAATGTTTGTTTATGAAGATTGAATGGCTGTGTGCTCGATTTTATAATACCCCTGTCAGCAATGTGCGTGGCTGAAAAAGCCAAATCTACAAATTTGAAGGGATGTCCACATACTTTTGTCATGTAGTGTATATTGCAGATTCCCGAGTGGCGCAGCGGTCGAAGGCACTGCATCTCAGTGCTTGATGCGTCGCTATAGACACCCTGGTTTGATTCCAGGCTGTCTCACATAAGGCCGTGATTGGGAGTTCCATAGGACGGCGCACAATTGGCCCAGCGTTCTCCGGGGTAGCCCGTCATTGTAAATAAGAATTTCTTATCTGACTTGCCTAGTTAAATAAATATTGGCCATATACCACAAACCCCTGCGGTGCCTTATTGCTATTATAAACAGGTTACCAATGTAATTAGAACAGTAAATTTTACTTTTTTTGTCATACCCATGCTATATGGTCTGCTATACCACGGCTGTCAGCCAATCAGCATTTGGGCTCCAACTACCCAGTTTATAATCAACAATGAACACTACATACTGCTAGATAGTTGCAAAAGCTTTACTAGTTTGGTTTCAGCTATAGTTATTGCTTTACTAACAGGTTTTACTATAGCATCGTCTTTTAGTCACTTCAGGGGATTCGTGTGTGCTCCCGCAGATCTCTCCGGTTCTGATCACATGATCCTGTCCGGCTGCCGCCCGGCCACGCCCTCCTCTGCCGAGTCTGGGATCATGCCCTGGTTAGGGTCATCATCGGGGTCTCTGCAGGTTCATGGCAGGGTCAAAGTTCACACCCCCAGCACCCCAGAGCTCTACTCTGCCCTCCAACTGCCCTACAGCTGCAGGTCAGGCCCAGACATGTCCTGACTCTGTTCCAAATGGCCCCCTATTCCCTATTTGGTGCTCTTTTATTGACCAGGGCTTGGTCAGAAGTGGGCCACTATATAGGGAATGGGGTGTCATTTAAGATGTAGACCTAGTTACTAAACTGTTAAATCCATCCAGTCTTTGTCCTCTTTCTTCAATAAGATTGATTTTAAACATATCTTTATTAATCATCCCTTACGGGGAAATCATTATTAGTGATTGAGGTAATCACAGATCTTACATGATTACAGATGGATTTTTGTTGTAGATTTGTGTATATGTGTGTCAATTTCTATGTAACTAAATTCCGCCATTATCCCGCCAACCTCTCCTCCACCCATCCCTCCAACTCCGCAGGTCCAGTGAGAGTGATGCCCAGTCAGAGTGTTGGGATGTGGGGGCAGAGAGGCTCCAGTTCGCCCCCCCTGGTCCTCGCCTGGACTGGTCATTTCAGTAGGATGGCTGTTTATGTAGTTTCCATTGTATGTTTTATATTATTGTCTGTTTCAGTTGTTTGTTGTTCCTTTGTCGTTTCTATTGTGTTTCATGAAATCGTTGTTCAATGTGATTAATAAAGATTAATTGTTTTGACACGTTCCTTCTCTACCAATGATTACTGGAATGATTCACTGAGCCAGGATAAATGTTACAATAACTTAATGGTGGCAGTAGTGAACAGCAAGGAAGTCGAAGCGGTTTTGAATTTTAACAGCGAAAGAAGGCGGGAGACCCGCTAAGTGATATTTTGTCATTAAAGTAGGCTATTATAAAACGTATTCCTATAACTAAGAATTATAATTTAAGTCCTATCAATTTAGACCCTAGAATATATTAAACAGTTTATATTTGAAGTTTTTTAATATTATTGAGGAGTAAAATTGTATCCCAAATAGTTGATATTCTAAAATGACCAATTTAGAGGTTGTCAGTTTGAAACCATTTGATTGGCTGTTGTCGCGTGCCACGGACTTCGCACTACTGGCGCACGACACAATCTGATTGGCTGTTTAACAAAACACCGACAGGCCCAAATGTGCTTGTTGTCAAGCTTGCCTTCGGTTGAGTTCTCAATTCATTGAACCCATCGCATCGTTCAGAAGTTTAGACCCAGCGTTCTGTATTGTGGTGCATTCTGATCGTCTGTTGGGCTATAAAAGAACGTGTGAGGATGGAAGCTATGATTTGTCAACTCCAACACCTACCGCGTTACATGGAGTCCGAAAACAAGAGTTTCCAACCGTGGCGGGACTACATGAAGCTAGCGGACGCAGTGCGGGAGATGCAGCTAGGAAACTTCACCTCAGAACCGTCAACCGTTGATGGTCATGACTCCGGGATATGCTCGACCACGGTGGAATTTGAAGAGTTTCCGCCGCGAGCCTTGCTGTCACCGATAACACCTGTGGCGACATCACCCATACGGCACGAAATGGAACCCCTGGATTCCGAAATCATCCCCTTGCGTAAAGACGCTCCTTTACGTCCGAGCAGCAGCAAGGGTCCCAAGATCCCTACAGCAGCGTCCAGACCATCCGTGAGTACCCGGGTCCAGAGGGAGAGAAAGGCGAGCCGCTCCAAGATGCCGGAAGAGGTGCCATCACCCGAGCGCCAGTTCTGCAGCTTCTGCAAACACAACGGGGAGTCTGAGTCTGTGTTTGGGTCCCACAGTCTCAAGGACCAGGATGGGGGCGTGGTGTGCCCGTACCTACGGCAGTATGTCTGTCCTCTCTGCGGGGCCACTGGGGCTCAAGCCCACACCAAGCGCTTCTGTCCCCGGGTGGAAACCACCTACAACTCTGTCTATGTCAAGTGATAGAAGCGCTAACTCTGGTCCAGGACGTTAGTGCGCTACCTAGACTTAATAACAGATGCAACTCGTTGTTGCGAGATGTGTGGGACCAGAGCTAGAGAAGCGCGGAAGAGACTTCAGGCTGTTGTTTTGCCGACTTCCTTTAGCGTCTCTAGGGCACTGTATGCTGACAATTGAAAGAGGATTTAGGTGTGGATATTTAGCTTCGACGTAGTTTGGAACAGGCTGACTAGTTTTGTAGACTATGTAATAGCCTATTTATCGTGTGATTTGTATTATTTAGCTTCGACTTTACTTTTTCTCGTGTGTTTTCAACTTTTTTCAATTATTTCTATGTATTTATGACGTGTGTTTTTTTATTATTTGCGTGCCCGTGCACGTGTTCTTTACAGCACATTTTGGGTTTGAGTTTTATTAAATGTTTTACTTTAAAGTGTAAATGTCTGTCTGTGACAAAACTAACTGCTGCTTTACATGTTGGTGTGAGATTTTGTAAAACCTCCCAACCTCTATTACTGTGTCGTCTAATGAACCGCCCTTATCAACAAACTCTCTAGAGAATTAGACGTGTATCCACGTTTCTCCCCGCTACTTTGGGGAGGAAAAAATGTTGTCATGTTTTCCTGACTTTAAAACGATATGCTCTAATCTAACTGGAGATCTGCAAGTCTACAGGCCTAAAATGACTATTATAACAACATTACTATTGACAAGACACCTGCTAGTTTATGACGTGGTGTGCTACTTGGTGTATTACCTCATTAACCGTGCTAGCTACTATTTTAAACTGTTATACTTGTATTTTAATTACTTTAATAGATCTAGAAGTGTTATTTTTTTTATTTTAAATTAGACTTTTAAATGCACCTTACATTGGCTGTACAGGACTTTAATGTTAAGTCTAATCTCACTTTAAGGAACCTTATGTTAAAATAGAATGTTTGTTTATTATTATGCATGTCTTCTATAATAATAATAACAATAACATCTGCATTGACTACTCCTGTGTGTCTTAATTATCAGCAAGGTGTCCCTAAAAAGGTGTCCCTGTCTGCACATCATGTTTGTGTCCCAAATGGCATTGTATTTCTTATATAGTGCACTTGTTTTGACCAGGGGGCATAGGGCTGTGGTCAACAGTAGTGCACTATATAGAGCATTGTCTACAGATGGGCTTTAGATCTTAGTGGTAAAGGTGATCTTTGTGTTGGGAATCTTTTCAGACTGGTTAGTTATTCAAAAGGCAAAAGCACATCTGAGCTGTCTTTGTTGCAAATGGTAACAGTTGAATAAGATGAGAAAGAATAATAAACCTGCCACGGCTCTTCATTAAGATTTATGCATCGGCCTCGAGACCTTGCTCAGAGCTGTTTTTAATCTGCACTCTTATGTAGACATTGCTCCACCCACATCCGTGCAATGCATCGAATGGGGTTGGAGTATAGGGAACACTAGCGTATCTTACCAAATATAACCATGTGCATTTCACAAGTATTCTTATAGTGTGCATGTGTAACCGATGTGAAATGGCTAGCTAGTTAGCGGGGTGCGCGCTTATAGCGTTTCCATCGGTGACGTCACCCGCTCTGAGACCTTGAAGTAGTTGCTTCGTGGGAGGCAGTTGCTGTTGTGTGCAGAGGGTCCCGGGTTCGAGCCCAGGTAGGGGCGAGGAGAGGGACGGAAACTACACTGTTACATATGTAAAGTGTTAAACGATACTGAAAACCCCAACGAGGACATCGACCCATCAAGTAAGTTTCTTTTGTATCATTGGGTACAGTGCAAGAAAAACCGTCAGAGTAATATGAAGTGGGGGCATTAACTCATGTTCACATTTACAGCATAACATGCACATGCATTTCATTATGAAGACCTTTAGTCAATAATGTCGGGAGGGTTAAAATCCCAAAACATTCTCTTTTACAAAGAGTAGTATTTATATCACCTCCCCTGTCTGATATCTTGACATTCTCTATGCCACAACATCTAAAGGTAACGGGAGAAGAGCTGTCAGACTGTATGGCATTACTCACTGACACTGACCCCAATCTCAAATTCACTATGGAATGTGACACTAAACGTGTTCATTACATCTATATGTGGATTGAGAAATCAAATGGAACCCTGTTTACAATTCTGTACAGAAAAGAAACGGACAGAAATAGTCTATTACAGGGGAACAGCTTCCACGCTGAGCCATTTAGAAAGAGGACTTACAAGAACATCGTTTTTCAAACTGCGCCGTATACGGCACTCCATTGCCGACAATCTAGAAAAAGCAGCGGAGATGCGCAATAGGTTTCTCAGAGGCCGCTACTCTCCATAATGTATAGCTAAAGTGACTATGCATATATGATGAACAGAGAGTAGCAGCAGCGTAAAATATGGGTTGGGGGGGACACAATGAAAATAGTCCGGGTAGCCATTTGATTACCTGTTCAGGAGTCTTATGGCAAAAACTGTTGAGAAGCCTTTTTGTCCTATACTTGGCACCCGGTACCGCTTGCCATGCGGTAGTAGAGAGAACAGTCTATGACTGGGGAGGCTGGGGTCTTTGACAGGTTTTAGTAAGCATTTCACTGTAAGGTCTAAACCTGTTGTATTCGGCGCATGTGACTAACGATTTGATTTGGCCCAACGCTCTAACCACTAGGCTACCTGCCACCCCCATATGGGAGAGGTCACAATTTACTCGACAAATTGGTCCATGCCAACTGCCAGCCACAAAAGAAAGTGAGCCAGACGCTTTTACGCCCTTTTCCGAATGGCACTGTGCAACAATATGATGAAGTGTGAATATTTCTGCCACCAACATACAGGAAAACGGGTCCAAATAAATGACATTATTACGTGCTCCACCACCCGTGTTATCTATATGATTAAATGTCCATGTGGGCTGTTATTTAGGTAAAACCTCTCGTTCTCTCAAACAGAGAATTAGTGAACATAAAAGTTAAATCAGGAGAAACGACAGGGATTATCCAGTTATAGTACATTTAAATGACCAAAACATTACATCGTTACCTTTAGATGTTGTGGCATAGAGAAAGTCAAGATATCAAACAGGGGAGGTGATATAAATAATATTATTTGTAAAAGAGAATGTTTTGGGATTTTCACCTTCCAGACCTTATTGCCAAAAGGCAGGTAGGCTAGTGTTTAGAGCGTTGGGCCAATAAAGTTGCTAGATTGGAACCCTGAGCTGACAAGGTAACAATCTGTCGTTCTGCCCCTGAACAAGGCACTTAACCCACTATTCCTAGGCCGTCATTGTAAATACGAATGTGTTCTTAACTGACTTGCCTAGTTAAAAAAAAATATCCTGTGCATGTTATACTGTAAATGTGAACATGAGTTAATGCCGCCACTTCATATTACTTTGACGGGTTTTCATGCCTGTACCCGATGATTTCTGAAAACTTAATTGATCGGTCGATGCCCTCGTTGTGGTTTTACAGTCATGTTTAATACCTTTTATTTACACACGTTATAAGAATACTGATGAAATGTATATTGTTATGTTTGGTAATATATAATATACGCTTGTGTTCCCTATAATCTAACCCTTTTCGATGCATTGAACGAATGTGGGCGGAGCTATGTCTAAATAAGGGTGCAAATTAAAGACAGCTCTGACGAAGGGCTCGAGGCCGATACATAAAGCTTAGTAAATATACTATCAAGAGCAGTGTGCGGGTTTCTTCTGTCTTCTTCTTTCATCATCATTACAACACTGTATATATACACATCATATCACAATAGAAATGTATTTATTCTTTTGAAACGTTGTGTAATGTTTACTGTTCATTTTTTCTTTCACTTGAAACCTTGAATTGAATTGAGAAAGAGAAGAGATGGAGGAGGGCTTGGAGAGTTTACAACCTCATCCCGTTCTCCTCCTCTCCTGTTTTCTGAGGAGAGTTTCTTATCTATGTGTCCATCTGAGCAGACAGCCATCTAGCCAATCAGAGCTCAGAGGTCTGTGGGGCGGATCAGGCTGACTTCTAAAGTTCATTAGGTCAAAGGTCATCACTAGGAGAAAGTGGTGAAGACGTAGAATGATGAAGGGAGAGGAGGGAAAGAGAGGAAGACTCACTTTAGGTAGGAGAGTTCTCTGATCAGGCCACAGACCAGTTCTGTAGCGTCTTCATGCCCTTCCTCTTTCTCCTCTTCCTCTTTCCTAGTTGTTGGGGCGGCAGGTAGCTTGGTGGTTAGAGCGTTGGGCCAGTAACCGAAAGGTTGATAGATCGAATCCACGAGCCGACCAGTAATGTTAGTGAAACAATATGAAATATATAGATCAGTGGTTATCGCTGGGTACTGCAGGTGATCCGCAATTTTTGGGGGATAAAAAACAACAATCTTCCTAAAATAATAACAGTTGAGGTTATTGAGCTCTTCAGTAAGGTCATTCTTTATTTGGTTTTCTTTCTATTTACTCCTCTTTCTCCCCAATTTCGTAATATCCAGCTGGTAGTTACAGTCTTGCCCCATGCTGCAACCAGTACGGACTCGGAGAGGCGAGGTTCGAGAGCCAGGCGTCCTCCTAAACATTACCTAGTGGTTAAAGTGTTGGACTAGTAACCGAAAGGTTGCAAGTTCAAATCACCGAGCTGACAAGATACAAATCTGTCGTTCTGCCCCTGAACAGGCAGTTAACCCACTGTTCCTAGGCCGTCATTGAAAATAAGAATTTGTTCTTAACTGACTTGCCGCGTTAAATAAAGGTACAACAAAAAAAGATCCGCACTGCTTCTCCACACACCGCTTCATCCAGCCAACCTCTCCTCCTTTCCCTCCCTCCAACTCCGCAGTACCAATACTAATGATTACTGAAATGATTCGATGAGCCAGGAGAAATGTTACAAAAACGTAATGGTGGTAGTAGTGAACAGAAAGGAAGTGGAAGCAGTTTTTAATTTTAACAGAGAAAGGAGGCGACCCGCTCAGTGCTATTTTGTTATTATAATAGGCTATTATCAAACAGCTTCCTATAACTAAGAATTATAATCTAAGTCCTACCTATTTAGACCCTAGAATAGATTAAACAGTTCTATTTGAAGTGTTTTAATATTGTTGAGGAGTAAAATTGTATCCCAAATAGTTGATCATCTTAAATGACCAATTTAGCGGTTGACCGTTTGAAACCATTTGATTGGCTGTTGTCACTTGCTACGGCCTCCTCACAACACCATCTGATTGGCTGCTTTCCAAAACACGGACAGGTCAATACGTGCGTGTTGTCCAACTTGCCTTCAGTTTAGTTCTCAACTCATTGAACCATAGCATCGTTTAGTTATCAACTCCAACACCTACCGAAAATGGAGTCCGAAAATAAGAGTTTCCAACTGTGGCGGGACTACATGAAGCTAGCGGACGCAGTGCGGGAGATGAAGTTAGGGAACTTCACATCTGAACCGTCAACCGTTGACGGTCATCACTCCAGTATATGCTCGACCATGGTGGAATTTAAACAGTTCCCGCGGCGAGCATTGCTGTCACCGATAGCACCGGCGGCGACACCACCCCTAACGCACGAAAAGGAAGGCCTGGATTCCAAAATTGTCCCCTTGCGTAAAGACGCTCCTTTACGTCCGAGCAGCATCAAGGGTCCCAAGCCCCCTACAGCAGCGTCCAGACCCTCCGTGGGCACCCGGGTCCAGAGGGAGAGAAAGAAGGCGTCCGGCTCCAAGACGCCGGAGGAGGTGCCATCACCTGAGGGCCAGTTCTGCAGCTTCTGCAAACACAACGGGGAGTCTGAGTCTGTGTTTGGGTCCCACAGTCTCAAGGACCAGGATGGGGGCGTGGTGTGCCCGTACCTACGGCAGTATGTCTGTCCTCTCTGCGGGGCCACCGGGGCTCAAGCCCACACCAAGCGCTTCTGTCCACGGGTGGAAACCACCTACAACTCTGTCTATGTCAAGTGATAGAAGCGCTAACTCTGGTCCAGGACGTTAGTGCGCTACTCTCTAGACCTACTAACATAGTCAACTTGTTGTTGCGAGATGTGTGGGACCAGAGCTAGAGAAGCGCGGAAGAGACTTCAGGCTGTTGTTTTGCCGACTTCCTTTAGCATCTCTAGGGCACTGTATGCGGACAATTGTAAGAGGATTTAGGTGTGGATATTTAGCTTAGAAGTCGTTTGGAATAGGCTGACTAGTTTTATAGACTATGTAATAGCCTATTTATCGTGTGATTTGTTTTTATTCCCTTTACTTTTTCTCGTGTGGTTTTAATTTGTTTGCACTTATTTCTATTTATTTATGACGTGTGGTTTTAGATTTTTTTGCATGCCGTGCACGTGTTCTTTACAACACATTTTGGGTTTGAGTTTTCTGTTTTTACTTTACAGTGTAAATGTCTCTGTCTGTCTGTGACCAAACTAACTGCTGCTTTATATATTGCTGTGAGATTTTGTAAAACCTCCCAACTTCTATGTGACTAATAAACCGTGTGTCTAATGAACCGCCCTTATCGACAAACTCACTAGAGAATTAGACGTGTATCCATGTTTCTCCCCGCTACTTTGGGGAGGAAATAACGGAAGTGTTGTCTTGTTTTGAGACTTGTTTTCCTGACTCTTATTTTAAAACGACATGCTCTAATAGAACTGTAGAGCTGCAGGTCTACAGGCCTAATATCACTATTATATGAACATCACTATGGACAACAACACAACTGCTGTTTCATGACGTGGTGTGCAGAGCTACTTTTGTGTAATTGTAATTTACCATGCTAGCTACTATTTTAGTGTTATACTTGTATTTTAATAGATCTAGAAGTGTGTTATTTATTTTATTTTACTTTTCAACGTGTCTACTACTTAGATCGGAGAGGAAGGCCCAAAACATGGTCGACGACTCCCGTCATCCAAACCAGAGAGTGTTCTCTCTGCTACCGCACGGCAAGCGGTACCAGAGCGCCAAGTCTAGGTCCAAAAGGCTCCTGAACAGCTTCTACCCCCGAGTCATAAGACTGCTGAACAATTCATCAAGTGGCCTCCCGGGCTATTTACATTCACACCCTTCCCCCTTTGTTTTTACACTTCTGCTACTCGTTGTTTATTATCAATGCATAGACACTTACCCCTACCTACATGTACATATTACCTGACTAACCTGTACCCCCTGTATATAGTTATTCTGTTACTTTTTATTTTATTGTTTACTTTATTTAGTAAATATTTTCTTAACTATATTTCTTAAACTGCATAGTTGGTTAAGGGCTTGTAAGTAATTAATGCACGGTAAGGTCTACCTAGACCTGTTGTATTTGGCGCATGGGACAAATAAAATGTGATGTCATTTGATTGGCTGTGTATGACTTTAATGTTAAATCTAATCTCACTTTAAAGAACCTTATGTTAGAATAGTATGTTTGTTTATTATTATGCATGTCTTCTATAATAGTAACAATACGATCTGCATTGGCTACTCCTGTGTGTCTTAATTATCAGCAAGGTGGCCCTAAAATGGTGTCCCTGTCTGCACATCATGTTTGTGTCCCAAATGGCATTGTATTTCCTAAATAGTGCCCTACTTTTGACCAGGGGCCATAGGGCTGTGGTCAAAAGTAGTGCACTATATAGAGCATTGTCTACAGGTGGACGTTAGATCTTAGTGGTAAAGGTGATCTTTATGCTGGGAATCTTTTCAGACTGGTTAGTTATAAAAGCAACATGTTTCATAGAGCCACGACTGAGATGAGGAGATGTTACCATAACCAAAGATTCACCTTAGAAATGATTTATTTTATAACACATTCTACAAAACACAGTAACTACATACTGTTCCAAACGGATATCCTCAGCATTAACAAAGGCAGAGGAGAAGAAAATAACCCTTAAATTATATACTCATAAACAGGGTGGTAGATTTTTTTATGCCAATTCAACCCTGCACGTTAGAGGCTGCTTCACTATACAGTTGAAGTCGGAAGTTTACATACACTTAGGTTGGACTCATTAAAACTTCTGCGTTCTGTCTCCTAAAGATGAACGTACTTTGGTGCGAAGTGCAAATCAATCCCAGAACAACAGCAAAGGACCTTGTGAAGATGCAGGAGGAAACAGGTACAAAAATATCTATATCCACAGTAAAACCAGTCCTATATCGATATAACTTGAAAGACCGCTCAGCAAGGAAGAAGCCACTGCTCCAAAACCACTACTTTTTGGAGAAATGTCCTCTGGTCTGATGAAACAAAAATAGAACTGTTTGGCCATAATGACCATCATTATGTTTGGAGGAAAAAGGGGAGGCTTGCAAGCCGAAGAACACCATCCCAACCGTGAAGCACGGGGGTGCCAGCATCATGTTGTGAGGGTGCTTTGCTGCAAGAGGGACTGCTGCACTTCACAAAATAGATGGCATCATGAGAAAGAAAAATTATCTGGATATATTGAAGCAACATCTCAAGACATCAGTAAGGAAGTTAAAGCTTGGTCGCAAATTGGTCTTCCAAATGGACAATGACCCCAAGCATTTCCCAAAGTTGTGGCAAAATGGCTTAAGGAAAACATAGTCAAGGTATTGGAGTGGCCATCACAAAGCCCTGACCTCAATCCTATAGAAAATGTGTGAGCAGAATGGAAAAAGCGTGTGTGAGCAAGGAGTCTTACAAACCTGACTCAGATATACCAGCTCTGTCAGGAGGAATGGGACAAAATTCACCCAATTATTTTACCTTTATTTAACTAGGCAAGTCAGTTAAGAACAAATTCTTATTTTCAATGATGGCCTATGAACAGTGGGTTAACTGCCTTGTTCAGGGACAGAACGACAGAGTTTTACCTTGTCAGCTCTCGGTTACTAGTCCAACGCTCTAACCACTAGGCTACCTGCCGTGGGAAGCTTGTGGAAGGCTACCCAAAACATTTGACCCAAGTTAAACAATTTAAAGGCAATGCTACCAAATACTAATTGAGTGTGTTTAAACTTCTGACCCACTGGGAATGTGATGAAAGAAATAAAAGCTGAAATAAATCATTCTCTCTACTATTATTCTGACTTTTCGCATTCTTAAAATAAAGTGGTGATCCTAACTAACCTAAGAATTTTTACTAGGATTAAATGTCAGGAATTGTGAAAAACTGAGTTTAAATGTCTTTGGCTAAGGTGTATGTAAACGTCCCACTTCAACTGTATACAAACACATGGAATCACTGGCCACTTTAATAATGGAACATGAATCACTTTAATAATGTTTACATAGTCCTTTACTCATCTCATATGTATATACTATATTGTATTATACTGTATTTAAGTCAATGCCACTCCGACATTGCTCATCCTAATATTTATATATTTCTTCATTCCATTATTTTACTTTTAAGTTTTGTGTGTATTGTCGTGAATAGTTAGATACTACTGCACTGTTGGAGCTAGGAACACAAGCATTTCGCTACACCCACAATAACATTTGCTAAATATGTGCATGTGACCAATAACATCTGCTAAATATGTGTATGTGACCAATAACATCTGCTAAATATGTGTATGTGACCAATAACATCTGCTAAATATGTGTATGTGACCAATAACATCTGCTAAATATGTGTATGTGACCAATAACATCTGATTTATAGACCTGCATTATTATTATAACGTTTTGCCCAAATAACTTCACACACTTTCAGTTCAAATCTGGGTTGATGGGAATGGGGTGTCATTTAAGACGCAGACCTAGTTACTAAACTGTTAAATCCATCCAGTCTTTGTCCTCTTTCTTCAACAGTTATTTTCTTATTAACATTGGCTATTATCAAACAGCTTCTTATAACTAAGAATTAGAAGTCCTATCAATTTATACCCTAGAATATATTAAACAGTTATATTTGAAGTTTTTTTAATATTATTGAGGAGTAAAATTGTATCCCAAATAGTTGATCTTCTAAAATTACCAATTTAGAGGTTGTCAGTTTGAAACCATTTGATTGGCTGTTGTCCCGTGCCACGGACTCTGCACAACACCATCTGATTGGCTGTTTAACAAAACACCGACAGGTTAAAACGTGAATGTTGTCGAATTTGCCTTCAGTTGAGTTGTCAGTTTAGACCCAGCGTTCTTTATTCTGGTACATTCTGATCGTTGCCAGACACTAGTCTGTTGGGCTATAGAAAATAAAAGTGGGAGGATGGAAGCTATGATTTGTCAACTCCAAGACCTACCGCGTTACATGGAGTCCGAAAACAAGAGTTTCCAACCGTGGCGGGACTACATGAAGCTAGCTGACCTAGTGCGGGAGATGCAGCTAGGAAACTTCACCTCAGAACCGTCAACCGTTGAGGGTCATGACTCCGGGATATGCTCGACCACGGTGGAATTTGAAGAGTTTCCGCCGCGAGCCTTGCTGTCACCGATAACACCTGTGTCGACACCACCCATACGGCACGAAATGGAACCCCTGGATTCCGAAATCGTCCCCCCTGGTCCGAGCAGCACCAAGGGTCCCGAGCTCCCTACAGCAGCGTCCAGATCCTCCGCGGGCACCTGGGGCCAGAGTGGGAGAAAGACGCCGGAGGAGGTGCCATCACCTGAGCGCCAGTTCTGCATCTTCTGCAAACACAACGGGGAGTCTGAGTATGTGTTTGCGTCCCACAGCCTCAAGGACCAGGATGGGGACGTGATGTGCCCGTACCTGCAGCTGAATGTCTGCCCTCTCTGCGGGGCCTCCGGGGCCCAAGCCGCCACCGAGCACCATTGTCCTCGGGTCGAAACCACCTACAGCTCTGTCTATGTCACGTCCAGCGGTGTAAAGTACTTTAGTAAAATACTTGAAAGTACTACTTAAGTAGTTGTTGGGGTATCTGTACTTTACTTGGGCTTCCGAGTGGCGCAGCGGTTTAAGGCACTGCATCTCAGTGCTTGAGGCGTCACTACAGACACCTTGGTTTGAATCCAGGCTGTCATTAACTTGCCTAATTAAATAAAGGTTTTTACTTTTACTTCACTACATTCCTAAAGAAAATGATGTACTTTTTTACTCTGTACATTGTCCCTGATACCCAAAAGTATTAACTTACATTTTGAATGCTTATCAGGACACAACAATTGTTTAATTCACACACTTATCAAGAGAACATCTCTGGTCATCCCTACTGCATCTGATCTGGCCGACTCACTAAACACATGCTTGGTTTGTAAAGGATGTCTTGAGTGTTGGAGTGTGCCCCTGGCTATCTGTAAATGATGTTGGAGTGTGCCCCTGGCTATCTGTAAATGATGTTGGAGTGTGCCCTGGCTATCTGTAAATTAATAAAGAACAAGAAAAAGGTGCCATCTGGTTTGCTTTACATTTACTTTTAGACTTTTACTCAAGTAGTATTTTACCGGGTGACATTCACTTATACTTGAGTCATTTTCTATTAAGGTATCTTTACTTTTACTCAAGTATGACAATTGGGTACTTTTTCCACCACTGGTCAAGTCGGAGAAGCCTAACTCTGGTCCAACAACAATGTGTGCTTTGGGGGACTGTAATGTAAGGAAACAGACACCGTTTCAATCTTGTCAATAGGCAATATTTTACTCCCAAATAATCAAACTAAGTAGGGCAGTTTCTGGATCAGCCCAGTCCTTCTAGAATGCTCCACAGATAGACAATCATCAAGCCATTGTTGTCTTGGCCCCAATCACCATATGAGTCTAGGACCCTGAGATGGGCCGTTAATCATCATTGTTCTGTAAATCAAGGTTAGTGACCCAACCCTGGCAGTCTCCCGTGAATTGATGTGTGCCCAATTGACTTGAGTGGTTTACTATTATTCTGTAAATTTATTGTAAATAAATTGTAAATGGTCACTCAAAACCGGTTCAGGCCAATTTTACAACACAATCTCACATTCAATTCGTGAAAACGCACTCCCGACCACTGCGGAGTGAGTGGCAGTATCCTACTATGTGTCCGTGCAGTCAACTAGTATAATTTTTGTCTGTGACGTAAGTACGATGATGATTACTAAGGTTCTGGTCGTCTGAGACACCAACAAGTAGGCTATACAATAAACAAGATAACTTTAGAATCAAAAAACTAAAGTAATAATAATTAAACAATAAAATAATATATATACAGTAATCATATTTACAAGGAGCGGTTCCAATCTTTTTCACATAGCCTACATCTGTCTGCAGTTGTATTTTACGGGTGATCTTTTCCATTAAATA
Organism: Brachymystax lenok tsinlingensis; assembly: GCA_030435695.1. NCBI lineage: Eukaryota > Metazoa > Chordata > Actinopteri > Salmoniformes > Salmonidae > Brachymystax > Brachymystax lenok. The sequence continues at coordinate 34,925,401 of CM059812.1, read as the reverse complement.
CAGTTCTTTAAGTCTACCACTCCACTCTTCCATAGTATGAATGTCCTCATCTAACCAATGCTCTATAATACATGTCTTGGCTGCAGACAAGAGGATATTCAACAGGTAGGCATTTAGAAACCGTTCATGGATTACTCAAAGTAATGGCCCTCTTTGGGCTCTTTGCCAGGGAACATTTAAAGACATATATGTGTATATATATTTATTTAAAATCAATGGCAATACTGTTTTCTATGCTTGATTTCACTTCATATTTGTGGATATTATTGCGCTCATTGCAGTCAGAAAACAGATGTTGGCCGACCAAAACCCTTGCCTGTGATATGCAGTCATAAAACAGATGTTGGCCGACCAACCCTTGCCGGTGATGTTGCCCATATACATTACCGTTCAAAGGTTTGGGGTCACTTAGAAATGTCCTTGTTTTTTAAAGAAATAAATAATTTTTTGTACACAGCGTTGTACGAGATCTTGAGTTTCTTGGCAATTTCTCACATGGAATAGCCTTCATTTCTCAGAACAAGAATAGACTGATGAGTTTCAGAAGAAAGTTCTTTGTTTCTGGCCATTTTGAGCCTGTAATCGAACCCACAAATGCTGATGCTCCAGATACTCAACTAGTCTAAAGAAGGCCAGTTTTATTACTTCTTTAATCAGCACAGTTTTCAGCTGCGCTAACATAATAGCAAAAGGGTTTTCTAATGATCAATTAGCCTTTTAAAATTATAAACTTGGATTAGCTAACACAACGTGCCATTGGAACACAGGAGTGATGGTTGCTGATAATGGGCCTCTGTCGCCTCTGTAGATATTCCATAAAAAATCAGCTGTTTCCAGCTACAATAGTCATTTACAACATTAACAATGTCTACACTGTATTTCTGATGAATTTGATGTTATTTTCATGGACAAAAATGTTACTTTTCTTTCAAAAACAAGGACATTTGTAAATTACTCCAAACCTTTGAACAGTAGTGTAATAACTTATCTAGGATCAGCTTTCTCTCCCCAAGCCGACCAGAAAATAATGGAGAACTGACCCAAGATCAGTACTGTACATAGGCAACTTTCAACCCAATGTAATGCGGAGTGCGTTCCAGCTCGTCAACACAATCGGCTGCAGGGGAGGTTACTTTCTGTGTTGTTCGACATATCAAATCAAATAAATCACATTTTATTGGTCACATACACATATTTAGCAGATGTTATTGTGAGTGTAGCAAAATGCTTGTGTTCAGTGCAGTAGTATCTAACAATTCACAACAATACACACAAATCTAAGTAAACTAATGTAATTATGAAATATATACATATTAGATCGAACAATGTCAGGAGTGGAATTGACAAAAAATGCAGTAGAATAGAATACAGTATATACATATGATATGAGTAAAGCAGTATGTAAACATTATTTAAACATTATTAAAGTGACTAGTGTTCCATTATTAAAGTGGCCAGTGATTCCAAGTCTAGGGCAGCAGCCTCTAAAGTGCAGGGTTGCGTAACCGGGTGGGAGCTGGCTAGTGATGGCTATTTAACAGTCTGATGGCCTTAAGATAGAAGCTGTTTTTCAGTATCTCAGTCCCAGCTTTGATGCACGTTGCGTTCTGGATGGTAGCGGTGTTTACAGGCAGTGGCTCGGGTGGTTGATGTTCTTGATGATCTTTCTGGCCTTCCTGTGACATCGGGTGCTGTAGGTGTCCTGGAGGGCAGGTAGTTTGCCCCTGGTGATGTGTTGGGCAGACCGCACCCCCTTCTGGAGAGCCCTGCGGTTGCGGGAAGTGCAGTCGCCTTATCAGGCGGTGATACAGCCAGACAGGATGCTCTCAATTGTGCATCTGTGAAAGTTTCTGAGTTTTTAGGGGCGAAGCCACATTTATTCAGCCTCCGGAGGTTGAAGAGGCGCTGTTGTGCCTTCTTCACCACACTGTGTGTGAATGGACCATTTCGGATCATCAGTGATGTGTACGCCGAGTACGACGAGGAACTTGAAGCTTTCCACCTTCTCCACGGCTGTCCCGTCGATGTGGATAGGGGGGTGCTGCTGTTTCCTGAAGTTCACGATCATCTTCTTAGTTTTGGTTATGTTGAGTGAGAGGTTATTTTCCTGGACTACACTCCCAGGGCCCTTACCCTCAACCCTGTAGGCTGTCTTGTCATTGTTGGTAATCAGGCCTACTACTGTTGTGTCATCTACAAACTTGATAATTGAGTTGGAGGCGTGCATGGCCTTGCAGTCATGGGTGAACAGGGAGTACAGGAGGGAGCTGAGAACGCACCCTTGTGGGGCCCCAGTGTTGAGGGGTCAGCGAAGTGGAGGTGCTGTTTCCTACCTTCACCACCTGGGGGCGGCCCGTCAGGAAGTCCAGGACCCAATTGTACAGGGCGGGGTTCAGACCCAGGGCCCCGAGCTTCATGATGATCTTGGAGGGTACTATGGTGTTGAATACTGAGTTGTACTCAATGAACAGCATTCTTACATAGGTATTCCTCTAGTCCAGATAGGGTAGGGCAGTGTGCAGTGCGATGGCATAGCATCGTCTGTGGATCTATTGGGGTGGTAAGCAAATTGAAGTGGGTCTAGGGTGTCAGGTAAGGTAGAGGTGATATTATCATTGACTAGCCTCTCAAAGCACTTCATGATGACAGAAGTGAGTGCTACGGGGCGATAGTCATTTAGTTCAGTTACCTTTGCTTTCTTGGGTACAGGAACAATTGTGGACATCTTGAAGCAAGTGGGGACAGCAGACTTGGAAAGGGAGAGATTGAATATGTCCATAAACACTGCAGCCAGCTGGTCCGCGTATGCTCTGAGGACACGGCTAGAGATGATGTCTGGCCCGGCAACCTTGCAAGGGTTATGCTTAAATCTCTTACTCAAGTGGGCCACGGAGAAGGAGAGCACACAGTCCTTGGTAGCGGGCCGCGTTGGTGGCACTGTGTTATCCTCAAAGCGGGCGAAGAAGGTGTTTTGCTTGTCTGGAAGCAAGACGTCGGTGTCCGCGACATGGCTGTTTTTCAATTTGTAGTCCAGCCACGTCGCGGACAACGCATATAAGAATATCAAAGTAAATGGATCGAAAGAAACGCCTTTCCATGCAGTTTGAATGTATGTTGTTATTTTGTGCAGAATCTGTGTATGTTGATCTACAACTCAGATGATCATCATGATTTCAACAAAGAAGGCGCCTTGGAACGTATCCAATCCTCCCATGCGAACGTCCTCTTTCCTGGTTAAGTGAAGTATGCAACAAAACAATGTGGTTGTAATCGCTAGTATGTAATGTTATGGATAATCAATGTGATTAATAAAGATTCATAGTTTGACACGTTCCTTCTCTACCAATGATTACTGGAATGATTCGATGAACCAGGAGAAATGTTTCCTGACTCTTATTTTAAAACGACATGCTCTAATAGAACTGTAGAGCTGCAGGTCTACAGGCCTAATATCACTATTATATGAACATCACTATTGACAACACAACTGCTATAATAATAACAATAACATCTGCATTGGCTACTCCTGTGTGTCTTAATTATCAGCAAGGTGTCCCTAAAAAGGTGTCCCTGTCTGCACACCATGTGTGTCCCAAATGGCATTGTATTTCTTATATAGTGCACTTGTTTTGACCAGGGGCCATAGGGCTGTGGTCAACAGTAGTGCACTATATAGAGCATTGTCTACAGGTGGACGTTAGATCTTAGTGGTAAAGGTGATCTTTGTGCTGGGAATCTTTTCAGACTAGTTAGTTATAAAAGCAACATGTTTCATAGAGCCACGACTGAGATGAGGAGATGTTACCATAACCAAAGATTCACCTTAGAAATGATTTATTTTAGAACACATTCTACAAAACACAGTAACTACATACTGTTCCAAACGGATATCCTCAGCATTAACAAAGGCAGAGGAGAAGAAAATAACCCTTAAATTATATTATAGCCCGGCTTTATTATTCTAACTTTGTGTCCATATAACTTGACAAACGCTCAGTTCTAATCTGGGTTGATGCTTTGGATCATTGTTCTCAAAGTGATCTTGAGTATTCAAGTCAAAACATAAATACAAAATCTACTTTCAAGTGAGCCTCCGCTATGTGAAGACTGTTACCCATGAACCTTTGGGGGCGTTGCGATGATAGTTCGCTGTAGGTCCCAAATGGCACCTTGTTTACTATATAGTGTACTATAGTTGACCAGAGCCTTATTCCCTATATAGTGTCTATGGGCCCAGGTCAAAAGTAGGGCACTATATAGGGAATAGGGTGCTATTTGGGAGGTACACTAGATCTCAGAGCGTCGTGGGGGGAAGACGCGGCGTGGGGGAGGCCTCGCTGTCTTGTTGCCCCGGCGAAGAGACTCTAACTCCCGATGGGTAGCCATCACTACCCGACTGAAAGAGAAAGGGATGAAGGAGGGAGCGATAGAGAAGGATCGAGGAAAGAAAAGAGAAGGATAGGGGAGGGAGGAAGAGATGCATTGGGGGAGAGTGATATTATTTTCAGTTGCTATTTGTCTGTTTTCACTACTATTTACAAAACATCTGATCACCACTGTCAAGCACATGTAGTTGGTTTGATCTTGAGAGACCTGTGAGATTGCTTTGGAAATGTAAAGAGAGAGATGAACACGTGGCACAGCTAACAGCAGTGAAGGAGGAGAGGAACACATGGCACAGCTAACAGCAGTGAAGGAGGAGAGGAACACATGGCACAGCTAACAGCAGTGAAGGAGGAGAGGAACACATGGCACAGCTAACAACAGTGAAGGAGGAGAGAGGAACACATGGCACAGCTAACAGCAGTGAAGGAGGAGAGGAACACATGGCACAGCTAACAGCAGTGAAGGAGGAGAGGAACACATGGCACAGCTAACAGCAGTGAAGGAGGAGAGAGGAACACATGGCACAGCTAACAGCAGTGAAGGAGGAGGGAGAGGAACACATGGCACAGCTAACAGCAGTGAAGGAGGAGAGAGGAACACATGGCACAGCTAACAGCAGTGAAGGAGGAGAGAGGAACACATGGCACAGCTAACAGCAGTGAAGGAGGAGGTAGAGGAACACATGGCACAGCTAACAGCAGTGAAGGAGGAGGGAGAGGAACACATGGCACAGCTAACAGCAGTGAAGGAAGAGAGGAACACATGGCACAGCTAACAGCAGTGAAGGAGGAGAGAGGAACACATGGCACAGCTAACAGCAGTGAAGGAGGAGAGAGGAACACATGGCACAGCTAACAGCAGTGAAGGAGGAGAGAGGAACACATGGCACAGCTAACAGCAGTGAAGGAGGAGAGGAACACATGGCACAGCTAACAGCAGTGAAGGAGGAGAGAGGAACACATGGCACAGCTAACATCAGTGAAGGAGGAGAGAGGAACACATGGCACAGCTAACAGCAGTGAAGGAGGAGGTAGAGGAACACATGGCACAGCTAACAGCAGTGAAGGAGGAGGGAGAGGAACACATGGCACAGCTAACAGCAGTGAAGGAGGAGGGAGAGGAACACATGGCACAGCTAACAGCAGTGAAGGAAGAGGTAGAGGAACACATGGCACAGCTAACAGCAGTGAAGGAGGAGAGAGGAACACATGGCACAGCTAACATCAGTGAAGGAGGAGAGAGGAACACATGGCACAGCTAACAGCAGTGAAGGAAGAGGTAGAGGAACACATGGCACAGCTAACAGCAGTGAAGGAGGAGAGGAACACATGGCACAGCTAACAGCAGTGAAGGAGGAGGGAGAGGAACACATGGCACAGCTAACAGCAGTGAAGGAGGAGGGAGAGGAACACATGGCACAGCTAACAGCAGTGAAGGAGGAGAGAGGAACACATGGCACAGCTAACAGCAGTGAAGGAGGAGGGAGAGGAACACATGGCACAGCTAACAGCAGTGAAGGAGGAGAGAGGAACACATGGCACAGCTAACAGCAGTGAAGGAGGAGGGAGAGGCACACATGGCACAGCTAACAGCAGTGAAGGAGGAGGGAGAGGAACACATGGCACAGCTAACAGCAGTGAAGGAGGAGAGGAACACATGGCACAGCTAACAGCAGTGAAGGAGGAGAGAGGAACACATGGCACAGCTAACAGCAGTGAAGGAGGAGAGAGGAACACATGGCACAGCTAACAGCAGTGAAGGAGGAGGGAGAGGAACACATGGCACAGCTAACAGCAGAGTTTACAACCTCATCCCCTCCTCTCCTCCTCTCCTGTTTTCTGAGGAGAGTTTCTTATCTATGTGTCCATCTGAGCAGACAGCCATCTAGCCAATCAGAGCTCAGAGATCTGTGGGGCGGATCAGGCTGACTTCTAAAGTTCATTAGGTCAAAGATCATCACTAGGAGAAAGTGGTGAAGACGTAGAAGGATGAAGGGAGAGGAGGGAAAGAGAGGAAGACTCACTTTAGGTAGGAGAGTTCTCTGATCAGGCCACAGACCAGTTCTGTAGCGTCTTCATGCCCTTCGTCTTTCTCCTCTTCCTCTTTCTCACTAGTTAAGGGGAAGAGAGAGACATAGAATGGAACCATTCCCTATATAATACACTACTTTTGACCAGGGCCACATGTGCACTATATAGGGAATAGGGGTTCATCGTAGGCTTTAAAACAAGCAAAAACAAAGTTCTAAAATAGTGTACTGGTTCTAGGAAGATGGATAAATGTAACTGCCCCAAAATAACCCTGGTCCAGTAATGAAATATCTAGATCAGTGGTTATCGCTGGGTACTGCAGGTGATCCGCAGTTTCCGGGGGAATAAAAACAACAATCTTCCTAAAAGAAAAACAGTTGAGGTTAATAATGGTGTTATAAGCCATTTTACATGACTTTTCACAATGCTAATAGTTTATAACAGGCCTTTAATTTATTACGTTCACTGCTAAAATGTAGTACATTTGACAGCCAGTTTATGTGAAAGGAATTCTGCGACTCCGTGAAAGATGGTCCTCAAAAGCCTTGACTGATTTGCTCCCCGGAACAGAAAAGGGAATCGCTGTTCTAGATAGAAACAATGAATGGCTCTCAAGACAATCGTTCACAACTGTTCACCTATGGAAAACACTTTTCTTCCAGCTGTCTGATTGGTTTCTCTTTCATCTGCTGACAGTGACACGTTTGGCTCTGTACTGCAGCACTTTGGGATATGAAATGATACCATGACGTTGAGGTTAAAGTGCAGACTGTCAGCTTCAATTTGAAGGTATTTTCATACATATCAGGTGAACTGTTTAGAAATTACTTTTTTTACACAATCCCCCATTTTAGGGGACCAAAAGTGCAGTACAAATGCAATTATATACACTATATATTCAAAGGTATCTGGACACCCCTTCAGATTAGTGGATTCGGCTGCAGAAATGGTTTGCTGAGATCGGTGTGGAAGAACATGACTGGCCTGCACAGAGCCCTGACCTCAACCCCATCGAACACCTTTGGGATGAATTAGAACACCGACTGCGAGCCAGGCCTAATCGCCCAATATCAGTGCCCGACCGCACTAATGCTCTTGTTGCTGAATGGAAGCAAGTCCCCACAGCAATGTTCCAACATCTAGTGGAAAGCCTTCCCAGAAGAGTGGAGGCTGTTATAGCAGCAAAGGGGGGACCAACTCCATATTAATGCCCATGATTGTGGAATGAGATGTTCGACGAGCAGGTGTCCACATACTTTTAGAAATGTAGTATTAAAGTAGTAAAAAGTAAAGTATTTTGTCCCATATCTATAGCACGCAAATGACGACATCAAGAAATGTCCAAAATGATGGCAACCTCCCAAAGTGCTAGAGTACAGAGCCAAAAATAATAATACTTTTGGAGCGCACTACATGTCCCAAACGGCACCCTTTTCCCTTTATAGTGCACTACTTTTGACCATGGTCCCTGGTCAAAAGTAGTGCACTACGTAGGGAATAGGGTGCCATTTGAGAGGCATTCAGCAGATGATCTAGAAGCAGTGACCAGGCAGGGGATCTTCTCTGCTGTTAGTTTAGAACGGTGAGAAAACACAACTACTGTCTGGCTCAAGGCCCAGAGGTAAAGGTGGAGGAGAGGAGAAGGCGGAGGAGAGGAGAGGTGAAGGCGGAGGAGAGATGAAGGCGGAGGAGAGGAGAGGTGAAGGCGGAGGAGAGGAGAGGTGAAGGCGGAGGAGAGGAGAGGTGAAGGCGGAGGAGAGGAGAGGTGAAGGCGGAGGAGAGGAGAGGTGAAGGCGGAGGAGAGGAGAGGTGAAGGCGGAGGAGAGGAGAGGTGAAGGCGGAGGAGAGATGAAGGCGGAGGAGAGGAGAGGTGAAGGCGGAGGAGAGGAGAGGAAGGCGGAGGAGAGGAGAGGTGAAGGTGGAGGAGAGAAGAGGTGAAGGCGGAGGAGAGATGAAGGCGGAGGAGAGGAGAGGTGAAGCGGAGAGAGAGATGAAGCGGAGGAGAGGAGAGGTGAAGGCGGAGGAGAGAGAGGTGAAGGCGGAGGAGAGAGAGAGGAAGAGGAGAGGAGAGGTGAAGGGAGGAGAGGAGAGGTGAAGGCGGAGGAGAGGAGAGGTGAAGGGAGGAGAGAGAGTGAAGGCGGAGGAGAGAGAGAGGTGAAGGAGGAGAGGAGAGATGAAAGGAGGAGAGAGAGGTGAAGGCGGAGGAGAGGAAGAGGAGAGGAGAGGAGAGAGAGGAGAGGAGAGGAGAGGAGAGGAGAGAGAGAGAGGTGAAGGGAGAGAGAGATGAAGGCGGAGGAGAGGAGAGATGAAGGGAGGAGAGGAGAGAGTGAGAGGAGAGGAGAGGAGGAAGGCGGAGGAGAGGAGAGGTGAAGGGAGGAGAGGAGAGGAAGGCGAGGAGAGGAGAGGAGAGGTGAAGGAGGAGAGAGAGGAGAGGAGAGGAGGAGAGGTGAAGGAGGAGAGAGAGGAAGGAGGAGAGAGAGGAGAGGAGAGAAGAGGTGAAGGCGGAGGAGAGATGAAGGCGGAGGAGAGGAGAGGTGAAGGCGGAGGAGAGGTGAAGGTGGAGGAGAGAAGAGGTGAAGGCGGAGGAGAGGTGAAGGCGGAGGAGAGGTGAAGGCGGAGGAGAGGTAGAAATATCCCTTAATGTACCCTAATTTCCTCTCATCTCTCTCCCACTCTTCCTTTACCACCCCTCTCTTCCTTTACCATCCCTCCTTCTTGTCCTTCTCTTTCTCACTCTCCCATCCCTCCTTCTCATCCCCTCTCTCCCACTCTTCCTTTACCATCCCCCCTTCTCGTCCCTCTCTCTCACTCTCCCATCCCTCCTTCTCGTCTCTCTCTCACATCCCTCCTTCTCGTCTCTCTCTCACATCCCTCCTTCTCGTCTCTCTCTCCCATCCCTCCTTCTCGTCCCTCTCTTTCTCACTCTTCCTTTCTCATCTCCTCATCTACCTGCCCCCTCATCTGCATATCAGCACTTCTCTCCTCCTCTCATGCCCGCAGCTAACCCCCCCTCTCACGTCAGAGTGATGGTGTTGAGTTGAGAGTCAGTCACGTAGTCCAGAACCAGCGCTCCAAACGGGTCAACAACAGCAGCATCATCATCGTCTCTGGCCAGGTCTGGGGCGGTGGACTGAAATACACAAACAATCAGGACTCAAACAAAAACAAACAAACAAAGTAACAAACAAAGACGTCAACAAAAACACTCACATGGTTGTTCTCCTCCGAGCCACCAGGTGTCACTGCAGCCTGGTTGTGCCCCTCCCTTCCAGGACCTGGCTTTGTGGGGGGAGGCATGGTGGACTCTCCTCTGTCAGCCGGGGCCAGGCTGAGTGCCCGGGGGACGGCCACAGTCCCAGCCCCTGCCCCATCTTCAGCCCCCCTCTCTCTCTGGGTAGGTGAGCTCTGAACCTCTCCGTGGTCCTCCCTCTCTGCCCCAGTCTCCAGAGGGATAGAGGTAGGGGTGGTGATGGAGGATGGTGTAGGGGCTCTAGGGGGGCTCTCCTCTGGCTCATTAGACCCACAGCCCCCCCTGTCCCTCTCCTGGTTCTTCTCCACAACCCCCTCTGTGTCTAGCTCTACTTCCCCCAACACCACAGGCTGCTCACTGCCCAGTGGGTCCACCTCCAGGCCGGTCCGGAGACCCTCTCCTGTGACCTGCTCTGGCCCAGAATAAGCCACTTCGCTGGGGCCTGCATGGCTTTTCTCTCCCCCTGACTGAAGCTGCTCTTCCTTCTCCTCCTCTTCCTTCTCCCCCTCTTCCTTCTCCTCCTCTTCCTTCTCCTCCTCTTCCTCTTTCATCCTCTGCTCAGCGGATGGAAGGATGAATGAAAGGAGGGTCGGATCAGAGGATGCTGCTGCTGTAGTTCCCTCTACAGCCACCAGGTTGGCACCACCACCACCACTTTCACCACTCTGCCCAATGTCCTCCTCTCTCTCTTTCTCCACGTTCTCCTCCTCCGCTTTCCTCACCAGCGCCATATCTTCTCCCTCCCTCCCTCCTTCCGTCACACTCTTTCTTTCCTTCTGCCAATCCTCCTCTATTCCTCTCCTCCTCTCCCTCTCTCCCAGACCACACATCCCCATTCTCCTTCTCCTCTTCTTCACTGGTGCTTCCGCAGATCTGTCCTCCTCCACTGGCCCCTCCCTCCCACCACCCAGACAAACACCTCTGTCATCTATCGCCTCCTGCTGTTCACTGTCAAACTCCTCCATTTTGGGCTTCGGGCTCTTCTCTCCACATTGCTCCTCTTCCTTGTCGGTTTGACTGTCCCCGTCCCCAACGCTGACCTCCTTGGAGGGCTGTGGGGGGGGGGGCTGTGCTACAGTCAGTGGGTGTGGGGGGGGGCTGGGGAACCTCTGGGTCTTGATGTCTTCTTCTTCCCTACCCTCGTCATCTTTAACGGAGGACTCCACACTATGGTCTTCCTGTGGACTATCTCCACCATCCTGATTGGTTGGAACTGACTCCTCTGTGCCCGCCCCCCTCCACAGCCCCTCCAATGGCCTGTTCTCCCTCGAAGCCAGTCACAACCGGACTTTCCTCCACTGGATCACCCTCTTGCTTGGGTGCAGTGGTATCTCCCGCTTTGTTAGCCTGCTGAGATGGATGAGTAGTACAGCCCGTCAGAGGGCGGTGGGGATCTTTAGGAGAGGTGGTTTTTAACACTGTTCCCTCAGTGTCCTGCTGCACACAGCAAAGGAGGAATCAGTTAGAACATAGCAACATTTGAATTGTAACTGACAAAAGCTCAACCAGCATATGTAACTTCTGTTGGCTACCTGTTCTAGGTGTGAGGGAGGTGCTTCCACTGTCACTCCAGAGGGGGCGCTCTCCTCTGACTCATCACAGCACTTTCTCTTCCTTGACCTGAGTGACCTAGGCTGGGGAGGTGTGAAACCTGGAGAGAAAATGTAAACTTTATGCTAAGGAAATGTCCTTTATTAATATTTATTTTTCACATACATTAGCAAGCAAACAGGTGGACCGGCAACCTTTCACTTAGTTTTTCGGTATCTGGCCAGCTGCATCCCACCCTGCATCCCCCTGCTGGTTTGCTTCTGAAGCTAAGCAGGTTTGATCCTGGATGGGAGATCAGATTCTGCTGGAAGTGGTGTTGGAGGGCCAGTAAGAGGCACTCTTTCCTCTGGTCTAATTTTTTTTTATCCCAATGCCCAGGGCAGTAATTGGGGACATTGCCCTGTGTAGGGTGCTGTCTTTTGGATGGGATGTTAAATGGGGGTTCTGACTCTCTGTGGCCACTAAAAGATCCCATGGAACGTATTGTAAGAGTAGGGGTGTTAACCCTGGTGTCCTGGCTAAATTCCCAATCTGGCCTTCATACTATCATGGTCACCTAATCAACCCCAGCTTCCAATTGACTCATTCACCCCCTCTCCTGTAACTATTCCCCAGGTTGTTGTGGTAAATGACAATGAGTTTTCAGTCAATTTACCTGGTTAAATAAATACTAAAAAAATCTCTGATAAATTAAACTATGTTGGATGGAAGTTTTATGTCTCGGCAGGTCCAGGTATTCACTTTATGAATAAATGATTTCAACCAATGAAAGCATTGGAGATCATTTAAGCCCCAATACACCGTTGATGTGAATTTAATGGGGGCTATTTCAGCCTTACTTGTGGTTTGCTTTCGTTTTTTGGTCATCCTCCCAAGCTAGCTCTTCTAATGCCATGCAAAAACAAAACAGAGACAACGAGTCAGTTGGCTAAGTTAGCTAACAATGATCTGCCAATTAGATATCAGATATCATGACACTGGCAAAACATCTCATTCAAAACCAAGACAACTAGCCAATAACATCCAGCTAATACTTTTGAATTTTGATGGTAGATTTGAGTTTCTCCTCAAGCTCTTGGTGTGGTCACAACTGCAGCTAGCTAGCCTACCTGGCAGTGCAGATCAAGACGGATTGGGAGTGGTCTCTCTTGCTAGCTTAGCTATCAAACGTTTGGCTCTCTCACTGAAACATACAGCTACAGTGCATACCCAGCACAAATGGCTTGATAAGACTAAAACAAATCTAATGTGCAGTGACGAATCTGAGATTTCTACACAGAACTTTGACTGGACCTCACAGCTCAACACTTGGAATATTTTTCAGCGTCATTCAAACGCCGTAAAGCAAGGTAGTCGCGTTGCCAATGGTTACCCAATGCAGGAAGCAGGAAGTAGCCAATGTACACACCTTTTCGTGTTTTTTAATAGCTCACTAACTAACAAATATTCATACGTGACTAGCGCTCTCTCATATGTTTTCGAAATGATCAGTCGTCGTATGGACTAAGAAAGCGCTCAACACATGGTCCGTGGATAGCGTATGACAAGGTAAAGCAAAGCTTTTAGTGGCAATGTTTACAAATGACATGGCAGCTTCTAGCAAGCTAACATTAGCTAGTTAACAAGCGAACTACTCCAAGTCAGAGCTGCTCAACACAGAATGAGGAGAAACAACAGTTGTGCCATGGGGTGATGCTATGCATTTGCTGTTGATAGCTAGCGAACTGCTAACGTCGCCGTGCTAATTAGTTGCTAAGCGATGTCAGAGACCGACACAAAACGTGAGCAGTCAACGAACGTGTTATTACCAGCCACGATATCAATGAAATGTACCCAGCTAGCTAAATGCAGTGTGAATTCAACAAAGTCCTGTAGCTAGCTGTCCATTTTTGCCTGTCAGTACGTGTACGATAAAAGCTGAATATAGCTAACTACTGGAACTATTTCCCAGATGTTACAATATGTCTCTTTGGTTCTACTGTGTTGTTGTTGTGGCGGCACAGGTCTGTTGACAAGGTTCTCTCCATGAGTCACAGTCGGAACCCCCCGCCCAGGGGACAGGGGGCAGCGCGAGCCAAACAGGTAATGTAATTTTGATCATTGATTTGATAATTAATGATCATTGATAACACTAGTCATTTGTGCTTTCAATTCTCTTTCTTTCTCCCTCTCTCTGTCGCTCTAAGATGGGGCTGCTCCTGGATCTGTCTCCAGATGGAGGGATGGATGAAGGAGGAAACGAAAAAGAGCTGGAGGCGGAGCTACTGGCTCTGATGGGCGGGTCCCAGGGGAAGAGAGGGAGAGGAAAATGTGAGGGATCATCCTAATCGTCATCATCCTCACCCATTATCTTCTCCCAATCCTGTATGAAATAACTTCCACAGACCCTACCACTAGAACCGGGTTGATACTGTGTGTGTGTGTGTGTGCCTGCCTGCCTCTCCACAGCTCCAGTTCCCATGGCTGACATCGAGCGTATGGCGGCTCTGTGTATGAAGGACCTTGATGAGGAGGATGATGTTGGGGATGATGATCTGGAGGATGACGATGATCTCCTGGTATCCACCATGTTTACACTCTTCTTCACACTTCTCTTGTCCTTTATTTTCCTCCTATCTGTTGTTGTTTCATTCCCAATGGCAACACTTTTCCTAAATTCTGTGTGTGTGTGTGGCTGTGTGTGTTTATGCATTTATGTGTCTGTATCCATCCCCAGGCTGAGTTGAATGAGGTCTTGGAGGACGATGATGATGAAGAGGTTCAGAAACCTGCCACCCCTCCCAGCTCTAACTCCACCCCCCGCTCCACCCCCAGCACCCCTAGTGGTACAACCGGGCTGGAGGCCCACCTGGCTGAACGCATTGACATGTACCAGACGGCCATCTCCAACGCCAAGGCCGAGGGGGAGACCAGCAAGGCTCGCAGATACGACCGCGGATTGAAGGTGAGCCAGAGACCATGGGCTGGTTGTATGATGATGTGTCTCGGAGTAAGAGTGCTGATCTGTGACCAGTTTCCCTTAAGATTCTAATGAACGAAACAGGATGGACCTGATCCTAGATCAGCATTCCTATGAGACACTTGATACATACGGCTCCAGGAACTTGGAATTATCCCAGATTCATCTAGCCATATGTAAACCTGTGATTCGACACGTGAAGGTCTACTTTTCCTTTCAGCTGAATTGTATGTTTGCTTGCTTGTCGTCTCCCCCTAGACGTTGCAGTCCATGATGACGTCAGCCAAGAAAGGAAAACCAGTCAACGAAGAGGAAATCCCGCCTCCTGTCTCCACAGGTGGAAAGCCTGCCCCAGCCCCCGTGCAGCAGCCTGAACCAATCAAAGAGCGGGGGCCGCCAACCCCAGTGCTGACGCCCTCCCCGTTCACCAATCAGAAGCCTCTGAGGGAGGCTCCGCCTGTTGCCCCGCCTCCTAAGCCCCGCCTCCTGGTCCCACCTCAGAAATACACTGCCGTTACCCCGGATACGCCCGCTATCTCCCCCCTCACCCCCATTCAACCAGACGCACGGCACTCAGGTAGATCACACACAATTTTGAAGACAGATACCAGCTTGAAGACAGACACCAACCTGTAACTGTCACCGCAGTCCCCTAAGCAACGGAACATTCTGGTTGTTATATCATTCTCTCTCTCCCTCCTCTCTCTCTCCCTCCTCCCCTCTCTCTCTGTAGAGTTGAAGCAGTGTGTTCTGAACAGACAGAGGGAGTATAAGCTGGCAGCCCTCCACGCCAAGCAGGGAGGAGAGTCAGAGCTGGCCAGACAACACTACCACATCGCCAAGGTACCCCACACACTAGTGGTTAAAGGACCTCCATGGACCTCCACTAGAGGTTAAAGGACCTCCATGGACCTCCACTAGTGGTTAAAGGACCTCCATGGACCTCCACTAGGGGTTAAAGGACCTCCATGGACCTCCACTAGGGGTTAAAGAACCTCCATGGACCTCCACTAGGGGTTAAAGGACCTCCATGGACCTCCACTAGGGGTTAAAGGACCTCCATGGACCTCCACTAGGGCTTCAAATTGGGATCCTTAACGTTAAGAAAAAGACCTAAAAAAAGTCTAAGTGCAGTTCTCACAGAATATATATTCTTTATATCCTAACTAGACGATAGGTGATAACGTCCTGGGGAAAGTAGTGTCATTTCAAAGGTTGATTCAGCGATATGAAGTAGATGCAGAGTGTAAACGGCATAGTGGGTCAATTTCCGCAACAAGTAAGGGCGTTGAAGCGCGAGGTTCAACTTCTCTATTTTGGTGCCCTGTCTACCACGCTGTGAAGCGAACCAGTGCACATGCGCAGAGACTGTGTGAGAGCCAAGTGTTGCATCTTGCTCATGTCAATATCCTAGTCTAGAGCTCTGCATTACTGAAGTTGGGAGACATTGCAAGCCAAGAAGTTGCGAGATACAGCATTCCATTGCGAGATACAGCTTTTGATTGCCGATAGATAGACCTAGTGCACGGTTCTGACTGTCTGCCTGGT
Source organism: Brachymystax lenok tsinlingensis (assembly GCA_030435695.1). NCBI lineage: Eukaryota > Metazoa > Chordata > Actinopteri > Salmoniformes > Salmonidae > Brachymystax > Brachymystax lenok. The sequence continues at coordinate 34,909,677 of CM059812.1, read as the reverse complement.
GGCTGACCTGCCTATACTGATAAAGGCCCAGTGCACGGTTCTGACTGTCTGCCTGGTGGCTGACCTGCCTATACTGATAAAGGCCCAGTGCACGGTTCTGGCTGTCTGCCTGGTGGCTGACCTGCCTATACTGATATAGGCCTAGTGCACGGTTGCCTGGTGGCTGACCTGTCTCGTGCACGGTTCTGACTGTCTGCCTGGTGGCTGACCTGCCTATACTGATAAAGGCCCAGTGCACGGTTCTGGACTGTCTGCCTGGTGGCTGACCTGCCTATACTGATATAGGCCTAGTGCACGGTTCTGACTGTCTGCCTGGTGGCTGACCTGCCTATACTGATATAGGCCTAGTGCACGGTTCTGACTGTCTGTCTGGTGGCTGTCCTGCCTATACTGTGCCCCCTCCCTCTCTCTCTCTGTCCCTCGCTAGCTCGCTATGAAAGATTTGAGTGTTTGTGTACGGCAACTAATCATTCTTCTCCTATCTAAAAATACTGAATCTTAGGAGTTGATTCCTAGCGAAGTCGAATCTTGACACTCAGAAATGGAAGTTGACACCTGGAGTCGCGGTGCAAGGAGTCGAGGAATCAATTATTTTGAAGTCGACTCTCCACCACTACGTCATCATCGTTAACAGTGTCAAAGATGGCAGAGAAAGACGAGACAGCAGTGAAGTCCTGAATGGCAAAACGTCTGGAAGTTAGATGAGAAGGACATGCACACTTTCCCAGGTGTTTGATGGACAGTAGTGGTAGTGGTGGAAAAAGTACCCAATTGTCATACTTGAGTAACAGTAAAGACACCTTAATAGAAAATGACTCAAGTCACTCGGCAAAATACTACTTGAGTACTATCAAAAGTAAAGGTATAAATCATTTCAAATTCCTTATATTTAGCAAAAACGTCCTATTTTTTAAATGTACAGATAGCCAGGGGCGTGTGTGTTTAGTGAGTCGGCCAGATCAGAGGCAGTAGGGATGAGATGTTCTCTTGATAAGTGTGTGAATTGGATCATCTTCCTGTCCTGCTGAGCATTCAAAGTGGAACAAGTACTTTTGGAGTCAGGGAAAATGTACGGAGTAAAAAGTCCATTATCTTCTTAGGAATGTAGTGTTGTAGAAGTAAACAAGGTGCTGTTCCTGTCCGACTAGATGCCAGCTGTTGCATTGCATCAACCAATAGCTGCGTGCCACGTCATCGACTGCTCAGTCTGACATCAAGTTGCTGTATCACATGATGTGGTTAGCTGATATGTTCAACACCTATCCCAGTGGAGGCTGCTGAGGGGAGGACGGCTCATAATAATGGCCGGAGCGAATGGCATTGAGCACCTAGAAACCATGTGTTTGATGTATTTGATACCATTCCACTAATTCCGCTCCAGTCGTTACCACGAGCCCCGTCCTCCCCAATTAAGGTGCCACCAACCTCCTGTGACCTATCCAGCCATTGTGAGATCTGGCATGTTGGCCATGTACAGGAGCACACCCACCTGACTACACCTCTTCACCTCCTCTCCCTCTCCACCACCTCTTCACCTCCTCTCCACCACCTCTCCCTCTCCCTCTCCTCCCCTCTCCCTCTCTACCACCTCTCCCTCTTCTCTCCCCCTCTACCACCTCTCCACCTCCTTTCGCTCTCCACCTCCTCTCCACCACCTCCTCTCGCTCTCCACCTCCTCTCCCTCTTCACCTCCTCTCCCTCTCCACCACCTCTTCACCTCCTCTCCCTCTTCACCTCCTCTCCACCACCTCTTCACCTCCTCTCCCTCTCCACCACCTCTCCCTCTTCACCTCCTCTCCACCACCTCTTCACCTCCTCTCCCTCTCCACCACCTCTTCACCTCTCCCTCTTCACCTCCTCTCCACCACCTCTTCACCTCTCCCTCTTCACCTCCTCTCCACCACCTCTTCACCTCTCCCTCTTCACCTCCTCTCCACCACCTCTTCACCTCCTCTCCCTCTCCACCACTTCACCTCTCCCTCTTCACCTCCTCTCCACCACCTTTTCACCTCCTCTCCCTCTTCACCTCCTCTCCCTCTTCACCTCCTCTCCACCACCTCTCCACCTCCTCTCCCTCTTCACCTCCTCTCCCTCTTCACCTCCTCTCCACCACCTTTTCACCTCCTCTCCCTCTTCACCTCCTCTCCCTCTTCACCTCCTCTCCCTCTTCACCTCCTCTCCACCACCTCTCCACCTCCTCTCCCTCTTCACCTCCTCTCCCTCTTCACCTCCTCTCCACCACCTCTTCACCTCCTCTCCCTCTCCACCACCTCTCCTTGTACAGAATCTAGACCCGGTAGTAGAGGCGTTGGACAGAGGGGAACCAGTGGACCTCAGCTCTCTACCTCCCCCTCCAGGTGCGTGTGGCTTATCAATGACACCCTATTCCATATATATAGTCCAATTACACCCTATTCACTATATAGTGCACTACTTTTGACCAGGGCCTATAGGGTGCCATTTGGAACTCATCCCTAAAGACCTGCTAGAGCCTAGAAGACCAGGGTCCGTATTCATGGTGTCTCAGTCTCCGAGAGAGTGTTGATCTGGGATCAGTTTTCCCTTTTAGATCACAATGAAAAAGATGACATGGGGAACCTGATCCTAGATCCGCACTCCTACTCTGAGACGCTTAGTACATTCCGCCCTGACCCCTAAACATCTGATCTCTAAACAGCGTAACTCCTCTTTCTTCTCATCCCTCTCTCTCTCTCTCTCCTCAGGAAATGCAGTGGTAGAGCGTTCAGCTCCTCCTCCTCCCCAGTCTTCCTCCAGACCCTCCCCTGCTGCTCCCCCTGCAGCTCCCCCGGTGGCCGACTCCGGTAACACACATAACATGAATAATAATGATAATAAGAATAATGGATTGGATGTATCAAGGCCTTTCTAAAGGGGGAAATCACCTCATCCATCACCAGTGTGGAGCTCCCATCTGGTTGATGCACGCCAACCATTTTGTGCCAGGTCGCTCAGTGGAGACGTGTGTGTGTGTGTGTGTGACAGCCCTCCCAGCCCCAGGCAGCGTAGGGGAAGCGTTACAACAGAGGATGGACAGATACAAAGCTGCAGCAGAGGGGGCCAGGAGCAAAGGAGACGACCGCAAGGCACGCATGCACCAGCGCATCGTCAAGGTACACACACACACACATCAAAGAAATGACTGGTGGTACACACACACAAATAATGAGAAAGACCACCAAAAGTTCCATGCTTTTGACAGCAGAAACATCTCACGCAAACACCGTAATGTATACCTGCTTGGATATATCGTGCTAATGTTTTCTCTCTCTGTGTGTGTGTGTAACAGCAATACCAGGACGCCATCAGGTCTCATAAGGCTGGACGACCAGTCAACCTGGCTGATCTTCCTGTACCACCAGGTAACATGCATTTAGCAGCAGCTTTTATCATGTACATTTCTGTCATTTATCAGATGCTCTTATTCCCCGTGGGAATCGAACCCACAACCCAGGCGTTGCAGGCGCCGTGCTCTACTTTTACTGTGTATGCAAGTAGCGTGCATTTAGCGTGTATGCCGTAGCGTGTTTTTAGTGTGTACTCCGAAGTGTGTTTTTTGCGTGTATGCCGTAGCGTGTTTTTAGTGTGTACTCCGTAGCGTGTTTTTAGCATGTACTCCGTAGTGTGTTTTTGGTCTCTGTGTTTACTATGTACTGTGTTGTTGTGGCCCAGGCTGTCCTCCGCTGCAGGGCTCAGAGAGCAGCCAGCAGAACTTCATGGGCGTCCTGGAGACGGCCATGAAACTAGCCAATCAGGACGCAGACGCAGAGGACGAGGACGGACCAGGGGAATTGGCCAAGGTAACCACCATGACCTATGACCCTGACACGCATGATGTCATGAAATTTCTTGACGCTTAAGATTGTTCTGGAAAGTGGGAAAATATGGATACTATGTCCTAGACACGCAGAATAGGTAGTATGTTCATGTTTACAATATTTAACTTCTGTTCACTTAACACTCTCTCTCTCTCTCTCTGTGTCTCTCTCTGTGTCACCCCCCCCCAGCCTGCAGTGGGAGCTCCAGTCCAGAAAGGCAAAGCCCTGACCCCTTCCACACCAGGTTCTGGAGGCAACACAACACAGGGCTCCAGACTGGGGCTTAAAGGTGTTTGTATGTTGGTGTCAGTTTGAATGTCAATGTGTCGATATGTGTGTGTACATATTCATATGTGTTAGATTTATCCCTTGACATGAACAAATTCATTCTCCCATTGACACCTCTACATTAGCCACTCTGTCTCCCTACACACATAAACACACGCACACTTTCCCCCCTCCCCCACACTCACACATACATCCACATCCCTCCTCCTCCTCCCTGTGACGTCCCTTCCTGTGGTGCAGCCCAGCAGCAGTTGGACTTCCTGTTGCTGCGGCGGCAGGCGTTCGTCCGCGCGGCGCTGCGTTCTAAACAGATGAAGGACATGCAGGGAGCAGCGGTCCATCTCCGACACGCTAAAGGACTGGACCAGATGATCAGCGCCACCAAGGGGGGGCCTGCCTGTAGACATCACCAAGGTGTGTGTTTGAGGTGGTGGAGGGTCACCTTTCACAAATCCCCAGGTTTTCCAGAAATCCAGGAATCTGCAGGGAATAATAAAGTAGGAAATCTTCAACCAGCATTTTGGGGGAAGTGTTTTAGTTTTGCATCACTAGGAGGACTGTGTGTGTCAAGGTTAAGGAGGGCAGGGAGACGGGAGGGAGGAACATTGAGACTGCAGGAGAGGAGCCAGGAACAGATGGAGAGGACAGGGGGAGACCAAGACACCTGTGTGTGTGTGTGTGTGTGTGTGTGTGTGTGTGTGTGTGATATAATCTCCTGCTGTTGACTTTTCACACCTCTCTTTCTCTCTACCTCTCTCTATTTCCACTTCATTTTCTTCTCCTCTACTACACACCTCTCTTTTTGTGTTGGTGTGTGTGTCGGTGTGTGTGTGTGGTGTGTGTGTGTGGTGTGTGTGTCGGTGTGTGTGTGTGGTGTGTGTGTCGGTGTGTCTACATGTTTGTTATGTGTTAAATTCATCCCTTGACATTAACAATTTCACACACACTTACCCCCCCCCACACACACACACACACACATTCATATTCCTCCATCTCTTTCTCTCCTTCTTACTCCCTCCTCCTCTCTCTCACTCCTCTATCTCTCTTCCTCATCCTCTCTTCCTGTCTCTCTCATTGATTTATCCATCCGTCTCACTCTCCCCTGTCTCCTCTCCCCCCTCCACCTCTCATCCCCCCTTTCCACTCCTCTCTCTGATTCAGAGATTTAGGTTAAATACGGAAGACACATTTTTGGTTGAATGCGTTCCGTTGTAGAACTGACTAGGTATCCCCTTCCCGTTTCCTCCCACAGGTCCCCAGTGCTCCAGTCAGTGAGGAGGACTACTCTCTGGCTCGGTCTTCTTCCTCTCCTCGCTCCTCAGAGCAATACAGCAGCCTCATGGAGCTCCTCCGACAGCAGCACCAGGTTATTACAACTCTTATGACATGCTTATTAACACTTATGACAACTTATTTAACAGCACACCCCTTCAGCATATATTTAAAACAATATATTTATATAGCACCTCACGAACAATAAATGCCCCATTGAACAGTATAAGGTGTATAAAGGTGTTGTACTGAGATATATATGTATTTGGACACACCTTCTCATTCCAAGCTGTCGTCAAGGCAAAGGGTGGCTACTTTGAAGAATCTAAAATAGAAAATATATTTTGATTTGTTTAACACTTTTTTTGGTTACTACATGATTCCATATGTGTTATTTCATAGTTTTGATGTCTTCACTATTATTCTACAATGTAGAAAATAGTAAAAATAAAGAAAAACCCTGGAATGAGTAGGTGTGTCCAAACTTTTGACTGGTACTATAGATATATTTATATATACAGTTGAAGTCGGAAGTTTACATACACTTTGGTTGGAGTCATTTCAACCACTCCACAAATTTCTTGTTAACAAACTATAGTTTTGGCAAGTCGGTTAGGACATCTACTTTGTGTATGACACAAGTAGTTTTTCCAACAATTGTTTACAGACAGATTATTTCACTTATAATTCACTGTATCACAATTCCAGTGGGTCATAAGTTTACATACACTTAGTTGACTGTGGCTTTAAACAGCTTGGAAAATTCCAGAAAATGATGTTAGGGCTTTAGAAGCTTCTGATAGGCTAATTGACATAATTTGAGTCAATTGGAGTTGTACCTGTGGATGTATTTCAAGGCCTACCTTCACACTCAGTGCCTCTTTGCCTGACATCATGGCAAAATCAAAAGAAATCAGCCAAGACCTCAGAAAAAAACATTGTAGACCTCCACAAGTCTGGTTCATCCTTGGGATCAATTTCCAAACGCCTGAAGGTACCACGTTCATCTGTACAAACAATAGTACGCAAGAATAAACACCATGGGACCACGCAGCCGTCATACCGCTCAGGAAGGAGACGCGTTCTGTCTCCTATAGATTAACGTACTTTGGTGCGAAAAGTGCAAATCAATCCCAGAACAACAGCAAATGACCTTGTGAAGATACTGGAGGAAACAGGTACAAAAGTATCTATATCCACAGTGAAACGAGTCCTATATCGACATAACCTGAAAGGCCGCTCAGCAAGGAAGAAGCCACTGCTCCAAAACCGCCATAAAAAAATCAAGACTACGGTTTGCAACTGCACATGGGGACAAAGATTGTACTTTTTGGAGAAATGTCCTCTGGTCTGATGAAACAAAAATAGAACTGTTTGGCCATAATGACCATTGTTATGTTTGGAGGAAAAAGGGGGATGCTTGCAAGCCGAAGAACACCATCCCAACCGTGAAGCACAGGGGTGGCAGCATCATGTTGTGGGGGTACTTTGCTGCAGGAGGGACTGGTGCACTTCACAAAATAGATGGCATCATGAGGAAGGGAAATTATCTGGATATATTGAAGCAGCATCTCAAGACATCAGTCAGGAAGTTAAAGCTTGGTCGCAAATGGGTCTTCCAAATGGACAATGACCCCAAGCATACTTCCAAAGTTGTGGCAAAATGGCTTAAGGACAACAAAGTCAAGGTATTGGAGTGGCCATCACAAAGCCCTGACCTCAATCCCATAGAAAATTTGTGGGCAGAACTGAAAAAGCATGTGTGGGAAAGGAGGCTTACAAACCTGACTCAGTTACACCAGCTCTGTCAGGAGGAATGGGCCAAAATTCACCCAACTTATTGTGGGAAGCTTGTGGAAGGCTACCCGGAACGTTTGACCCAAGTTAAACCATTTTAAAGGCAATGCAACCAAATACTAATTGAGTGGATGTGAACTTCTGAACCACTGGGAATGTGATGAAAGAAATAAAAGCTGAAATAAATCATTCTCTCTACTATTATTCTGACATTTCACATTCTTAAAATAAAGTAGTGATCCTAACTGACCTAAGACAGGCAATTTTTACTAGGATTAACTTGTGAATTGTGAAAAACTGAGTTTAATTGTATTTGACTAAGGTGTACGTAAACTTCCGGCTTCACTGTATATATATCAGTCCAACACGTCGTTAATGACACATGACCTGTTTCTCTCTACAGAAATGTCTGGGTTACTCCCAGCAGTTCACTCACATGGGAAGCGTGGCCGAGACCTCCAGGTTAGTGGCAACAATTTGTGTGCGAGTGTGCGTAAGTACACCAAGCACATCAAGAGGTTCAAAGAATTACCCGACTGATAAAAATAGTCAATTCAATACATATTTATTATAAAACAGATGTGTTTAAAAAGAGGTTCAAATACAGACCGTGTTAAAAGGTCATTAAAACAGCCAAGACCTGCACACCACACAGTATGTATAGGAGGTCTACCTCATTCCTCCCACTGTTCAGAAACACTCTTTAAAGAGACACACAATAATTAGGATCAGGTGTCGCCATTTAGTAGGTGTGGCCATTTAGCAGGTGTGGCCATTTAGCAGGTGTGACCATTTAACAGGTGTGGCCATTTAGCAGGTGTGACCATTTAGCAGGTGTGGCCATTTCATAGGCATGGCCATTTCGTAGGTGTGGCCATTTCGTAGGCGTGGCCATTTCGTAGGCGCGGCCAATTAGGAGGCGTGGCCAACACACCTGAACACACTCAAATTGACACAACAAATATTTGAAACTGTTGAGTGTGATGATACACCTATGGCAATGGCCCAACTACTGTAACACACATGTAACAAATAAACACATTTAACAAATATAAGTGAAGATGCATTGAATTTAAGGAAATGCCATCTTCACAGTGTGTGTACCGTGTGTGTGTGTGTGTGTGTGTGTGTGTGTGTGTGTGTGTGTGTGTGTGTGTGTGTGTGTACCGTGTGAGTCAGGGTGGGATACGTAACTTTTTGGTCCACCATAATCACACCCCAAAATAATAACGGATGAGCATGCTGTGTAATGTTTCCAAAACAAGAAATGAATCACTAGTAAGAAGTAATGTGGTATATTGCTTAATTCCATTTCATTTTTGTAACCTGCGTCTTTTAACCAATGTATGCTAAAATAAATGATTTAGATACTATAGTAAAAACAGATAAACAGTTCTACAAATGAACATTAACGAAGTGCCTGCCCTACCTGCCACAAAATGCTGAGTGATACGGATTATTTATTATTGTAGTTCAAGGCTCTACACGGATGTGTTTTTCAAGGAGGACATGATCTGCTTCTAAGTAGAAATGTAGAAGCACACAAACAAATCTAGGAGAACAATTTAGTATTTGAGTGTTTTAATGATAAGAAAGTTACTAAAAAGTTAATTAATAATTTTTTTTGGAGTGGTCCATGCTCAATCAAGCACAATCATTAGGCGAGACAGAAATTGTCAGCTGGCCCTTTAAGGGACGGGTCGTTACCATGGTAACCGTGGCACTTGCTTCTCTGTGACGGAATGACGTCTCCCTAGCAGCGGACAGTTGCAGCAAACTCAAACTAACATTGAAAAACAACCTAGCGTGTGAACAAAACATTGTAACTGGCCAAGAAGCACGAAGTCACACGTCAGTAGCCTTGTAAATTCCACCGATTTGATTTCTACATGTGGGTTTTGGATTTAAAAAACAGTTCCCAAATGCTCTGTTTGACCACCCGCCAACGTGGCTGGTGGAATAGACATTCAACCCCGCCAATGACAACATCTACCCCCATTTGGCGGGTGTGAACCCTGTGTACTGTGTGTGTGTAATGTGTGTGTGTGTTGCTGTTGTCAGGTTTGAGAAGCTGGCAGAGGAGTGTATGCAGAACATTGAGGTACTGAAGATGGCCCATGCCAAGGGCCAACCTGTCCCCAAATACCACACTGAGGAGAGGACCTTCAACACTGTCAAGTACTATACTGTTACTAACACATTAATACCACACTGAGGAGAGGACCTTCAACACTGTCAAGTACTATACTGTTACTAACACATTAATACCACACTGAGGAGAGGACCTTCAACACTGTCAAGTACTATACTGTTACTAACATATTAATACCACACTGAGGAGAGGACCTTCAACACTGTCAAGTACTATACTGTTACTAACACATTAATACCACACTGAGGAGAGGACCTTCAACACTGTCAAGTACTATACTGTTACTAACACATTAATACCACACTGAGGAGAGGACCTTCAACACTGTCAAGTACTATACTGTTACTAATATATTAATACCACACTGAGGAGAGGACCTTCAACACTGTCAAGTACTATACTGTTACTAACACATTAATACCACACTGAGGAGAGGACCTTCAACACTGTCAAGTACTATACTGTTACTAACACATTAATACCACACTGAGGAGAGGACCTTCAACACTGTCAAGTACTATACTGTTACTAACACATTAATACCACACTGAGGAGAGGACCTTCAACACTGTCAAGTACTATACTGTTACTAACACATTAATACCACACTGAGGAGAGGACCTTCAACACTGTCAAGTACTATACTGTTACTAACACATTAATACCACACTGAGGAGAGGACCTTCAACACTGTCAAGTACTATACTGTTACTAATATATTAATACCACACTGAGGAGAGGACCTTCAACACTGTCAAGTACTATACTGTTACTAACACATTAATACCACACTGAGGAGAGGACCTTCAACACTGTCAAGTACTATACTGTTACTAACACATTAATACCACACTGAGGAGAGGACCTTCAACACTGTCAAGTACTATACTATTACTAACACATTAATACCACACTGAGGAGAGGACCTTCAACACTGTCAAGTACTATACTGTTACTAACACATTAATACCACACTGAGGAGAGGACCTTCAACACTGTCAAGTACTATACTGTTACTAATATATTAATACCACACTGAGGAGAGGACCTTCAACACTGTCAAGTACTATACTGTTACTAATATATTAATACCACACTGAGGAGAGGACCTTCAACACTGTCAAGTACTATACTGTTACTAATATATTAATACCACACTGAGGAGAGGACCTTCAACACTGTCAAGTACTATACTGTTACTAACATATTAATACCACACTGAGGAGAGGACCTTCAACACTGTCAAGTACTATACTGTTACTAACACATTAATACCACACTGAGGAGAGGACCTTCAACACTGTCAAGTACTATACTGTTACTAACATATTAATACCACACTGAGGAGAGGACCTTCAACACTGTCAAGTACTATACTGTTACTAACACATTAATACCACACTGAGGAGAGGACCTTCAACACTGTCAAGTACTATACTGTTACTAATATATTAATACCACACTGAGGAGAGGACCTTCAACACTGTCAAGTACTATACTGTTACTAACACATTAATACCACACTGAGGAGAGGACCTTCAACACTGTCAAGTACTATACTGTTACTAACACATTAATACCACACTGAGGAGAGGACCTTCAACACTGTCAAGTACTATACTGTTACTAACACATTAATACCACACTGAGGAGAGGACCTTCAACACTGTCAAGTACTATACTGTTACTAATATATTAATACCACACTGAGGAGAGGACCTTCAACACTGTCAAGTACTATACTGTTACTAACATATTAATACCACACTGAGGAGAGGACCTTCAACACTGTCAAGTACTATACTGTTACTAACACATTAATACCACACTGAGGAGAGGACCTTCAACACTGTCAAGTACTATACTGTTACTAACATATTAATACCACACTGAGGAGAGGACCTTCAACACTGTCAAGTACTATACTGTTACTAACACATTAATACCACACTGAGGAGAGGACCTTCAACACTGTCAAGTACTATACTGTTACTAATATATTAATACCACACTGAGGAGAGGACCTTCAACACTGTCAAGTACTATACTGTTACTAACACATTAATACCACACTGAGGAGAGGACCTTCAACACTGTCAAGTACTATACTGTTACTAACACATTAATACCACACTGAGGAGAGGACCTTCAACACTGTCAAGTACTATACTGTTACTAACACATTAATACCACACTGAGGAGAGGACCTTCAACACTGTCAAGTACTATACTGTTACTAACACATTAATACCACACTGAGGAGAGGACCTTCAACACTGTCAAGTACTATACTGTTACTAACATATTAATACCACACTGAGGAGAGGACCTTCAACACTGTCAAGTACTATACTGTTACTAACACATTAATACCACACTGAGGAGAGGACCTTCAACACTGTCAAGTACTATACTGTTACTAACATATTAATACCACACTGAGGAGAGGACCTTCAACACTGTCAAGTACTATACTGTTACTAATATATTAATACCACACTGAGGAGAGGACCTTCAACACTGTCAAGTACTATACTGTTACTAACACATTAATACCACACTGAGGAGAGGACCTTCAACACTGTCAAGTACTATACTGTTACTAACATATTAATACCACACTGAGGAGAGGACCTTCAACACTGTCAAGTCAGAATGCTAGAATACAATTAACATATATATAAAAATAAACATACACATATATACAAAGCAGGAGGAAAGTAGTCGGTCTTCTCTGTCTGTTGTAGAATGTATCCTAACCTGACAGCCAATGAGATGACGCTGTACATCGTGAAGGCCATCAATCTACCTGCTCCCTCAGGTGTGTTGTTTTGAACTTTATATGCCTCTTTCTGTTCCCTCTCTTCTCATCCCTCTCTTCTGACCCCTCTCTTCTGACCCCTCTCTTCTCATCCCTCTCTTCTGACCCCTCTCTTCTGACCCCTCTCTTCTGACCCCTCTCTTCTCATCCCTCTCTTCTGACCCCTCTCTTCTCATCCCTCTCTTCTGACCCCTCTCTTCTGACCCCTCTCTTCTCATCCCTCTCTTCTGACCCCTCTCTTCTGACCCCTCTCTCCTGACCCCTCTCTTCTGACCCCTCTCTTCTGACCCCTCTCTTCTGACCCCTCTCTTCTGACCCCTCTCTTCTCATCCCTCTCTTCTGACCCCTCTCTCCTGACCCCTCTCTTCTGTTCCCTCTCTCCTGATCCCTCTCTCTCTTCTGATCCCTCTTCTCAGGAGTCTCTGCCAGCGATCTGGACACCAGTGTGCGCTTTGAGTTTCCTTTTCCTAGTGTGGTAAGACTCACTCTCACTCCATACACACACACACACACACACACAGGCATATACACACACACAGGCACACACACACACACAGGCATATACACACACACACACAGGCACACACACACACACAGGCACACACACACACACAACCATTTTGCATGCACACATTTCCACTTAGATCCACTAAAATATTCTCTCTATGTCTTTGATGTGTGTGTTGCGTGCCTTTGTGTGTGTGCAGGAGGAGGCCCAGAGGGATAAGACCAGCACAGTGAAGAACAGCAGCAGTCCAGAGTTTAAAGAGCAGTTTAACCTGAACATCAACCGTCAACACAGAGGCTTCAAGAGGGTCATCCAGGCCAAAGGCATCAAGTTTGACATCATCCACAAGGGGTGAGATCCACAGGAATACACCAGACCTGGGTTAATACATGCAGATTGAAGTAACATAGAATATTGACACAGAAACATCATGTGGGGGAGTCTGGTCTAGTGGTTTAACACTGCAGACACTGGACCACACATACCCTACTGTCTGTCTGTCTGTCCCTGTATCTGTCACATACCTGTTGGTGAATCCCACCTGGGCCCTACTGTCTGTCTGTCCCTGTATCTGTCACATACCTGTTGGTGAATCCCACCTGGGCCCTACTGTCTGTCTGTCTGTCCCTGTATCTGTCACATACCTGTTGGTGAATCCCACCTGGGCCCTACTGTCTGTCTGTCCCTGTATCTGTCACATACCTGTTGGTGAATCCCACCTGGGCCCTACTGTCTGTCTGTCTGTCCCTGTATCTGTCACATACCTGTTGGTGAATCCCACCTGGGCCCTACTGTCTGTCTGTCCCTGTATCTGTCACATACCTGTTGGTGAATCCCACCTGGGCCCTACTGTCTGTCTGTCTGTCCCTGTATCTGTCACATACCTGTTGGTGAATCCCACCTGGGCCCTACTGTCTGTCTGTCCCTGTATCTGTCACATACCTGTTGGTGAATCCCACCTGGGCCCTACTGTCTGTCTGTCTGTCCCTGTATCTGTCACATACCTGTTGGTGAATCCCACCTGGGCCCTACCGTCTGTCTGTCCCTGTATCTGTCACATACCTGTTGGTGAATCCCACCTGGGCCCTACCGTCTGTCTGTCCCTGTATCTGTCACATACCTGTTGGTGAATCCCACCTGGGCCCTACTGTCTGTCTGTCTGTTCTGTCTGTCTATTTTATTTTTATTGGCCAGTCTGAGATATGGCTTTTTCTTTGCAACTCTGTCTAGAAGACCAGCATCCCGGAGTCGCCTCTTCTCTGTTGACGTTGAGACTGGTGTTTTGTGGGTACTATTTAATGAAGCTGCCAGTTGAGGACTTGTGAGGTGTCTGTTTCTCAAACTAGACACTCTAATGCACTTGTCCTCTTTCTCAGTTGTGCACCGGGGCCTCCCACTCCTCTTTCTATTCTGGTTAGAGCCAGTTTGCGCTGTTCTGTGAAGGGAGTCGTACACAGCGTTGTACGAGATCTTGAGTTTCTTGGCAATTTCTCGCATGGAATAGCCTTAATTTCTCAGAACAAGAATAGACTGACAGTTTCAGAAGAAATTTCTTTGTTTCTAGCCATTTTGAGCCTGTAATGGAACCCACAAATGCTGATGCTCCAGATACTCAACTAGTCTAAAGAAGGCCCGTTTTATTTCTTCTTTAATCAGAACAACAGTTTTCAGCTGTGCTAACATAATTGAAAAAGGGTTTTCTAATGATCAATTAGCCTTTTAAAATTATAAACTTGGATTAGCTAACACAACGTGCCATTGGAACACAGGAGTGATGGTTGCTGATAATGGGCCTCTGTCGCCTATGTAGATATTCCATAAAAAATCAGCTGTTTCCAGCTACAATAGTCATTTACAACATTAACAATGTCTACACTGTATTTCTGATCAATTTGATGTTATTTTCATGGACATTTCTAAGTGACCCCAAACTTTTGAACGGTAGTGTATGTATGTATATATATTAATTTATTTATTATTATTTCTACACATATTTAAACTAAACTACCTCCGTACTTCCGGTACCGGTTCCATTCAGACGAGTTCTGAAAGACTTGGGGTGGAAGGGCGGTGGTGTTGGTTAGAGTGTCGTCGGCCCCTAGAGGGGTCATATGAGTCTGTAGGCCAAACCGTTTGGATGCTACAGACGTTTTTTCGGGATGTCTCGTGGTCTGACAAACCTTCCACCACAGATTCGGAAGGCCGCTATTGGTGGATTGAGCCGCATCCATTAAAAAAGAACATATCTCTAGCTTCAACTGACCGGTTACGATGGGGATTTTATTATTATGGCACTTAGTTTGACGCACCGGTGCATCAATAGATTTTATTGTGTGTGTGTGTGTGTGTGTGTGTGTGTGTGTGCGTGTAGCGGTCTGTTCAAGGGGGACAAAGTGTTGGGGAACGCTCAGCTGAAGCTGGACTCACTGGAGAACCAATGTGACATCAGACAGATTATAGAGGTAAACACACCATTTTAACACGCACACAGATACACACACAGAGATACTGTACACACACACACACACAGATACACACACGCACATGTTTTCACTTATACATGCCCATATATCTCTCTGCCTGTCTCTCTCTCTGTCTCTCTCTCTGTCTCTCTCTCTCTGTCTCTCTCTGTCTCTGTCTCTCTGTCTCTCTCTGTCTCTCTCTGTCTCTCTCTCTGTGTGTTGTGCTAGGTGTTGGATGGTCGTAAGGCTACGGGGGGTAAGCTGGAGGTAAGGGTAAAGATTCGGGAGCCGCTGGGAGGAGCACAGCTTCAGATCACCACAGAGAAATGGCTGGTCCTAGACCCTCTACCAATCACCACCCCCGACAGAGAGAGAGAACAACAGGTAAGGAGAGAGCGGGATGAGGGGAGGGGGAGAGAGAGACCTACCTTTTTGGAGTGTTCAGGACTAGTAGGGGTATAGTATCTGTCAGAGTTAACATGTTACATTAATACCAGTCTAACTGGAGTATCTGTCAGAGTTAACATGTTACATTAATACCAGTCTAACTGGAGTATCAGTCAGGATTAACATGTTACATTAATACCAGTCTAACTGGAGTATCTGTCAGAGTTAACATGTTACATTAATACCAGTCTAACTGGAGTATCTGTCAGGATTAACATGTTACATTAATACCAGTCTAACTGGAGTATCTGGCAGGATTAACATGTTACATTAATACCAGTCTAACTGGAGTATCAGTCAGAGTTAACATGTTACATTAATACCAGTCTAACTGGAGTATCTGGCAGGATTAACATGTTACATTAATACCAGTCTAACTGGAGTATCTGTCAGGATGAACATGTTACATTAATACCAGTCTAACTGGAGTATCAGTCAGGATTAACATGTTACATTAATACCAGTCTAACTGGAGTATCTGGCAGGATTAACATGTTACATTAATACCAGTCTAACTGGAGTATCAGTCAGGATTAACATGTTACATTAATACCAGTCTAACTGGAGTATCTGTCAGGATTAACATGTTACATTAATACCAGTCTAACTGGAGTATCAGTCAGGATTAACATGTTACATTAATACCAGTCTAACTGGAGTATCTGGCAGGATTAACATGTTACATTAATACCAGTCTAACTGGAGTATCTGGCAGGATTAACATGTTACATTAATACCAGTCTAACTGGAGTATCTGGCAGGATTAACATGTTACATTAATACCAGTCTAACTGGAGTATCTGGCAGAGTTAACATGTTACATTAATACCAGTCTAACTGGAGTATCTGTCAGGATTAACATGTTACATTAATACCAGTCTAACTGGAGTATCTGTCAGAGTTAACATGTTACATTAATACCAGTCTAACTGGAGTATGTGTCTCCCTCTCTCTCCCCCCCAGGCCCCCTCTCCTCGCTCCAAACCAAAGAGTGACAATGGGAGGAACAAGCAGCCTATCCAGTCCAGCCACTCTCCTCCCCAGTATAAACTCCACAGTTTCAGTCTCCTGCACTACGATAAGGAGAGACTGGAGAGACAGGTAGGGGTTGTGGTCATTCTCTCTACTTCTCTCTCTCTCTATCGTCCTGTCATGTTCCTCTCCTCTTCTGTGGGAACATTTCATCTAGATCTGTTCAGAATTGGAGCGGTGACAACATCACTGAAGGTCGCTATCGATTTTTTCTTTTGGACTTTCAGCCAATCTATGCTGTGATTGGTCTAAGATGATGTCACCATGTGTGTCCGTCAGATTGGTGATTACAGGAAGAGTAGGCGGGATCCTCCGTCTGACCTGGTACAGCAACACAAGGAGGTCACGCACAGGCTGCAGTGGCAGAAGGCCCAGCTAGAGAGAGGCTCCCCTACACTACTGTCAGGTAACACACACACACACACACACACACACACACACACACAGGCTGCAGTGACAGAAAGCCCAGCTACTCTACTGTCAGGTGACACAATTCAGAAGCATATTCATACAGAGTAATATGAACACTCATCTGTATATTTCTCCCTCCAACTCTCTCTCTATCTCTCTCTCTCTCCCTCCAACTCTCTCTCTCTCTCCCTCCAACTCTCTCTCTCTCTCACTCCATCCATCTCTCTCTCTCCCTCCAACTCTCTCACTCCATCCATCTCTCTCTCTCCCTCCAACTCTCTCTCTCTCACTCCATCTCTCTCATCTCCCTCCATCTCTCTCTCTCTCTCATCTCTCTCTCTCTCTCTCCCTCCATCTCTCTCTCCCTCCAACTCTCTCTCTCTCTCCCTCCATCTCTCTCTCTCCCCCATCTCTCTCTCTGTCTCTCTGTAGAGTATGAGACTATTTTGCAGCGTTTCGCCCAGGGACTTGCTGAGTCAGTGAAGAAGTTTTCCAGCCAAGGCAACAGGGTGAGCAAAGGGTCAGGGTTGTGTGTGTGTGTTTGTGTGCAAAAGAGAGTGTGTTTGTGTTATCGCATGTTTGTCTGTGTGTGTTTGTGTGTAACGTGTCTGTCCCTCTGCCTATTCAGGATGCTGCTAAGGACGCTCTAGGCCGGCTGAAGATGGTGGAGGCTGAGGTATACCTAATAATCTGTATATATGACTATATGTCTGAGTTTACACAGGCAGCCCAATTCTGATCTTTTGACCAATTAGCGTCAAAAGATCAGAACTGGACTGCCTGTTTAAACAGCCTGTATTCATTGGACCACATCCTGTATAAGAGCACTATGTGATGTGTAATATCATTTAGGTTGAATTGCATCTGACACCTACCTCTTGCCCTCCTCTCACCTCCACTCCCTCCCTCCCTCCCTCACCTCCACTCCCTCCCTCCCTCACCTCCACTCCTTTCCTCCCTCATCTCTTCACCTCCCCTCCCTCACCTCCACTCTATTCCTCCCTTCCCTCACCTCCACTCCTTTCTTCCCTTCTCTCCTTCTCTCCCTCACCTCCACTCCTATCCTCCACTCCTTTCCTCCCTCCCTCACCTCCACTCCTTCCCTCCCTCACCTCCACTCCTTCTCTCCCCGTCTCTTCTCACTCCCCTTCTCCTCTCTCTCTCTCTCTCTGTCTCTCTCTCTCTCTCTCTCTCTCTCTCTCTCTCTCTCTCTCTCTCTCTCCATTCGTCAGTTGGAATCTCTCAAGAGGAAACGCCTGGTCTGAGAAGAAGAGGACCGAGGGACTGGAGAGTTGGCTGTACTGTTATGTTACTCACACACACAACCAATCACCTTCATGACACTCCTCTGCCTCCTCCACTAATGCTCTCCCGTTTACTCTGTTCTTTACTTTGTATTGTCATTAATTCAATCAGTTAGGAAGAAGAACCAGTTTGAAAAATAACAGGTCTGCCTCCCAAATGGCACCCTATTCCCTACATAGTGCACTACTTTAGACCAGGGCCCTATTTCCTACATAGTGCACTACTTTACACCAGGGCCCTATTCCCTACATAGTGCACTACTTTAGACCAGGGCCCTATTCCCTACATAGTGCACTACTTTAGACCAGGGCCCATAGGGACTATATAGGGAATAGGGCATCATTGAGATACACGGCAGAATGGGATCGTGTGAGATTGATAGTGACATGAAGACAGAATGCAGGGCAGGACAGAAAAAGGATTATTTGCACTTGAAAACAAAAACACTACCGATTTATTACCAAAACCCTGCCGCCTTCACTATAGTCTTTAAAGTCCTTCAATGGCTCTCTCTCTGTTCAGAGAGTGGTGTGTGTAACTCCTGGTCTCCACATTGTGTGTGTGTGTGTGCGATGTTAATGAGTTTATCTAATCTGTCTGCTCCACTATTCCCAGATTACTGTAATCTGACCCATTTGGTGCCGTGTGATATGGGAACTACATCCCATAATGAAGGATTAGCTAACACTGGTGTCGCCATGGAGATGCCTCATTCAGGGAAGTGAGGAGAGGAGGTACCCCAGGGGTTCAATTGAAGAGGACAGGGTTAGAATTTGTGTAGAACAGACCTATAGCTGTAAAACCCATTGGATTATCTTTAAATTGAGATATAGGTTCTCTATTCATTGTAATTCTATGGTACGGAGTCTGGAAGCCGTTTAAAAGGACCCTTCTTATAGGACAATATTTAGCCTATTGGGATGTCATCAATTAGGCTTGCGTCATGTCACTATGGCGTCATCAGTTAGAATGTTCAAAGGATTGCGTCATCACCGCATTGTGATGTCATCAGTTAGAGGGTGTGATCCTCTGCTCAGACGTTGCTGACACCAGATCTTACAACACCTGGATAGGTATTTTCCCTATCAGCTAACCACATCATGTGTTAAAGCAGTCTGGTGCCTGACAGCGCAGGCGTGCAACCAGTGGTTGATGCATCCTCTGAGCAGAGAGACGCAACCAGAATGTTCAACAAAGGATCGTTTCATCTGGTTGTGATGTCATCAGTTGGAATGTTCTACAAAGGGCTACATCCAATTATGATGTCATCAAACCTTATTGATGACATCATAATGAGCCTGGGACTGTCTGTCAGAATCCCAGAATAAAGCACTGTGAGTAAACTGTCACTATAACCTGAAACCTCAACAGGATTAATACATGTGGGGCACACAGACTTCAGTCAGGGTGATGGGGGCTGGGAGGGGGTACACAGACTTCAGTCAGGGTGATGGGGGCTGGGAGGGTACACAGACTTCAGTCAGGGTGATGGGGGCTGGGAGGGGTACAGAACAGACTTCAGTCAGGGTGATGGGGCTGGGAGGGGGTACACAGACTTCAGTCAGGGTGATGGGGGCTGGGAGGGTACACAGACTTCAGTCAGGGTGATGGGGGCTGGGAGGGTACACAGACTTCAGTCAGGGTGATGGGGGCTGGGAGGGGTACACAGACTTCAGTCAGGGTGATGGGGCTGGGAGGGGGCACACAGACTTCAGTCAGGGTGATGGGGCTGGAAGAGGTACACAGACTTCAGTCAGGGTGATGGGGGCTGGGAGGGTACACAGACTTCAGTCAGGGTGATGGGGGCTGGGAGGGGGTACACAGACTTCAGTCAGGGTGATGGGGCTGGGAGGGGTACACAGACTTCAGTCAGGGTGATGGGGGCTGGGAGGGTACACAGACTTCAGTCAGGGTGATGGGGCTGGGAGGGGTACACAGACTTCAGTCAGGGTGATGGGGCTGGGAGGGGGTACACAGACTTCAGTCAGGGTGATGGGGGCTGGGAGGGGGTACACAGACTTCAGTCAGGGTGATGGGGGCTGGGAGGGGGTACACAGACTTCAGTCAGGGTGATGGGGGCTGGGAGGGGGTACACAGACTTCAGTTAGGGTGATGGGGGCTGGGAGGGGGTACAGAAGAAAGAAGGTTAATTGTGGTTTCAAGAGAGGCCTTTTTTGTGGTTTCTGGGTCAGATTGGATGGCAGAAAGTCATGGGTTGTGTCCCAAATGACAACCTATTCCCTATCTAGTGCACTATAGGGTTCCATTTGGGATGCAACCCATGTGCAGTTAGTTTGGTGTGTAATCCCCCCCAGTCAGTCCCCAGGGGCAGATACAGTATATGACTTAATCCGTGTCCAAGCTGGGCTGATGTCGGCCCCAAATCCTACAGTGATCCTCTAAGAATGAGAAAGAAGAGGCTTCAGTGCACTTCCTGTTCCTCGTTCTGATTGTAATGGGCAGGAAATGCGCACTTTACTTCTTACTGACTTCCACAGACAGGCAGAGAGAGGGACAGACAGACAGGCGGAGAGAGGGACAGACAGACAGGCGGAGAGAGGGACAGACAGTCCCCCTGTCCTGGTGGCTAAACTGATCCTATATCAGCTCAGTTGTTGTTTTTTTATGTTAAAAAAAATGTATCCGTTGTTGGCAATCAGTCAGTATAGACTTGTTAATATATGATATATACAGCATTGACTATGGCTCTATTTTTAAATGAAGAAAGTGTGTGTGTCCAAAGGTGATGGATAATGAACTGTTTACTGGCATTATAATGATGTGGTCTAATGTTTTGGGAGGGGAATCATGGTTGGATTAAAATATCAGAATGAATTAAGCCTGTATATTGTGTTTGTTTAATTTATTTATTTGTGTGTGGGGGCGTGTAGGTGTGTGTGTGTGTGTGTGTGTGTGTAGGGGTGTGTGTGAGAATGAAAGAGTGATTGATGAAATACCAGTAGTGGTTCCAGCTCACATCTCCAAACACCAGTATTGTCTACATCATCTCTCTAGACTGACTATAGTATATAGCTCAGTATACAGCTAGTCAAGTCTCTATAGTACATTCTATAGACTCTATAGTCTACTCTAGCAGTATAGTCTATAAATCAGTATAGCGCTACAGAGAGGACTATAGTACAGTCTATACAGAGAGGACTATAGTACAGTCTATACAGAGAGGACTATAGTACAGTCTATACAGAGAGGACTATAGTACAGTCTATACAGAGAGGACTATAGTACAGTCTATACAGTGAGGGCTATAGTACAGTCTATACAGAGAGGACTATAGTACAGTCTATACAGAGAGGACTATAGTACAGTCTATACAGTGAGGGCTATAGTACAGTCTATACAGAGAGGACTATAGTACAGTCTATACAGTGAGGGCTATAGTACAGTCTATACAGAGAGGACTATAGTACAGTCTATACAGAGAGAACTATAGTAGTCTATAGCTGCAGAAAGTATTATAGTACAGTCTACACAGAGGACTATCTATACAGAGGACTATAGTAGTCTGCAGAGAGGACTATAGTACAGTCTATACAGCAGACTATAGTACAGTCTATAGCTGCAGAGATGACTATAGTACAATCTATACAGAGAGGTTTATAATGTATATAGCTCAGACTCACTATAGCGCTAGTCTAGTCTGTACCGTAGAATGTGTGTAGCTCTATAGCTGCAGAGAGAGGACTGTAGACAATGGCTTCAGTATTTGTTCCTTGGTTCTCCCTAAACCCCGAGATGAGAGGAGGCTGCAGCCTGCTCCATTGTTGAAGGGGAAGAAAGAGCGCCGGCTCAACTCCTCCAGTTACACTAATACAACTGATCTATCTGGAAGCTACATTTCTACAAACAAAACAAAACAGAGGGCAGAGAGAAGGGAGAAGAGGGGGAGGAGAGAAGAGGGAGAAGAGAGGAGAGGGAGAGAAGATGGGGAAGAGAGAAGAGGGGGAGAAGAGAGAAGAGGGAGAGAAGAGAGAAGAGGGAGAGAAGAGAGGAGAGGGAGAGAAGAGAGAAGAGGGAGAGAAGAGAGGAGAGGGAGAGAAGAGAGAAGAGGGAGAGAAGAGAGGAGAGGGAGAGAAGATGGGGAAGAGAGAAGAGGGAGAGAAGATGGGGAAGAGAGAAGGCCTGTCACCGCCGAAAAAGAGCGCGCGAGAGGTGGGCGTGAACAGAGCTCCGAAAGGCAGGGTCGGTTTCCTGCCGGGGTAAGCACGTGGTTCCGTATGTGTGTCAGACAGAGGTTTTCTGAGCTCCCCCTCTCTCTGTTCCCCAGCCAGTTCATATTCAGTTTCCAGCACTTTTATCCTCTACCAACCCACGACGATTCGAAACGGCAACCGGGAGGAGTGTGTGTGTGTTGTGCCATCCGATCCATCTCGTTCGCGGGTCATGACGCTCGAGGCGATCCGTTACCGGGCCGGGTCTCTGCAGATTCTTAACCAGCTGCTCCTACCGCAGGAGACTGTGTTCGACGAGGTCCGCACAGTGCAGGACGGCTATGAAGCGATCAAGTCCATGAAGGCAAGAAATATCACTCTCTGTCTTCGTCCTCTTTTGTTTCCTTTCCTATTCCACGCTCACTACGTGTCACCTCTGTGTGTGTGTGTGTGTCTAGCTAGCAGTGTTTCCATCACAGTGTGTGTAGCTATGTTGACTGCGGGTGTCTTTGTGTCAAACAGTGTCGATATGTTGTGGGAGCTGTGCACCCTGCTCTGGGTTCTGTCACATATCATATCTGGACGGTGTGTGCATGGGCGAAGGTCTTGTGGCCTGTGTGTTTTAACCGTCCCTGCTATTTCCACCGATTACTACCGTCCGCAGCGCCGTATTGCATGGAATAGCGGCCCCGGTGTGGACGGTCGGGGTTGGATCACACACAGTTTGTCACTCGTTCGTTTTCACCAGCCACCGGCCCGGTTTGTCAATTGAACGTTATCCTAAGCGACAATGGATCCTATTATTTATTTACCGTTTAACGTTATCTCGCGCCACCGACAAAAACCACCGTGCCAGGTATCCGCACCCACCCATAAAAACGCCCACCCCCCTCGCTCCCTTTCTCAGGCGCTCACGGTAAAGATTGTCTATGCATTATTAATGACCGATTCCCGGGGTTTTGTTCCCGCCTGCAGTCGCTGCTCTGCTGCTTGTTGATTCCTTGTATTAGTGTTTGGCGACGGCTTTTATCGCGAGCGGTTCTGATGGGGGGAGGTGTTGATCGTCAAATAGACCGGTTCTCTTTTGTTTATTCTTCATAATAAACCTCCTTCCATTGATACAGACACCCTCTCTTCATCTCCCTCTTTGTCTCTCTCACACAATGAGATGCTCTCCATCTGAGCATCAGTTTAACTTCAGACCTGTGATGCAATGCCTCTTAAACAGTATGCTGTCGTCATGGTGATAGTAATAGTGGTGTCTCTGTGTCCTTGGGGATGGATGATGCCTAGCTTATGCTGATCTCACACACTGGTGACGTCATACACCACTACTCACTGCCCTGCTGCCTGTGTGTCCGGACTATCGCCCTGCTTTGTGTCGGCAGGTAGCCTAGTGGTTAGAGGATTGGTCGTGTGTGTACAGCCATGTCAGGGATTGTCTGCCTACGGTCCTGATTGGTATTGCCTCGTACTTGCATAGTTTCAGTCATCCAGCTGACTGCAAGACAACGTCTTCTGGACAGGAGAGTTCTAGAGGAGTGTGGGGGTTCCAGCAGGCGAGGAGAGATGGGAGGGGACAGGCGTATGATAAATACCAATGAGAGAGTTTGATAGACACACAGGTCCTCCCCCTCTGGTTTACCTGGAGGATTACAAGAAATGTTCAAAGGCTCAATTCCAACATGATGTCTGGCTCCCTCCATTCCTTCTCCCCCTCCATTCCTTCTCCCCCTCCATTCCTTCTCCCCCTCCAGGTGCGGGGGGCTCCTGCCATCGCCATCGTAGGCTGTCTGAGCCTGGCAGTGGAGCTGCGCGCAGGTGCCGGCGGCAACGACCCCGTGACCTTCATCCGGGAGTCTCTGTGTCACCTGACTCCGGCAAGACCCACGGCCGTCAATATGGGCCGGGCCGCCCGAGAACTGATGGAGTTTGCCGAGAACGAGAGCATGGAGAAAAACCCAGAACAACTCACAGAGAGGTAGGGAGAGAGGGACGAATGTATGGAGAGAGGGACGGATGTATGGAGAGAGGGAGGGATGTAAGGAGAGAGGGATAGATGTATGGAGAGAGGGAGGGATGTAAGGAGAGAGGGAGGGATGTATGGAGAGAGGGACGGATGTAAGGAGAGAGGGAGGGATGTAGGGAGAGAGGGACGGATGTATGGAGAGAGGGACGGATGTAGGGAGAGAGGGACGGATGTAGGGAGAGAGGGACGGATGTAGGGAGAGAGGGACGGATGTAGGGAGAGAGGGACGGATGTAGGGAGAGAGGGACGGATGTAGGGAGAGAGGGACGGATGGATGTAGGGAGAGAGGGACGGATGGATGTAGGGAGAGAGGGACGGATGGATGTAGGGAGAGAGAGAGGGATGGATGTAGACAGAGAGAGGGAGACCAGAGACAGTGAGAGAACATGAAAGTGGACTAAACTAAAGAGTAGATCAGAAGTTGAAAAGGGAAGATGACAGTGGAAACTGCTTTATGACAGACACACTCCCTCTCCTCTAATCCCCACCCATCCTGCAGTGTGATTGGCTGGATCGAGGAGATGCTGGAGCGGGATGTCAATGACAACAAGAAGATCGGTAACTACGGAGCACAGCACATCCTGTCTGGTGTTCCCCGAGACTCTGTCACTATCTTAACTCACTGCAACACAGGGTCGCTGGCTACGGCAGGATACGGCACCGCGCTGGGTAAGACAGACAGACAGAGTCTCCATGCTCTAGGACTAGACTATAACAAGTGTGTCTCCATGCTCTAGGACTAGACTATAACCAGGGTGTCTCCATGCTCTAGGACTAGACTATAACCAGTGTGTGTGTGTCTCCATGCTCTAGGACTAGACTATAACCAGTGTGTCTCCATGCTCTAGGACTAGACTATAACCAGTGTGTGTGTGTCTCCATGCTCTAGGACTAGACTATAACCAGGGTGTCTCCATGCTCTAGGACTAGACTATAACCAGTGTGTCTCCATGCTCTAGGACTAGACTATAACCAGGGTGTCTCCATGCTCTAGGACTAGACTATAACCAGTGTGTGTGGGTCTCCATGCTCTAGGACTAGACTATAACCAGTGTGTCTCCATGCTCTAGGACTAGACTATAACCAGTGTGTGTGTGTCTCCATGCTCTAGGACTAGACTATAACCAGGGTGTCTCCATGCTCTAGGACTAGACTATAACCAGGGTGTGTGTGTCTCCATGCTCTAGGACTAGACTATAACCAGTGTGTCTCCATGCTCTAGGACTAGACTATAACCAGTGTGTCTCCATGCTCTAGGACTAGACTATAACCAGTGTGTCTCCATGCTCTAGGACTAGACTATAACCAGTGTGTCTCCATGCTCTAGGACTAGACTATAACCAGTGTGTGTGTCTCCATGCTCTAGGACTAGACTATAACCAGGGTGTGTGTGTCTCCATGCTCTAGGACTAGACTATAACCAGGGTGTGTGTCTCCATGCTCTAGGACTAGACTATAACCAGGGTGTGTGTGTCTCCATGCTCTAGGACTAGACTATAACCAGGGTGTCTCCATGCTCTAGGACTAGACTATAACCAGGGTGTCTCCATGCTCTAGGACTAGACTATAACCAGTGTGTCTCCATGCTCTAGGACTAGACTATAACCAGTGTGTCTCCATGCTCTAGGACTAGACTATAACCAGGGTGTCTCCATGCTCTAGGACTAGACTATAACCAGGGTGTCTCCATGCTCTAGGACTAGACTATAACCAGGGTGTGTGTGTCTCCATGCTCTAGGACTAGACTATAACCAAGGTGTGTGTCTCCATGCTCTAGGACTAGACTATAACCAGGGTGTGTGTGTCTCCATGCTCTAGGACTAGACTATAACCAGGGTGTGTGTCTCCATGCTCTAGGACTAGACTATAACCAGGGTGTCTCCATGCTCTAGGACTAGACTATAACCAGGGTGTGTGTGTCTCCATGCTCTAGGACTAGACTATAACCAGGGTGTGTGTCTCCATGCTCTAGGACTAGACTATAACCAGGGTGTGTGTGTCTCCATGCTCTAGGACTAGACTATAACCAGGGTGTGGGTCTCCATGCTCTAGGACTAGACTATAACCAGTGTGTGTGTGTCTCCATGCTCTAGGACTAGACTATAACCAGGGTGTCTCCATGCTCTAGGACTAGACTATAACCAGGGTGTCTCCATGCTCTAGGACTAGACTATAACCAGTGTGTGTGTGCCTCCATGCTCTAGGACTAGACTATAACCAGGGTGTCTCCATGCTCTAGGACTAGACTATAACCAGGGTGTGTGTCTCCATGCTCTAGGACTAGACTATAACCAGTGTGTGTGTGTCTCCATGCTCTAGGACTAGACTATAACCAGGGTGTCTCCATGCTCTAGGACTAGACTATAACCAGTGTGTGTGTGTCTCCATGCTCTAGGACTAGACTATAACTAGGGTGTGTGTCTCCATGCTCTAGGACTAGACTATAACCAGGGTGTGTGTGTCTCCATGCTCTAGGACTAGACTATAACCAGTGTGTCTCCATGCTCTAGGACTAGACTATAACCAGTGTGTCTCCATGCTCTAGGACTAGACTATAACCAGGGTGTCTCCATGCTCTAGGACTAGACTATAACCAGGGTGTCTCCATGCTCTAGGGCTAGACTATAACCAGGGTGTCTCCATGCTCTAGGACTAGACTATAACCAGGGTGTGTGTCTCCATGCTCTAGGACTAGACTATAACCAGGGTGTGTGTCTCCATGCTCTAGGACTAGACTATAACCAGTGTGTGTGTGTCTCCATGCTCTAGGACTAGACTATAACCAGGGTGTGTGTGTCTCCATGCTCTAGGACTAGACTATAACCAGGGTGTCTCCATGCTCTAGGGCTAGACTATAACCAGTGTGTGTGTGTGTGTCTCCATGCTCTAGGACTAGACTATAACCAGGGTGTCTCCATGCTCTAGGACTAGACTATAACCAGTGTGTGTGTGTCTCCATGCTCTAGGACTAGACTATAACCAGTGTGTCTCCATGCTCTAGGGCTAGACTATAACCAGTGTGTGTGTGTGTGTCTCCATGCTCTAGGACTAGACTATAACCAGGGTGTGTGTGTCTCCATGCTCTAGGACTAGACTATAACCAGGGTGTGTGTGTCTCCATGCTCTAGGACTAGACTATAACCAGGGTGTCTCCATGCTCTAGGACTAGACTATAACCAGGGTGTCTCCATGCTCTAGGACTAGACTATAACCAGGGTGTCTCCATGCTCTAGGACTAGACTATAACCAGTGTGTGTGTGTCTCCATGCTCTAGGACTAGACTATAACCAGTGTGTCTCCATGCTCTAGGACTAGACTATAACCAGTGTGTCTCCATGCTCTAGGACTAGACTATAACCAGGGTGTGTGTGTCTCCATGCTCTAGGACTAAACTATAACCAGGGTGTCTCCATGCTCTAGGACTAGACTATAACCAGGGTGTCTTCATGCTCTAGGACTAGACTATAACCAGTGTGTGTGTGTGTGTGTGTCTCCAGGTGTGGTGCGTTCCCTCCATGCTCTCGGCAGACTGAAGCGGATGTATTGTACAGAGACCAGACCCTATAACCAAGGGGCCAGACTGACAGCCTATGAGGCCGTGGCTGAAGGGTTCCCTGCTACTCTCATCACAGACAGCATGGCTGCACTCACCATGAGAGAGAAGAGCATCACAGGTATACACGGTCTGTCTGACTGCCTGCCTGACTGTCTGACTGCCTGTCTGTCTGCCTTTTGTTTCCTGTCTTTCCTCTGTCTTCTTCCTCCTCCAATAACTGGTCTGGTTTGATGTTCTATCCTCCTCTTATCACTATACTGTTATTTTATCTCTCTGTCTACCCCCTCCCTCTCTCTCCCTGTCTCAGCTGTTGTCGTAGGGGCGGACAGGGTGGTTGCTAACGGCGACACGGCCAACAAAATCGGCACGTACCAGCTGGCCATCGCCGCAAAGCACCACGGGATCCCGTTCTACGTGGCGGCACCCAGCACGTCATGTGACCTGAGTCTGGAAAGCGGGCGCCACATTGTCATCGAGGAGCGCCCTGCCGAGGAACTCACCAGCATCAACGGTGTACCCATCGCTGCCCTGTGTGTGTGTGTGTGTGTGTGTGTGTGTGTGTGTGTGTGTGTGTGTGTGTGTGTGATGACAGACAGTGAGTTAATGAGGTGTGGAGAAGCTAGGTGGTGATGGACAGAGAGCGGTAGACAATGGCAGAGGGGGAGAGAGGGTGGCAGAGGGGGAGAGAGGGTGGCAGAGGGGGAGAGAGGGTGGCAGAGGGGGAGAGAGAAACAGACAGATTGGTAGAAAGACAGACAGACAGAGCAGTGATAGAGATATAACAGTATAGTCCCTGGTAGACAGACAGACAGAGCAGTGGTAGACATATAACAGTATAGTCCCTGGTAGACAGACAGACAGACAGACCAGTGGTAGACATATAACAGTATAGTCCCTGGTAGACAGACAGACAGACCAGTGTAGTGGTAGAGATATAACAGTATAGTCCCTGGTAGACAGACAGATAGACAGACCAGTATAGTGGTAGAGATATAACACTATAGTCCCTGGTAGACAGACAGACAGATATAACACTATAGTCCCTGGTAGACAGACAGACAGATATAACAGTATAGTGTATTCTCTGGAGAATGTACCGGAGCTGATTGACTTGTGACACGTGTCTCTAATTAAAGAACTAGAAGAGGAGCTCTGTGACATCACAGTAATTATATTATGCGCTCCTTTAATGGAGACGCTGTTCCCTGGGGTCTTCCTGTTCTCTCTCTCCTCCTCTTCCCTCTTCCCTCCCTCTACCATTATTTACCTTCCCTTATTCCACCCCCTCTTCCTCTATCGCTCTCTACCGTCTCACTGCCTCAAATCTCTCACCCCCTCTCTCCCTAACCCCCCACCCCCTCTCTCCCTAACCCCCTCTCTCCCTAACCCCCCACCCCCTCTCTCCCTCTCTCCCTAACCCCCACCCCCTCTCTCCCTAACCCCCACCCTCTCTCCCTAACCCCCTCTCTCCCTAACCCCCACCCCCCTCTCCCTAACCCCCTCTCTCCCTAACCCCCTCTCTCCCTAACCCCCCACCCCCTCTCTCCCTAATCCCCACCCTGTCTCTCTACCTCTCTATACCCCCTCCTCCCTCTGTCTACCCTCCTCCCCCCTCTCTCCCTCTCCAGGTATTGATGTGTGGAACCCGGCATTTGACGTGACCCCCCACCAGCTGATAACGGGGGGCATCATCACAGAGCTGGGGGTGTTTCTGCCCTCTGAGCTGCAGGCAGCGCTCACCGGCCGTCTCACTGCCCTGTAGACGGCGCTATCACCACCCGCTGGCCGCCGTGCGCCACTGCACCTTAATATTCCTGCTCTCACTCTCTCATATGACTTCTACGTCCTCACACACACAGATGAGGTGGAAGTCCAGTTCTGTTACATTTACGCACACAGAGTCAGTGTTATACAAACTCACACGTTTCACGGTCTCACACACACATTGTGCAGGAACTCAGACACACACATCCAACCCCTCCTCTCCTGTCCCTCTCTCTCCTCTCTCTGGTCTCTCCTGTGTTCATCTCCTGTCCCTCTCTCTCCTCTCTCTGGTCTCTCCTGTGTTCATCTCCTGTCCCTCCCTCTCTCTCCTCTCTCTGGTCTCTCCTGTGTTCATCTCCTGTCCCTCTCTCTCCTCTCTCTGGTCTCTCCTGTGTTCATCTCCTGTCCCTCCCTCTCTGTCCTCTCTCTGGTCTCTCCTGTGTTCATCTCCTGTCCCTCTCTCTCCTCTCTCTGGTCTCTCCTGTGCTCATCTCCTGTCCCTCCCTCTCTCTCCTCTCTCTGGTCTCTCCTGTGTTCATCTCCTGTCCCTCCCTCTCTCTCCTCTCTCTGGTCTCTCCTGTGTTCATCTCTTGTCCAGTGATCTACATCCCTGTCGCTGTGTGAAGCTCTTCCCTCCCCTGCTCTCTATTTCCTTCTCTCTCTCCCTCCTACAAAATGGCTTCCGCAGTGACAATCAACGCTCAGCTTGACTCCGCCCTTAAATCAGACCAGTAACAGTGATTGGTTAATGAGTAGCGTGACACAAATTTGGACCTCTGTTTGAAAAACAAAACCTGTTCAACCAGGAGGACATTTGGCCTGTGTGTTTTCCCTCCCAGGGTTCTCACTAGTGAACACGTTTGTCTATTAGCAGTTTTTTGAACACTTTGTGGTGCTGGAAGTGAGATGTAAATAAACAGGACCGACACTAGTAGGGTACACACCTACAGAACGAACCACTCTCCTTCAGGAGAACTGGCCTAAACTACTGCCTAATCAAATTCACAGTTCTCCAAACAACGTTTGGAATGAAAAATGTAACAGTTATACCCTATCAAAATATGATATATTAACATGTAGCGTTCTCTGGAAGGTGTTTTATAAATATGTGAGTTTAAGAAGATCGATAGCCCGTGATGCCACTTGATTGCTGAAAATACATTGGGTGAGTCTCAAATAGCACCTTATTCCCTATATAGTGCACTATTTGACTACAGCCCATAGGCTCTGGTCTAAAGTAGTGCACTATATAGGGAATAGGGCCCTGGTCTAAAGTAGTGCACTATATAGGGAATAGGGCCCTGGTCTAAAGTAGTGCACTATATAGGGAATAGGGCTCTGGTCTAGAGTAGTGCACTATATAGGGAATAGGGCCCTGGTCTAAAGTAGTGCACTATATAGGGAATAGGGTTCTAGTCAAAAGTAGTGCACTATATAGGGAATAGGGCCCTGGTCTAAAGTAGTGCACTATATAGGGAATAGGGTGTCATTTGAGACACAACCATTGCCAAAGCAACTGAAATGAGAACTATTTAAATGAAAAGCATCAAGTCCAGTTGATATTACATTATCCAGAGCAAACCTCTTTAGTCAGCTGACGCGTATAACTTGTGGCTGCCTCCCTTTACCTCCCATAATGTCTGTACCATACCGTCCCCTACTCCCAGGGTTATCAAACCTCTCCTCAGACGTTTCACCATTCTGCCCTGAACTAGCTCGCCGGATTCACCTGGTCGAGGGCTTGATAATTAGTTGACACGTTGAATCAGGTGTGGGCCTGGGTCCCTGAGGAGAGGTTTAAAAACCACCGTCCTACTGTGTACCATATCAAACTACACAGAATACACAGAAACACTATATATACACTCAACACCCATCTCCATGTTATTTGGCCTGGACAACAAAAGCAAGCTAAATATAACATTATTTCTCTTCTCTTGGCCGAGATGGAAGTCTCGCCTTTAAACAACAATTGAACGGGATGTGGAATGGTGATGTTTGTTCTAAAGATTGTATTTCTATGATGTACTGAATGTCACAGGGGCCTGCACTGCTCAATGCCTTACACTACCAGCACCACCGCTCACACACACACACACACGACAGGACAGGTGTGCATCCCAAATGGTATCCTATTACCTATATGGAGCACTGCTTTTGACCAGAGCTTTGGTCGTAAGTAGTGCACAATCGAGGGAATAATAGGTTGTAATTTGGGACAGGTCCCAGGCTAACAGGGATGAACATAGCCCTTCAACCCCTTCTTAACCCCCCCCTCAAAATGCAAGAGGAGGTCCGAAAGTTGCCTGGCTACCCAAACTCCTTGCTCTAGTGAAACGCTAGGCCACGCCCACAGATGTTAGTTTCTTCTCCGCAATGAGACTGGATCTGAGTATCCCCCCTGACGATTTCTAGAACGCAAACACATTCTAACCATTCTGATTGGTTCCAGAAACAGATAGGTTGGGCCAGAACCAGAAAAGCGACGATTTAGAAAATGCATCATTGGCTTTGATACTCTGATTGGTTAGAGATGATCCAATCGCCGATGACTTTGTTTTGTACAACACCCCTCGTTTTGACGTCACCACAAACGACTTCAACGATGGCAGTCTGACTGAAGTATGTAGCCAGCATAGAGCAGTGGGGACATGTACAGTAGTTTGAGTTGTCAGGCAAGTCTGAAAGGTCAAAGGTGTATTACCCGCATCCACTACTCTATTAGTCCATCATCCCTCATTCAAAAACCTCTGATTTCTAAACACACCACACCTCCTCCTCGCCCCTTGGACCCTTTCTGGTCCACACCAGGCATTCTTATCTACAACTTTCCTGTCAAAAAAAGAATACATTATTTAGAATTCTAGAATCCCATAGTGTCGTAACTGTTCCACATTCTAGAATCGCAGTAGAACAGAGACCCCTCCGTCCCCAACCTCTCCCTGTCAAACGTACCCCTCTCTCCCCCTTCCTCTCACAACGATGCTGTTGGCTGTCAAATCACATAAGGGTCTAGAATCAAACACCACTGTTGTGTTTTTGGGTTCCTTTCTTTGTGTTTTATTTTGAGAAACTGAACTGGAAGAAATCAGAGGGGAGAGTTTTAACGGTCGAGAACAATGTAGCAACTTTGTCGCCATCCGTAGATTGTTACGTTGAAACCTGTTTTTAAAAGGCTACGAGAGTCCGCTTGTCTCTCATCATGAAGACATGTTGTTGTTGTTGCCTGGAATCCAGATGCTGTTCTGTGTTAACATTTCACCCCTTGTACTCCGGGCCATTGTTTGGCATGACGAAGAGTGGAATGATGGCACGAACAGACTGGTACCCAGGCTACTCTTGTTTGACTGTGATCAGTTGTTTTGTTATCGTGATTCTTAGTGATAAAGCTGTTGTTAATTAGACTACACTGAGAGGCCTCCTCGACCACGCGCACTATCACACACACACACTGATAAAATGTCAGGATAGACTATGTTTAATCAGAATTAGCAGCCAGTTAGTCACCCAAAGGTTATCTGTTTATTTAGCAGGCTACGGGTACGTCCCAAATGGCACCCTATTTCCTTTGTAAAGCACTACTTTTGACCAGGGCCCTATAGGGTTCCGGTCAAAAGTAGTGCACTATATAGGGAATAGGGTGACATTTGGACGTATCCTAGGTCTAGACAGAGGGCACCATATTGAATAGTGTAAAATATCTCCTACTCTCTTTACTGAGGGTATCTTAAGATGCAGTAAATCCCCAGTGTACTTGTAGGAAACCATCTGTCATCCCTCTTATTCTCCGTCCCCAATAACCACACTAGCATACTACCTAGTATGCACGGGAGGAATTACTTCATACTAAGTAGTATGCAAGGGTGGATACTTTGGGACATGACCTAATGAGTCTAGTCTTGGGAGAGGAAGATGCCAAATGAAGTGCCAAATGCAACGCTGTCATCACTTCTACTCCCTCTGAGATTTCAACCAACGGGAGAATGTCCTGATGACAGGGTGTTTGTGAATACGCCAATAGGAAGCATGGCTGGTGATATTAGTGTTTTAGGGGTGTAGTCGATTAGAAGGCCTCTTTCTACGTGTAGTTCCGTTATTCTTTATATTCATATCTGGGGTTTAGTTTTGTATCATGTGGAAATAGTTGAAAAATTGATGTTTTTTTTATATATGTATATGAATACAATGCTCTAAACTGCATACCTGAATGAAGACGAGATTTCTCTTTCACGACAATACAATAAAGAGTGAACCAAAACATTACAGCGGTCTGTGTTGTATCTTTTAGGTTCTGGGACTTTTCTTAGTACATACAATGATAGCCTATCTAGTTTATAAATTCATTTCATGTCAAGGTACATGTTAAATAAGTAATTTATCTAACTTGACACAATTAAAACATTTTAATGATTCAGTTCCAAATATTTTCCAGAGAGATAATATTTTTGTATTTTCCACCATTTTTCCACCTCAGCACTCCAGTATCCCAGAATGCCATGTTGTAACGCCCATCTGCATCCGGTCTGGAACAACACGGTGAAAACAGCTTCGAGGCGAGATGGCGCAAGGTAAACAGAAGTTCAAAGCGCAGCCCGGCGGAACCAAGAAACCTCAAAAAAGCAAAGGTCCCAGAAAAGGAGGTACGTACGGTGTGATATGGTTGATGTCTTGTATTCTAGCGATTTCGCCTGGACTTCGTATATACACTCTAAAGGTATTTGCGACGTGTGGCGGCGGACATACTGGCTCAAACACGGTTCAGTGAGGACACAGTTTCTATTGAACAACTGCGTGGGAACTTATCAAGGGTGCGGGCGCCCCCTCAAATGGAACTCATCACAGCGCAAGAATTTGAATCGCATCGCATACCATTACATGTGCATAACAAGACACATTCGAAAGTTGTCACAGTGTTTAGGCCTACTTACTGGCCCTGCTGCCAACTTGTGAAGGAGAACTGTAGGGCAGCTTATAGCTATTTATAGGGAGATTTGTAATAGCATTATCAGCCACACAAAGATTACACAGCGCCTGGCCTTCTATTCCCTTGCCAACTAGCTAACCTCCTCGATTCCCTTATGGGCTGTTCCAAATGGAAACTTGGCTTAAAACTTCTACAGTACTTGTTACGAATCTGTTTGGCTTAAGGGTACAATCTGAAATTGCTACATACATTGTTTGACTTTTAAAGTCAGGATGTAGCCATCGATTCTTGAAGAATATAACTTCTAAATGCCTCATGATGAGCGTAGTTTAACCCATCAGAACCATTTACCAAAACAGAGGCGGGGTGTTGCCTGTGTTATTGTTTGCCCCTTTAACCACTGTGTTTTTGTAGTGGGTCAATAAATATCTCCACTGGGGTTTTATTGTTGGCTACAAGTCTGACTTGTTGCTGTTGTTTCACAGGGAGGACGATTGCACCAAAGAAGGTTAAAGTGGTACAGCAACAGCAGTTGAAGAAGGTAAGACACCAGCTGTAGGACAGCCCATACTGTCCATTACGGCATATTGAGAGAGTTTAAAATCGATCTGATCAGGCTGGGGGCTACCCCTTGTAGACGATGGGGAAGTGACTGCTCATTTCATCTTACGTCCAAGATCCAGTCCTATACTGGTTTTGAATGGGCTTCAAGATGATATAATCAAATTCACACGTAAAACAGTCATTTAAGATTTATGTATTTGTGGATTAATTTACTTCTACCCGATGCCTTTTGATCATGAAGATATTCTATATGATTTTCGTTTTTGTGCGTTTGGCGCTTAAAGATCTTTTTTTTTTAAAATGACTAAAAAGTTTGAAATGGAAGTGGTCACAGTTTCCCATCGTGTTCTCGTCTCAGCCCTCTCCTGGGTTTAGGGCTACTTCTTCCAGCTGGCTACATCCCCATTCTGAATCTGCACCCTTCTCTCCTCGTTGTGGACGGTGGAAACGCCCTCCAACCACTGCCTACACCAACTCTATGCTTTTTAAATTGAACTCCATGATGGGAAGTGTATAAGTGAACATTTTGGGGGAAGGTTAGAGAATCCACTACGGTCTGTCTGTCTGTGGGACATACCATCTGAGGAGAATCCACTACGGTCTGTCTCTCTGTGGGACATACCATCTGAGGAGAATCCACTACGGTCTGTCTCTCTGTGGGACATACCATCTGAGGAGAATCCACTATGGTCTGTCTCTCTGTGGGACATACCATCTGAGGAGAATCCACTATGGTCTGTCTCTCTGTGGGACATACCATCTGAGGAGAATCCACTACGGTCTGTCTCTCTGTGGGACATACCATCTGAGGAGAATCCACTACAGTCTGTCTCTCTGTGGGACATACCATCTGAGGAGAATCCACTATGGTCTGTCTCTCTGTGGGACATACCATCTGAGGAGAATCCACTATGGTCTGTCTCTCTGTGGGACATACCATCTGAGGAGAATCCACTACGGTCTGTCTCTCTGTGGGACATACCATCTGAGGAGAATCCACTGCGGTCTGTCTCTCTGTGGGACATACCATCTGAGGAGAATACACTGCGGTCTGTCTCTCTGTGGGACATACCATCTGAGGAGAATCCACTGCGGTCTGTCTCTCTGTGGGACATACCATCTGAGGAGAATCCACTGCGGTCTGTCTCTCTGTGGGACATACCATCTGAGGCAACATGCACTGGTATACAGTCAGCACTGTCTGCAGATGGAATCCTCTCAGAGAACTTGGACCCTGACATGACCCATAAATAGTCTGTCTTATTACGCGTGCAACTCACCCCAAAAAGTAGAGATGAGTTGTACTTTGACGCACAAAAACGGAGATCAATGCAGATTTATTCATTTAGACACGGCCTGCTTATTCTTCTTGATTTTCCTGGATAGTCGCCCATTGAAATGTCCTGCGGTAAGGAATGCTTTTTTTTTAGGCAATGATGTACGTCATATATGAATGAATCTGTGTTCGTGCGTCGGAGTGTGGCTGTACCCTAACCCCATGTCCCCTGCTGTTTCCCCCCAGGGCCTGGAGGTGGCGATCAGGAACAAGATAGAGGAGGAGGTGACTCACAGAGCCAGTACTAAACTCCACAAGAGGCTGAGTGTTGTGAAGGGGGCGGAGGTGAAACCAACCCCCTCTAAAGGAAACAACCATCCCAGCCACCCTGCACCCAGCACCTCCAAATAAACACTCTGTCTGTCTAGTCTGACTGGTTTCGCTCTGCTAGATAAAGTTAATTATGTCTCCCAAATGGCACCCTATTCCCTTTATAGTGTTGTAATTTTGAACAGGGGCCCATAGGGCTCTGTCTAAAGTAGTGCACTGTATAGTGAGTAGGGCGCCATCTGGAACGCATACAATGTATTTGACACACTGCTGCTTGGCTGAATGGACTGACATGAAGTCGTGTACATCTATTGACAGCTGAGTGTAATATACAAGTCTCCAATAGATGGTGCTGTAGTAGTCAGTTTTGGTGAGTTCACTGGTAGACTTGGCTGCTTGCTATCGCCTTGAGGAGACAAGGAAAGGAGACGAGGAACGTGAGGATGCCACAGAAGAATATTGAGATGCACCCTAGATAGTAAACGGTCTACATGTGTGATCTCTGTAATGTATATTGAAGGGGCCATCAAGTATTTTTGTGTGATTTTCGTCTTCTGTTGCGCTGTCTTCAGAACTGAGACACAACTTTCTCCCAGATACTGAATTCCAATGCAAAGGGCGTGAATAAAAAGCTGTGGACATTTTGTAACGCAACAGAGTTATTTTGTCTTGTGTGGGCGTGTGTAGGCCTATCCAGACCTGCGTATGGCTGAGTCAGGTGTTTCGTGTGCATACACTTTCCTCTTTACCTCAGAGCTGCTGTTTAGTGCAGGTCTCTCTTTCTCCTCCCACACTATGTTTACATTCCCATGATGCTTTGCTCTCTGAAATTTCACCGGGCGTGTATTTACCTCAGTCAAGCACAGGTCAGGTAAGGCTTTGCTTTTTCAACTGTATGTTTGGTGGTTTTATTGGACAGATAGAGAACAGTAGAGAAAGACAGGGAAGATCGGAGGAGCTCCATTCAAATGACAGGGAATATTCCAACCAGGATTTGTGGAAAGTCCCGGGGGAATGTAGAGCCCTAACCTCCCCAGAACATAAAGTGGACAGGTTACAGGTTTCTCGTTACGGCTACATTTCACTCTAGTTCAGCATGCAATCCAATGAACTCTGCACATACACATAATCCTGGGCACATACACGTAATCCTGGGCACATACACGTTTATAATAGTACTACAGTTATTAAAACTCCCTCTACATAAGAACATCTAGTTAGACTAGTTACTCAGTGAAATGTTAGATACTGCTGGAGATGCTGCTGGAACACAAGCATTTCGTTACACCCGCAATAACATCTGCTAAATATGTTTATGTGACCGATTTGATTTGACTAGAATACTCATGATCTCAGTTCCTGTCAAAACACTTGATTAAGAACTACATGGACATGTACCATAGTTAAACCATATTTACAATAAACACAAACATCTTACAACTCACACACGAGTGTCTACTAAGACTTGAGTATAAATTTAAATGATATAAAATATAACGTAGTTATGATACACAGCTTGTTATTATGTTGTTGTGTGGTCCTCCAGGGCAGCAGGTGGCGCTGTGGAATATCTAAGGCACCCTAAGGGCCTCCAGGCAGTGTGGGGAGCGCAGGAAGCGAGGATAAGAGTCTTTGGCCATCAGGTGGTAGACGTGTTGTTGGGCCTCGTGGAATGTGTCGCCTGCAGGCTCCTCCATCACTCTCAGTAGAGCCTCCCTTGTCTCAGCATCCAGGTTCACCTGGCAACAACACACACAATGTTCAGACAACGCCTAGACAACGTTCACTAGCATCCTGTCCAGGGGGTGTACTTTACATCAAGCTTCCTTAAGCTACAGAAATATGAGAAATTAGGGCTCTTGCCCCTCTGGATGGTCAAGGCTTACTTACTTACTTCTACAACATTCAAGCAATGTCTATACAACCTTCACACAACATCTATACAACGTCTGTAAAA
The DNA here is from genome assembly GCA_030435695.1 of Brachymystax lenok tsinlingensis. Classification (NCBI taxonomy): domain Eukaryota; kingdom Metazoa; phylum Chordata; class Actinopteri; order Salmoniformes; family Salmonidae; genus Brachymystax; species Brachymystax lenok. The sequence goes on along the minus strand of CM059812.1, from coordinate 34,870,777 downwards.
TGTATATACAACATTTAGACAGCATCTACACAACACTCCACCTACCTCCTGTGGTGAACCAGGGTTGATGTACTGGCAGTACATAGACTGGGCCTTGGCCCCCCTGCTGCCATGGGGGGGTAACCCTGTACTCCTCACAGGCCAACCAGAACTGCAGGTTCTCCTCACTGAACTCAGACTGCAGGAACCAGAGGAAAGCTTTCTGGCCAACTGGGAGGAGGGGGGGATATAAACAAGTCAAACTATACATTGCCACTGAAACGTATCAGTGTAATTAGGGAGAGAGAAGAGAGGGAGAGAGGGAGAGAGAAAAGAGATGGACTAGATCTTACTCTTGCTGTTGAGTAGAGACTCCAGATCCTGAAGAGCCCTGTCCTCATGGACCCTTTTAGAAGAGTGATGAGGTTATGGAGAGAAAGATAGAGATTGGGGAGAAGCTCTGATGAAAAGTATCACTTTTGTGTCAGTTAAACGACCCACAGTTCCTGACGTGACTCAAGACTGCAGTAGCTCACTGGTGTAGAATGGTGGATAGGTAGACAGACAGGTGGATAGGTATAGGTAGACAGACAGACAGACAGACAGACAGACAGATTACCTGTGTTTGTGATGTGTCCACTCCTGTTTGTCAGCCAGGTGACTCAACTTCACCCGCATCCCCTTTGCTCTGAAACACACACACACACACACACACACACATTTAGTTTGTGCTCTATATCTAGAGGTCTAATAACACCAACCTTCTGCTTCGACAATCACATCAACCTTCTGCTTCGACAATCACATCAACCTTCTTCTTTGACAATCACATCAACCTTCTGCTTCGACAATCACATCAACCTTCTCCTTCGACAATCACATCAACCTTCTGCTTGACAATCACATCAACCTTCTTCTTCTTTGACAATCACATCAAACCTTCTTCTTCAACAATCACATCAACCTTCTGCTTCAACAATCACATCAACCTTCTTCTTCGACAATCACATCAACCTTCTGCTTCAACAATCACATCAACCTTCTGCTTCAACAATCACATCAACCTTCTTCTTCTTTGACAATCACATCAACCTTCTGATTCGACAATCACACCAACCTTCTGCTTCAACAATGACATCAACCTTCTTCTTCTTTGACAATCACATCAACCTTCTCCTTCAACAATCACATCAACCTTCTGCTTCGACAATCACATCAACCTTCTGCTTCAACAATCACATCAACCTTCTCCTTCAACAATCACATCAACCTTCTGCTTCAACAATGACATCAACCTTCTTCTTCTTTGACAATCACATCAACCTTCTCCTTCAACAATCACATCAACCTTCTGCTTCAACAATCACATCAACATTCTTCTTCAACAATCACATCAACCTTCTGCTTCAACAAAACATACTTGTCTCTCTTTATAAACTATGACTCATCCTCACACACTACACACTACACAATACATACTACACACTACATACTACATACCAGTGGAGGCTGCTGAGGGGAGGACAGCTCATAATAATGTCTGGAACGGAGTAAATGGAATGGCATCAAACCATGTGTTTGATGTATTTGATACCATTCCACCCATTCAGCTCCAGTCATTACCACGAGCCCTGTCCTCCCCAATTAAGGTGCCACCATCCTCCTGTGCTACACATTTCATTCTACACACTATACACTACATACAGCACTACATACTTCCATACTCACTTCTCCAAGCATGACAAGGGAAGGGAGGACAGTCCTTTACACATTTTAGAACGTGGGAAGGAAATTAATAAAACAAAAAATGTGAAACCAGCTGTTGTATTCTGTTGTGTGCTCCTTCCTGTCCTGTTGTGTGCTCCTTCCTGTCCTGTTGTGTGCTCCTTCCTGTTCTGTGTCTGTGCACAAACTAACCCCCTACAGTGTATCAGTCCCTTTAATATACCTGCTTATCACACATGTTAATCTACCACACATCAGAGAGCAGAATGAGGGAGGAGGATGGATGGATGGATGGATGGAAGGTAATGTAAGAGAAGAGCGCTCCAACAACACCTGGCCGTTAATGTACCGGAACCGTTAACACCGGGAAAAGAAAGATGGGCCAGCACACACAATGAGGTAATTAGGAGATAGTGTGTGTGTCAGGGATCAAATGGCCAGTCTGTCAGCATGTGTGTTCTCACTTCTCAGCCAACCAGTCAGTGTGATGGTAAAAGTCAATTCACCAGAGAGAGGGGTGATGACAGACAAACAGGTGATACACTGGCCTCACCACTCCAACTCTGGAAAGTGTGTGTGTGTGTGTGTGTGTGTGTGTGCGTGCGGCTTGGTTTGTGGGGAGATTGCCCACTTCCCCATGATGACAAAGGCTATTTAAAGTTTAGGGGTTAGAATTAGGGTAAGGGGTTAGTGGGGTAGGGTTAGGAGTTAGCGAAAGGGTTTTGGGTTACGGGTTAGGGAAAATAGGATTTTGAATAGAAATACATTTGAGGTCCCCATGAAGATAGAACATAACATGTGTGAAAACAAGAAAGAGAGAGAAAAAGAGAGAGAGAGTGCCAGGCGTGGCTAGTTGTAACAGGTGTGACTAGTTGTAACAGGTGTGACTAGTTGTAACAGGTGTGAGTAGTTGTAACAGGTGTGACTAGTTGTAACAGGTGTGACTAGTTGTAACAGGTGTGACTAGTTGTAACAGGTGTGAGTAGTTGTAACAGGTGTGACTAGTTGTAACAGGTGTGACTAGTTGTAACAGGTGTGACTAGTTGTAACAGGTGTGACTAGTTGTAACAGGTGTGAGTAGTTGTAACAGGTGTGACTAGTTGTAACAGGTGTGAGTAGTTGTAACAGGTGTGACTAGTTGTAACAGGTGTGACTAGTTGTAACAGGTGTGACTAGTTGTAACAGGTGTGAGTAGTTGTAACAGGTGTGAGTAGTTGTAACAGGTGTGACTAGTTGTAACAGGTGTGAGTAGTTGTAACAGGTGTGACTAGTTGTAACAGGTGTGACTAGTTGTAACAGGTGTGACTAGTTGTAACAGGTGTGACTAGTTGTAACAGGTGTGACTAGTTGTAACAGGTGTGACTAGTTGTAACAGGTGTGAGTAGTTGTAACAGGTGTGACTAGTTGTAACAGGTGTGACTAGTTGTAACAGGTGTGAGTAGTTGTAACAGGTGTGACTAGTTGTAACAGGTGTGACTAGTTGTAACAGGTGTGAGTAGTTGTAACAGGTGTGACTAGTTGTAACAGGTGTGAGTAGTTGTAACAGGTGTGACTAGTTGTAACAGGTGTGACTAGTTGTAACAGGTGTGAGTAGTTGTAACAGGTGTGACTAGTTGTAACAGGTGTGAGTAGTTGTAACAGGTATGTAGTTGTAACAGGTGTGACTAGTTGTAACAGGTGTGACTAGTTGTAACAGGTGTGACTAGTTGTAACAGGTGTGAGTAGTTGTAACAGGTGTGAGTAGTTGTAACAGGTGTGACTAGTTGTAACAGGTGTGACTAGTTTTAACAGGTGTGACTAGTCGTAACAGGTGTGACTAGTCGTAACAGGTGTGACTAGTCGTAACAGGTGTGACTAGTTGTAACAGGTGTGACTAGTTTTAACAGGTGTGACTAGTCGTAACAGGTGTGACTAGTCGTAACAGGTGTGACTAGTTGTAACAGGTGTGAGTAGTTGTAACAGGTGTGAGTAGTTGTAACAGGTGTGTAGTTGTAACAGGTGTGACTAGTCGTAACAGGTGTGACTAGTCGTAACAGGTGTGACTAGTTGTAACAGGTGTGAGTAGTTGTAACAGGTGTGACTAGTTGTAACAGGTGTGACTAGTTGTAACAGGTGTGACTAGTTGTAACAGGTGTGACTAGTTGTAACAGGTGTGAGTAGTTGTAACAGGTGTGACTAGTTGTAACAGGTGTGACTAGTTGTAACAGGTGTGACTAGTTGTAACAGGTGTGACTAGTTGTAACAGGTGTGAGTAGTTGTAACAGGTGTGACTAGTTGTAACAGGTGTGACTAGTTGTAACAGGTGTGAGTAGTTGTAACAGGTGTGACTAGTTGTAACAGGTGTGAGTAGTTGTAACAGGTGTGACTAGTTGTAACAGGTGTGACTAGTTGTAACAGGTATGACTAGTTGTAACAGGTATGACTAGTTGTAACAGGTGTGAGTAGTTGTAACAGGTGTGAGTAGTTGTAACAGGTGTGAGTAGTTGTAACAGGTGTGAGTAGTTGTAACAGGTGTGACTAGTCGTAACAGGTGTGAGTAGTTGTAACAGGTGTGACTAGTTGTAACAGGTGTGACTAGTTGTAACAGGTGTGAGTAGTTGTAACAGGTGTGACTAGTTGTAACAGGTGTGACTAGTTGTAACAGGTGTGAGTAGTTGATATACGCAGATGGTTGGGTGTGTGTGTGGACATTTGTTTGAGAAGGCCACTGAACTTTATTTGAGCGTGTGTGATCGCCCGTATCTGTGAGTGTTACTGCAACACAGGACCATGTTGTTGATGCAAACATGGTTTATAAAGGGGCATTCCTGGCATCAGTCCAACACAGAGTGATTCATAATGTACTGAAATAAAACATCATATACGTCTACAACATGTGGTATAGGAAATGTACAATGTCAATCAACTGTCATAGACTCAAGAACTCTTACTACGATATTTCAGGGTTTTATTATGAGAGCGAGTCCCACCATTGACTACGAGACCGTTTCAACAGTTTTTCAATTCACCTTGTGTGTGGGGACTGAACTAAATGCTTGTCCCTGATAGTCTACAGAGAGCTAGGCTACGGCGCAGACTCAAGACAACACATTCCTTCGACGCTTCACTTTCTCAGCTGACGCGTCGGTTTCTGACGTGAATCAAGGATACATTAGCAGCATTGGCCTGGATAATATATTCTTCGCAAGACAGCGACCTGACACAGACCAACCATTTGCAACGCTGCAAAGTGCGCATTTGCTGTCACATTCGGACGGATCATAACGTCTGGACGGTGCATTACAAACCCCCGTGGTTGGTGTGCGTCCCCCAAAAAACAAGAGGACGACATGTATAGGCCTAATCTTTGAACGTCTCGGGCATATCCGTTACCGAGATGAATTTGACACTGGATTAAGGTTTCGGTTCTGGCAGTTTGCCGAGCTCCGTTCTAACGCACCGAAAGAAGGAAGGGCTTTCTGTCTTTACTACTATGTTAGGTTACCGTTAGGTTACCGTCGCTTCCTGGTTTCTTGACAGATAAATAAACAACTATTTACAACCAATTACGGAATAAAAACGGATGTTAAAACTTGATGTATAGCATGACCGCGAATGGGAGCGCGTCGTGAGGTCCACCGTTCGATTGTTTTTAATCTGCACATCTGTTTCTGTCTGTCTCCCGAGAGATTTACTGACTGACTGAGCAGCCTGAATATTACAACAACAAAACACCTATCCTGATTTGGACATCCGGACGCCGATGACTCTGTAGGCTATTCCACCGGGATCTAACCGACGCAGCCAACCGTCAACACGCATGGGGCAGACGGGGGCTCGGATCCCCCGGGGCTGGAGGACCCAGGCCCGCTGCCAGGAGGATGTCGACCCGGAGAGGGAGAAGCAATGGGTGGAACTGTTCGACGAACTGGACTTGAACAGTGATGGAGTCATCGATATCCACGAGCTCCGGGTGGGGTTGGCGAAACGTGGGCTCTCCCGCCGCGCCGTGGACCGGGTAAGCAGCCAACGAGCCCGGGCAGCAACTCGGCTGTCAATCGATATACCTTGATCATGATCACGAATTACGTTTTTTACGTGAAACGTTTGGCTATAGCCTAAACTCACACGGTGGGGTTCCCCCTAGCCATCACCAGCCACTAATTGCATGTTGTGTGTGTGTGTGTGTGTGTGTGTGATGTCACTGATGAGGATTACGTGATGTATCTGCATCACTCATACCTTTTCACCTCTTCCATATTCTATTCTACTCCGTTCTATTCTATTCTGGGCAACTCCAGTCCTCGGGGCCGGAGTGGTGTCACACTTTTCCCCATCCCTAGCAAACACAGTTGATGAATCAAATTACAATTTAAACGGAAGATCATGATCTGTACCCCTGCATACTGACTCGGTATCCTTATTGTTATGTTATTGTGTTACCTTTTAGTATTTTTTACTTTAGTTTATTTGGTAAATCATTTCTTAAACTCTTCTTGAACTGCACTGTTGGTTAAGGGCTTGTAAGTAAGCATTTCACGGTAAGGTCTACACTTGTTGTATTAGGCGCATGTGACAAATAAAGTTTTATTTGATGATTCAATTATTATTGGAGTCAGGTGTGTTAGCTGGGGGCAAACATTTGACACCAATCAGGGCCCCGGGGACTGCAGTTGCCCATCCCTGGTATAGGTTATACGAAGGTAGCCTGAGTGCCAGTCAGTTTGTGCCATCATGCCAAGCATGTCTTGACAATGACAGCAATGGAGCTGGCAAAAGCACTAAACACATCTCTTGAGATGACTCATCTCACTGACCAAATCAATGACTGATCAATGATCACCATTATTGATGAATTGGAATGTGAAGCAACTACACCTGAACTCTGGCTGAACTCTGAACTCTGGCTGAACTCTGATCTCCGACTGCATATGGGATGTAGGTCTATAGTCAAAGATGGTGGATTAATGAAGATAGTTCACTCAGGCTGTTTACTATTGAAAGAAAATTGTCTGTTTAAGACCCCATCAAAATCTGTCAGTTTAAACTAGAGATGTTTTTTCTTGCATTGGATGCGTCTCAATCCACCACATCTGCCAGTGTCGCACTTCCACATCTGTGGTGAAAGGTGGCAGAGCTAGAGCTGTGTTTGTCAGAATATGAGACATCCCCAAAATTGGTCTTCTCACAAAAAATGTCTGACCGGTTTGGCCGTATATTTCTCAGATAAAGGACTGACACTTCAGAACAAACTTCCTTAGGGTTCTTTGGGTGGGACTATCTGTTGTTCCATGTCGTGAATCTGTTAATCAGTGTGTTTGTATGGTCTAATAGTAGTAAGGCCAAATTCAATGTTTAATTAAAAAAAATGTCTATATTATTTTGATACTACAAGTGGTCTTAAAATTCTAAATCAAGTAGCAAAATTATCCTTGGTATGACCTTTTTTTTTTTTTAAGTCCACGTAGATGCAGGAACTCCACTATATTTCTAAGCTAATATATTTGCATATAGGCTGTTATAGGTAAGAGAGGTGCATGAACTCAAGCAGTATAAAATCCTGAGGTGCCGGTCCTCTGCTCTGGTAAGCTCCTGCCCAAGTCAAACACTGCTCACAGTAAAGACTGTGTCCCAGATGGAACCTTATTCCTTTTACATAGGGAATAGGGGTCCATTTGGGACAGTATAGGCCTGGCCTACTACTGTACTGCATATGTTGTCTTAGGTCTCTCTTCATGTAGTGTTGTCTCTCTTTATGTAGTGGTGTCTCTCTTTATGTAGTGGTGTCTCTGTTTATGTTGTGGTGTCTCTCTTTATGTTGTGGTGTCTCTCTTTATGTAGTGGTGTCTCTTTATGTAGTGGTGTCTCTCTTTGTGTAGTGGTGTCTCTCTTTATGTAGTGGTGTCTCTTTTTGTGTAGTGGTGTCTCTCTTCATGTAGTGGTGTCTATCTTTATGTTGTGGTGTCTCTCTTTATGTTGTGGTGTCTCTCTTTATGTTGTGGTGTCTCTCTTTATGTAGTGGTGTCTCTCTTTATGTAGTGGTGTCTCTCTTTATATAGTGTTGTGGTGTCTCTGTTTATGTAGTGGTGTCTCTCTTTATGTAGTGGTGTCTCTCTTTATGTTATGGTGTCTCTCTTTATGTAGTGTTGTGGTGTCTCTCTTTATGTAGTGTTGTGGTGTCTCTCTTTATGTTGTGGTGTCTCTCTTTATGTTATGGTGTCTATATTTATGTTGTGGTGTCTCTCTTTATGTTGTGGTGTCTCTTTATGTAGTGGTGTCTCTGTTTATGTAGTGGTGTCTCTCTTTATGTAGTGGTGTGGTGTCTCTCTTTATGTAGTGTTGTGGTGTCTCTCTTTATGTTGTGGTGTCTCTCTTTATGTAGTGGTGTCTCTCTTTATGTAGTGGTGTCTCTTTATGTTGTGGTGTCTCTATGTTGTGATGTCTCTCTTTATGTAGTGTTGTGGTGTCTTTATATAGTGGTGTCTCTCTTTATCTATGTAGTGGTGTCTCTTTATGTAGTGGTGTCTCTCTTTATGTTGTGGTGTCTCTCTTTATGTAGTCTCTTTATATAGTGGTGTCTCTCTTTATGTTGTGGTGTCTCTTTTTATGTAGTGGTGTCTCTCTTTATGTAGTGGTGTCTCTTTTTATGTTGTGGTGTCTCTCTTTATGTAGTGGTGTCTCTCTTTATGTAGTGGTGTCTCTCTTTATGTAGTGGTGTCTCTCTTTATGTCGTGGTGTCTCTCTTTATGTCGTGGTGTCTCTCTTTATGTAGTGGTGTCTCTCTTGTCGTGATGTGTGCTTTTTAAATCCAGCCCCCGTCCCGGCAGGAGGCCTTTTGGTAGGCCGTCATTGTAAATAAGAATTTGTTCTTACCTGACTTACCTAGTTAAATAAAGGTTCAATAAAAAATTATAAAATATATGTATTACTGTAAACAACACTTTAAATGAGAAGTCGGATCCTCAGCCACTTTAAATTAAGTCTACTAAATCACCTTTCTGTTGGAGAGCTATAGGGCATTGTTTTGTGTGTTTGAATGTGTTACTGTTGACTTTGTTCTACATGCCCACACAGACACACACACACACACACACACACACACACACACACACACACACACACACACACACACACACACACACACACACACACACACACACACACACACACACACACACACACACACACACACACACACACACACACACACACACACACCTCCCTCTATCAGTTTATGGCTGTTTCTCTTGGCAGAAAGAGTGTAGCAGACACACACACACATTGGTGTTCTGTCTGTGTTCACGTGTGTCGGTGAGAGTACATGTTCCCTATTTTAGTTCAAGGAGAGAGTTGGTAAGCTGAGAAAGCATTTAACCTTTCCCACTCTCTCTCTCTCTCTCTCTCTCTCTCTCTCTCTCTCTCTCTCTCTCTCTCTCTCTCTCTCTCTCTCTCTCTCTCTCTCTCTCTCTCTCTCAACTGGGGTTGTGTCACTACTGATCACTACATGACATAACATATGACATTACATATTACATAACATATGACATAACATATGACATTACATATTACATAACATATGACATTACATATTACATAACATATGACATTACATATGACATAACATATGACATTACATATGACATAACATATGACATTACATATTACATAACATATGACATTACATATTACATAACATATGACATTACATATTACATAACATATGACATTACATATTACATAACATATGACATAATATATTATATAATATATGATATTACATATTATATAACATATGACATTATATATTATATAACATATTATATAATATATGACATTACATATGATATAACATATGATATAATATATGATATTATATATTATATAACATGACATTATATATTATATAACATATGACATTATATATTATATAATATATGATATTATATATTATATAATATATGACATAATATATGATATTACATATTATATAATATATGATATTATATATTATATAATATATGATATAATATATGATATAATATATGATATTACATATTATACATAACATATGATATTATATATTATATAATATATGACATTATATATTATATAATATATTATATAATATATTATATAATATATGACATTATATATGATATAACATATGATATAATATATGATATTATATATTATATAATATGACATTACATATTATATAATATATGATATTATATATTATATAATATATGACATTACATATTATATAACATATGATATTATATATTATATAATATATGACATAATATATGACATTACATATTATATAACATATGATATTATATATTATATAATATATGATATAATATATGATATAATATATGACATTATATATTATATAATATATGATATTATATATTATATAATATATGACATTATATATTATATAACATATGATATTACATATTATATAATATATTATATAATATATGATATTACATATGATATTACATATTATATAATATATGATATAATATATGATATTATATATTATATAATATATGATATTATATATTATATAATATATGATATTATATATTATATAACATATGATATTACATATTATATAATATATGATATAACATATGACATTACATATTATATAATATATGATATTATATATTATATAATATATGATATTATATAACATATGACATTACATATTATATAACATATGACATAACATATGACATAACATATGACATTACATATTACATAACATATGACATTACATATTACATAACATATGACATTACATATTACATAACATATGATATTACATAACATATGACATTACATATTACATAACATATGACATTACATATTACATAACATATGACATTACATATTGCATAACATATGAGGCCTTGTCTTGTCTTCATTCACCTTTGAGGTAAACGGTCTTCACATCGTCTTTTGTGTTGCAGCCACATTTGTCCACCACATCATTTTGGGGGAAAATAAAGACAAGCACAAGAGACAACCAATTATAAGCCGTTATCAATCATCTGCTAGCAGAGGTCACATCTGAACACTACACAACTAGACCTGATTACTACTGGAAACACTACTGTTTTCCTACTGAACACTACACAACTAGACCTGATTACTACTGGAAACACTACTGTTTTCCTACTGAACACTATACAACTAGACCTGATTACTACTGGAAACACTACTGTTTTCCTACTGAACACCACACAACTAGACCTGATTACTACTGGAAACACTACTGTTTTCCTACTGAACACTACACAACTAGACCTGATTACTACTGGAAACACTACTGTTTTCCTACTGAACACTATACAACTAGACCTGATTACTACTGGAAACACTACTGTTTTCCTACTGAACACCACACAACTAGACCTGATTACTACTGGAAACACTACTGTTTTCCTACTGAACACTACACAACTAGACCTGATTACTACTGGAAACACTACTGTTTTCCTACTGAACACCACACAACTAGACCTGATTACTACTGGAAACACTACTGTTTTCCTACTGAACACTACACAACTAGACCTGATTACTACTGGAAACACTACTGTTTTCCTACTGAACACCACACAACTAGACCTGATTACTACTGGAAACACTACTGTTTTCCTACTGAACACTACACAACTAGACCTGATTACTACTGGAAACACTACTGTTTTCCTACTGAACACTACACAACTAGACCTGATTACTACTGGAAACACTACTGTTTTCCTACTCAACACTACACAACTAGACCTGATTACTACTGGAAACACTACTGTTTTCCTACTGAACACTACACAACTAGACCTGATTACTACTGGAAACACTACTGTTTTCCTACTGAACACTACACAACTAGACCTGATTACTACTGGAAACACTACTGTTTTCCTACTGAACACTACACAACTAGACCTGATTACTACTGGAAACACTACTGTTTTCCTACTGAACACTACACAACTAGACCTGATTACTACTGGAAACACAACTGTTTTCCTACTGAACACTACACAACTAGACCTGATTACTACTGGAAACACTACTGTTTTCCTACTGAACACTACACAACTAGACCTGATTACTACTGGAAACACTACTGTTTTCCTACTGAACACTACACAACTAGACCTGATTACTACTGGAAACACTACTGTTTTCCTACTGAACACTACACAACTAGACCTGATTACTACTGGAAACACTACTGTTTTCCTACTGAACACTACACAACTAGACCTGATTACTACTGGAAACACTACTGTTTTCCTACTGAACACTACACAACCAGACCTGATTACTACTGGAAACACTACTGTTTTCCTACTGAACACTACACAACTAGACCTGATTACTACTGGAAACACTACTGTTTTCCTACTGAACACCACACAACTAGACCTGATTACTACTGGAAACACTACTGTTTTCCTACTGAACACTACACAACTAGACCTGATTACTACTGGAAACACTACTGTTTTCCTACTGAACACCACACAACTAGACCTGATTACTACTGGAAACACTACTGTTTTCCTACTGAACACTACACAACTAGACCTGATTACTACTGGAAACACTACTGTTTTCCTACTGAACACTACACAACTAGACCTGATTACTACTGGAAACACTACTGTTTTCCTACTGAACACTACACAACTAGACCTGATTACTACTGGAAACACTACTGTTTTCCTACTGAACACTACACAACTAGACCTGATTACTACTGGAAACACTACTGTTTTCCTACTGAACACTACACAACTAGACCTGATTACTACTGGAAACACTACTGTTTTCCTATAGTGCGCTACTTCAAGCCCTATGCTACGGTCAAAAGACCAACTCAGTGGCCGCCCTGAGATTGAAAGGTTGGATCTCCGGCTGAGTCATACCAAAGAGAGCATGAATTAGATGGATTGGGGGTAAGGCCCTGCTATAGACTAGTGTCCTGTCCAGTGGGTGTACTGGTACATCAAGCTGCCTCACCTTACAGAAACAGGAGATAGACTAGTGTCCTGTCCAGAGGGTGTACTGGTACATCAAGCTGCCTCACCCTACAGAAACAGGAGATAGACTAGTGTCCTGTCCAGTGGGTGAAAGCAGCCACAGAAACAGGAGATAGACTAGTGTCCTGTCCAGAGGGTGTACTGGTACATCAAGCTGCCTCACCTTACAGAAACAGGAGATAGACTAGTGTCCTGTCCAGTGGGTGAAAGCAACCTCATGCCACAGAAACAGGAGATAGACTAGTGTCCTGTCCAGTGGGTGAAAGCAGCCACAGAAACAGGAGATAGACTAGTGTCTTGTCCAGGGGGTGAAAGCAGCCTCATGCCACAGAAACAGGAGATAGACTAGTGTCCTGTCCAGGGGGTGAAAGCAGCCTCACTACACAGAAACAGGAGATAGACTAGTGTCCTGTCCAGGGGGTGAAAGCAGCCTCACGCCACAGAAACAGGAGATAGACTAGTGTCCTGTCCAGGGGGTGAAAGCAGCCTCACGCCACAGAAACAGGAGATAGACTAGTGTCCTGTCCAGGGGGTGAAAGCAGCCTCACGCCACAGAAACAGGAGATAGACTAGTGTCCTGTCCAGGGGGTGAAAGCAGCCTCACTACACAGAAACAGGAGATAGACTAGTGTCCTGTCCAGGGGGTGAAAGCAGCCTCACCACACAGAAACAGGAGATAGACTAGTGTCCTGTCCAGGGGGTGAAAGCAGCCTCACCCCACAGAAACAGGAGATAGACTAGTGTCCTGTCCAGTGGGTGAAAGCAGCCTCACGCCACAGAAACAGGAGATAGACTAGTGTCCTGTCCAGTGGGTGAAAGCAGCCACAGAAACAGGAGATAGACTAGTGTCCTGTCCAGGGGGTGAAAGCAGCCTCATGCCACAGAAACAGGAGATAGACTAGTGTCCTGTCCAGTGGGTGAAAGCAGCCTCAGCCTTACAGAAACAGGAGATAGACTAGTGTCCTGTCCAGGGGGTGAAAGCAGCCTCAGCCTTACAGAAACAGGAGATAGACTAGTGTCCTGTCCAGGGGGTGAAAGCAGCCTCAGCCTTACAGAAACAGGAGATAGACTAGTGTCCTGTCCAGGGCGTGAAAGCAGCCTCACGCTACAGAAACAGGAGATAGACTAGTGTCCTGTCCAGGGGGTGAAAGCAGCCTCATGCCACAGAAACAGGAGAGAGACTAGTGTCCTGTCCAGGGGGTGAAAGCAGCCTCAGCCTTACAGAAACAGGAGATAGACTAGTGTCGTGTCCAGGGGGTGAAAGCAGCCTCAGCCTTACAGAAACAGGAAATAGGTTCCTGCCCCTTTGAGCTGTTCCGGCTTGAACAAGCCAAGGCATGGTGCAAGGCTACTTACTTACTATGGTCAGGAGTAGTGCACTATTGATAGGGACATTTGTAAGTGACTATGATATTCCACCCTGAAAATGCATGTAAGAGAGTTATCAGACAATAATCCGATAATGTGTGTGTCTAGAACTTTTTAGAGACTAGGACATTGTGTTCCTATCTTACAATGTAAACAGGGTGTATTTGGGAAAACAAAGGGCTGATTATGAAACCAAACTACAGAAAAGAGAAAGAAGAACGATTATAAACTGTCTAGCCTGATATCAGAAGTGATAAGCCATGAATGTGAAAATACAGCCGCCTAAAGCAGGGTGGAGTTCGTTTGTATGTACAATATAAAAGACTGTGTTCCCATTTTGAGGGAGAGCTCACGTGAATAAATGTTCTGATCCTTGTAGCTGGGTCTCCGTCTGTTTCTTATTTACCAAAGCTTTACGACCTTTGGGTTACAGACTGAGTAGTTTATCAAACGTTCAGGTAGAACATTGAGAACAAAATTCTCCTGACACCTATATAGGAGGAATGGTCTCTGGTCTAGAGTAGTGTACTATATAGGAGGAATGGTCTCTGGTCTAGAGTAGTGTACTATATAGGAGGAATGGTCTCTGGTCTAGAGTAGTGTACTATATAGGAGGAATGGTCTCTGGTCTAGAGTAGTGTACTATATAGGAGGAATGGTCTCTGGTCTAGAGTAGTGTACTATATAGGAGGAATGGTCTCTGGTCTAGAGTAGTGTACTATATAGGAGGAATGGTCTCTGGTCTAGAGTAGTGTACTATATAGGAGGAATGGTTTCTGGTCTAGAGTAGTGTACTATATAGGAGGAATGGTCTCTGGTCTAGAGTAGTGTACTATATAGGAGGAATGGTCTCTGGTCTAGAGTAGTGTACTATATAGGAGGAATGGTCTCTGGTCTAGAGTAGTGTACTATATAGAGTGAATGGTCTATGGTCTAGAGTAGTGTACTATATAGCAGGAATGGTCTCTGGTCTAGAGTAGTGTACTATATAGGGTGAATGGTCTCTGGTCTAGAGTAGTGTACTATATAGGAGGAATGGTCTCTGGTCTAGAGTAGGGTACTATATAGGAGGAATGGTCTCTGGTCTAGAGTAGTGTACTATATAGCAGGAATGGTCTCTGGTCTAGAGTAGTGTACTATATAGGAGGAATGGTCTCTGGTCTAGAGTAGTGTACTATATAGGAGGAATGGTCTCTGGTCTAGAGTAGTGTACTATATAGGAGGAATGGTCTCTGGTCTAGAGTAGTGTACTATATAGGAGGAATGGTCTCTGGTCTAGAGTAGTGTACTATATAGGAGGAATGGTCTCTGGTCTAGAGTAGTGTACTATATAGGAGGAATGGTCTCTGGTCTAGAGTAATGTACTATATAGGAGGAATGGTCTCTGGTCTAGAGTAGTGTACTATATAGGAGGAATGGTCTCTGGTCTAGAGTAGTGTACTATATAGGGTGAATGGTCTCTGGTCTAGAGTAGTGTACTATATAGGGTACCATTTGGAATGCATCAAATGTAAATGTGTCTGTGATGTAATGTGACTGACCCAGGATTGACCTCTGAGAGTTGTTTGTAACTCTGTCTTGCTCAGGTTGTCTGTCTGTCAGTTTCAGTGTATTGATTTTGCTTCTTGTCTTTGCATCTGTCTGGCTTTGCATCTTCTTCCCCCCTTCACCTCCACATGAACATTCCATCCACCACTTTCTCCTGTTCCTGACCATTTTGGCAACTCTTCTACCTCCTCTCCATCTCCTCCTCCTCCACCTCTCCTCTCTCTCTCCTCACCCCACATCTCTCCATCTCCTCCTCCACCACTCCTCTCCCTCTCTCCTCGCCCCACATCTCTCCATCTCCTCCTCCACCACTCCTCTCTCTCTCCTCGCCCCACATCTCTCCATTCCCTCTCCATCTCCCTCTCCACCCTTCCACCCTGTGCCCCCCCACCACCTCCTCCTCCCCCCTTCTGTGCCCCCTCCCCAGCAGATTGTCAAGGAGGGGGACAGCAACAATGATGGAGAGTTGGACTTCCAGGAGTTCAGGCAATACCTCCTCTCCCACGAGAAGGAGCTCCGACTCATGTTCCGCAGCCTGGACCGCAACAATGACGGTTTGTAAATAGAAAGATGTACCCTACTTACGTACAGGCTCCAGAATTACAATGAGCTAAATGGAGATCCTCGATGTTGTTTCTCCAAAATACTCAGACGTGTGCAGACCCACAATTTGTACCTTGATGCAAATATACAATATAGCCAATTTTGCAAAGCTCACTGGGTTCTTGTGTTGCGTCCGTTCGAAACGTACGGTATGTGAATAAAATACACACTGAAAAATACAATCAAAAACACACACACCAACTCTGACGTGGACACTGTGTTTGCAGGTGAGATAGATGTATCAGAGATTCAGCAGTCCCTTCAAACTCTGGGAATAGCTGTGAGTCCGAAGGAGGCTGCCAAGATCATGAAGAGGTCTGTACAATCTACTCTACTCATATCTACGCTATAATGATACGGTCTACTCTGGTTATATCTATGCTGTAATTGCACAATCTAATATGAATTGTAGAATGGCTCTGTGTTCTACAATCGGACAACTATACTTGTATGTTTGCGAGTGTGAGTTTACATGAGTATGTCCATGCGTGTGTGTGTCCGTCCACGCGTGTGTGTATGTGTCCGTCCATGCGTGTGTGTGTGTCCGTCCATGCGTGTGTGTGTCCATCCATGATAGTGTAGGTGTCCGTCCATCTGTGTGAGCCTGTCTACATACTGTATGTACTGAGCCTGTCTACATACTGTATGCACTGAGCCTGTCTACATACTGTATGCACTGAGCCTGTCTACATACTGTATGCACTGAGCCTGTCTACATACTGTATGCACTGAGCTTGTCTACATACTGTATGCACTGAGCCTGTCTACATACTGTATGCACTGAGCCTGTCTACATACTGTATGCACTGAGCCTGTCTACATACTGTATGCACTGAGCTTGTCTGATGCTTTAAGCACACTATTTTGACTAAATAATTAAGACGCACAAATGACTCAAGAAAGAGCCCGATGGTCACACTGTGTTAAAAACAAGTGCCTGTGAGACCGGCGCACGTTGTCTCTGAGAGTTTATCACGTTGTCTCTGAGAGTTTATCACGTTGTCTCTGAGAGTTTATCGCGTTGTCTCTGAGAGTTTATCGCGTTGTCTCTGAGAGTTTATCGCGTTGTCTCTGAGAGTTTATCACGTTGTCTCTGAGAGTTTATCGCGTTGTCTCTGAGAGTTTATCACGTTGTCTCTGAGAGTTTTTCACGTTGTCTCTGAGAGTTTATCACGTTGTCTCTGAGAGTTTATCGCGTTGTCTCTGAGAGTTTATCACGTTGTCTCTGAGAGTTTATCGCGTTGTCTCTGAGAGTTTATCGCGCTGTCTCTGAGAGTTTATCACGCTGTCTCTGAGAGTTTATCACGCTGTCTCTGAGAGTTTATCACGCTTGTCTCTGAGAGTTTATCACGTTGTCTCTGAGAGTTTATCACGCTGTCTCTGAGAGTTTATCACGCTGTCTCTGAGAGTTTATCACGTTGTCTCTGAGAGTTTTTCACGTTGTCTCTGAGAGTTTATCACGCTGTCTCTGAGAGTTTATCACGCTGTCTCTGAGAGTTTATCACGCTGTCTCTGAGAGTTTATCACGCTGTCTCTGAGAGTTTATCACGTTGTCTCTGAGAGTTTATCACGCTTGTCTCTGAGAGTTTATCACGTTGTCTCTGAGAGTTTATCACGTTGTCTCTGAGAGTTTATCACGTTGTCTCTGAGAGTTTATCACGCTGTCTCTGAGAGTTTATCACGCTGTCTCTGAGAGTTTATCACGCTGTCTCTGAGAGTTTATCACGCTGTCTCTGAGAGTTTATCACGCTGTCTCTGAGAGTTTATCACGCTGTCTCTGAGAGTTTATCACGTTGTCTCTGAGAGTTTATCACGTTGTCTCTGAGAGTTTATCACGCTGTCTCTGAGAGTTTATCACGCTGTCTCTGAGAGTTTATCACGTTGTCTCTGAGAGTTTATCACGTTGTCTCTGAGAGTTTATCACGTTGTCTCTGAGAGTTTATCACGTTGTCTCTGAGAGTTTATCACGTTGTCTCTGAGAGTTTATCACGTTGTCTCTGAGAGTTTATCACGCTGTCTCTGAGAGTTTATCACGCTGTCTCTGAGAGTTTATCACGCTGTCTCTGAGAGTTTATCACGTTGTCTCTGAGAGTTTATCACGTTGTCTCTGAGAGTTTATCACGTTGTCTCTGAGAGTTTATCACGCTGTCTCTGAGAGTTTATCACGTTGTCTCTGAGAGTTTATCACGTTGTCTCTGAGAGTTTATCACGTTGTCTCTGAGAGTTTATCACGTTGTCTCTGAGAGTTTATCGCGTTGTCTCTGAGAGTTTATCGCGTTGTCTCTGAGAGTTTATCGCGTTGTCTCTGAGAGTTTATCGCGTTGTCTCTGAGAGTTTATCACGTTGTCTCTGAGAGTTTATCACGTTGTCTCTGAGAGTTTATCACGTTGTCTCTGAGAGTTTATCACGTTGTCTCTGAGAGTTTATCACGTTGTCTCTGAGAGTTTATCACGTTGTCTCTGAGAGTTTATCACGTTGTCTCTGAGAGTTTATCACGTTGTCTCTGAGAGTTTATCACGTTGTCTCTGAGAGTTTATCACGTTGTCTCTGAGAGTTTATCACGTTGTCTCTGAGAGTTTATCACGCTGTCTCTGAGAGTTTATCACGTTGTCTCTGAGAGTTTATCGCGTTGTCTCTGAGAGTTTATCGCGTTGTCTCTGAGAGTTTATCACGTTGTCTCTGAGAGTTTATCACGTTGTCTCTGAGAGTTTATCACGTTGTCTCTGAGAGTTTATCACGTTGTCTCTGAGGGTTTATCACGTTGTCTCTGAGAGTTTTTCACGTTGTCTCTGAGGGTTTATCACGTTGTCTCTGAGAGTTTATCACGTTGTCTCTGAGAGTTTATCACGTTGTCTCTGAGAGTTTATCACGTTGTCTCTGAGAGTTTTTCACGTTGTCTCTGAGAGTTTTTCACGTTGTCTCTGAGAGTTTATCACGTTGTCTCTGAGAGTTTATCACGTTGTCTTTGAGAGTTTATCACGTTGTCTCTGAGAGTTTATCACGTTGTCTCTGAGAGTTTTTCACGTTGTCTCTGAGAGTTTATCACGTTGTCTCTGAGAGTTTATCACGTTGTCTCTGAGAGTTTATCACGTTGTCTCTGAGAGTTTTTCACGTTGTCTCTGAGAGTTTTTCACGTTGTCTCTGAGAGTTTATCACGTTGTCTCTGAGAGTTTATCACGTTGTCTCTGAGAGTTTTTCACGTTGTCTCTGAGAGTTTATCACGTTGTCTCTGAGAGTTTTTCACGTTGTCTCTGAGAGTTTTTCACGTTGTCTCTGAGAGTTTATTGCGCTGTCTGTGCTGAAGCTGTGACGTCATTTAGTTTCTTACTTGTTTCTGACTGAAAAGTTCTGTTAATGAAATAACCTAATTTGTTTAGAAAAAAAAATGATATTCCCTCGACCTGTAATGAAGCACCCTGAGAGTGAGGATCCATTTGCAGTTTTATTACAATCTTGGTCGTACGAACAGGGTCAATCGCCAGCAAACACAACAGCAGGGATAAGGCAAATCGTAATCCAGGTACAGGCATGAGGTCAGGGCAGGCAGCAAGCTTACAAAAATCAGTCCAGTAGAGAATATAGTCCAGGGCAGGCAGCAAGAATCAAAACGGGAAAACAGTCCAGAGTATAACCACGATATGACAGACACGGGAGAAAACACTCAGAATTGATCACCAGGGAATACAAGACTTAAAGGAGAGAAAGGGAGAGAGAGCCTAAATAGTCTATTAATGGGAGACAGGTGCAACGGTGATTGGAACCAGGTATGTGGGAGTTGTAGTCCAGGGCTTAATATTCAGGAGAGGGTTCCCTCTGGTGGTGAGCAGGAGGAACCGCGGGAGTCTCGTTTGTTACAGAGCCCCCTGTGAGCGGCTCCTGACGCGAAGAGGCGAACGACGCCGGGTCTTCCTCGAGGTCGGGGGCCGGTTTCTCCGGTGCGCCCTATGGAACTCAGTCATGAGTGCGGGGTTGAGTATGTCCTCTGCATTAACCCAGGATCGCTCCTCCGGTCCGCACTCTCCCAATCTACCAGATATTGGAGGAGCCTGCCCGGCGTCTGGAATCGAGTAGATCTCGGCCGATATACCTCCTCGCCGCCCACCAGGATGGGTGGGGGCCCTGCTCACTGGTCTGCTCCTCCTCCTCCGCTCTCGGACCACCAGCGGGTTTGAGAAGAGATACATGGAAAGTAGGAGAGATACGGTAATTAGCGGGTAATGCCAAACGGAAGGAAACTGGTGTGATTTGTTTGACTATTTGGAAAGGACCCACATACCTGGGACTGAGTTTCTTGCAGGGAGTTTGAGGCGAGGTCTCGAGTGGATAGCCAAACCCATTGACCTGGAGTATATTCGGGTTGGGGCGGCGGTGGCGATTGGCCTGCACCCTCTGTCTCCTGACTGCATGTAGTAAGTGGGTATGGGCCTGACTCCAGATGTCCTCGCTTCTCTGGAGCCAGTCATTGACAGAGGGTACTCGGTGGGTTCCCTGACCAGGGAAACAGGAGGTTGGAAGCCCATTACACACTGGAATGGGGTTAAACCGGTGGAGGGTTTCTGGAGTGAGTTCTGTGCATACTCCGCCCACATGAGGAATCGACTCCAGTCTGCTTGGTTCTGATGACAGTAGGATCTGAGAAACCGGGTGATTTCTTGATTGAGGCGTTCTGTTTGACCGTTAGATTGTGGGTGATACCCAGAAGTGAGGCTAATGTTGATGTTGAGTTGTTGGAAGAATGCTGACCGTATTCTGGATGTGAATTGGGGCCCTCGGTCCGACACGATGTCCTCTGGCAGACCATAGAAGCGGAACACCAGGTTGCACATGAGTTCGGCAGTTTCCAATGCTGTAGGCAGTTTGGGGAGTGGAATCAACCGGCAAGCCTTGGAGAAGCGATCTATGACAGTGAGTATTGTGGTATTCCCATTGGACTTGGGGAGATCGGTAATGAAGTCTATGGCGAGATGGGAC
Source organism: Brachymystax lenok tsinlingensis (assembly GCA_030435695.1). NCBI lineage: Eukaryota > Metazoa > Chordata > Actinopteri > Salmoniformes > Salmonidae > Brachymystax > Brachymystax lenok. The sequence goes on along the minus strand of CM059812.1, from coordinate 34,849,532 downwards.
CATGGTCGGTGGGGAACTGGTAGTGGTTGCAGTAGGCCCGATGGTAGTTGTCTGAGATGTTTATTTGTGTTACAGATGGTGCAGTCGTTAATGAACTTTATTGCGTCTGCCCGCAAGGTTGGCCACCAGAAGCTGTTCTGAAGCAGGTGAACCGTGGCCGCGATTCCCGGATGACCGGAGCTGAGTGCGGAGTGAACTTGCTTTAGCACTTTCTGACAGAGGTCCTGAGGTACAAACGTTTTGTTAGGAGGGCATTCGGCGGAGGGGTCCTTTGTGAGTTGGCTTGGGTGAGCTCTGTCATGATGTCCCACTGAATCGGGCCACGATTAACGATTCAGGAAGCAGGGTTTCCTTGGGTTCAGTGGGCGCTATACCGTCGTGTTGGCGTGATAATGCGTCTGCCTTGGTGTTCTTGGAACCGGGACGATAGGTAACAGTGAAGTCAAATCGTGTGAAGAAGAGTGCCCACCTCGCTTGTCTGGGGTTCAGTCTCTTGGCAGACCTCAAGTATTCCAGGTTCTTGTGGTCCGTTAGAATCACGAAGGGATGTTTAGCTCCCTCCAGCCAATGACGCCACTCCTCCATAGCTGCTTTCATGGCCAACAGTTCCCGGTTTCCGACGTCGTAGTTCTGCTCGGCTGGACTAAGTTTGCGGGAATAATAGGCGCACGGATAGAGCTTGAGTGGGGATCCGTGCCGCTGTGAAAGAATAGCTCCAATGCCCGTATTAGATGCGTCTACCTCAACTGTAAACGGAGTTCAGGATTAGGTGGTGGAGGATGGGAGCCGATGTGAAACGTGCCTTGAGTTCTGCGAAAGCCTCCTGTGCTGTAGTTGACCAGGTGAGGTGTGATGAGTTTCTTTTAGTCATAGAGGTTAAGGGAGCGGCTACCGAGCTGAAATTCCTGATGAAGCGCCGGTAAAAGTTAGCAAATCCCAAGAAGCGCTGTAACTCCTTTAAGGTTACTGGCAGGGGCCAGTCTAGAACGGCCTTGACCTTCTTCTCGCCCATGGCGACTCTCCTGGCTGATGATGTAGCCCAAAAAGGATGTGGAAGTCTGGTGAAATTCGCACTTCTCTGCTTTGGCGTATAGCTGGTGATCTATGAGTCGTTGCAATACTGTTCTCACATGTTGCACATGTTCTTCATAGGTGTGGGAATAGATGAGAATGTCATCAATGTACACAATTACCCAGCGATTCAGCATGTCCCGAAAGACGCTCATTGATAAATGATTGAAACACGGAGGGACTATTAGACAGCCCGAAAGGCATAACCAGATACTCATAGTGCCCAGTGCTGGTAGAAAAGGCTGTCATCCATTCATCACCGTCCCGGATGCGAATGAGGTTGTAGGCGCTGGGAGGTCCAGTTTGGAGAAGTACTTGGCTTGGCGGAGTTGTTCTAGGGCAGCTGGAACCAGCGGTAACGGATATCGAAACTTGACAGTGATGTCGTTGAGACCCCGGTAGTCAATACAGGGCGTAAACCACCGCTCTTTCTTTTTAACAAAGAAGAAGCCCAGGCTGCAGGTGATGTCGATGCTCTAATGAACCCCTTCGATAGTTCTTCCTCGATGTAGTTCTTCATGGCTTCTGATTCGGGTTGAGATAGGGAAAGATTCGGCCCTTGGGTGGCTTTGTACCTGGTAGCAGCTCGATGGCACAGTCGCTGATCGGTGAGGGGTAGTTCCATCGCCTTGGTCTTGCTGGAAAGCTTCGATGAGGTCAGAGTATTCAATGGGTAGAGTGGGGAAAAGAGCTGGCTCGTCCTTTACCGTGAACGGCCTGAATGGAGAGTGAGGAGCTGCCCGTTAAGCAGTTGGAGTGGCATGACGGGTCCCATTTGATGATACGACCCTCCTCCATGAGATGAGCGGGTTATGTTGCCGTGAGCCAGGAAGCCCAAGGATTACCGGGTTATGGGGTGATGTGATGACGTAGAAGCGAATTACCTCCGTGTGGCGGGTCCCGGTCTGGAGTCGGAGGTCCACGGTGGTGTGCAGGACCCTCCCATCGCCGAGAGGTCGTCCATCTAGCGCCTCCACTGCCAATTGGGAGTCACAGGTGATTAATGGAATTTGTTGTTGTTGGGCAAATTCATGAGACATAAAGTTGCCGGCTGCTCCGGAGTCTAATAGTGCTGATGTGGTTATATGATTGTCCTCTAGAGATAATACAATCGGCACTTTGATACAAGAACTGGAGTGGTGTGCTTGGATGCACGGACTCACCGAAGAGGAATTACGAGGAGGTGGTCTAGTGGGGCAGAACGCCCTTAGATGGCCAGGTTGACCACAATAGAGGCAGAGATGTTGACGTATGCGGCGCTCACGTTCCTCCGAGTCAGGTGAGTATATCCGAGCTGCATGGGTTCGGTTGGAGGCAGAGTCACGGGACATTGTGTGCTGGTGGGTCCCGCTCTGAGTGGGCGCCGTGATCGAATCAGATTGTCAAGCTGTATGGTGAGTTCGATGAATTGATTCAGCGATCTCCTCATCTCGGCAGGCCAGTTCAGACTGTAATTCCAAGCTGAGTCCTCAAGAGCAGTTTAAGCGTGCTCTCAACCCAGTCGGTTTGAGCTGCCAGAGTGCGAAATGTCAAGGCATATTCTGCTGCAGTATTTCCGCCCTGGTTCAATGCGAGTAGTCGGTCACCAGCTCTCATGCCTCCTCCGGGTGTTCAAATACCTCCCGGAAGCGTTGTAGAAAGGCACCGAACGAGGGAAAAGCCGTGCCATCCTCTCTCCAAACCGCTGTTACCCACTCTAACGCTCTGCCAGTGAGGAGAGAACATACCAGGGAAATCTTGCTAGTGTCAGTGACATACATCGCTGGTTGTTGATCAATGAATAATGAACATTGCAGTAGAAATCCCTTACTCTTAGTGGGGTTACCGTCGAATTTATCAGGAGAGCCAGACGTGGGTTAACTGTGGGTGCCGGTGGTGGAGAGGTGCCCATACCTGCTCGGCTGAGGAGGGGCTGAGTTCGAAGCGACATCTGTAACCTCTGTAGCGTCCGGACGAGTTCCTCCGTTACCGTAGTTAGATGGGTTAGCTGCTGTTGATGAACGGCGAGCTGGTTTGCTTGAGTGGAGATCTCCGTGGACATTTGGACCAGAGCTGCTGGATCGCCAAGTGGCGAAGTCTTCTGTAATGAAGCACCCTGAGAGTGAGGATCCATTTGCAGTTTTATTACAATCTTGGTCGCATTTAACAGGGTCAATCGCCAGCAAACACAACAGCAGGGATAAGGCAAATCGTAATCCAGGTACAGGCATGAGGTCAGGGCAGGCAGCAAGCTTACAAAAATCAGTCCAGTAGAGAATATAGTCCAGGGCAGGCAGCAAGAATCAAAACGGGAAAACAGTCCAGAGTATAACCACGATATGACAGACACGGGAGAAAACGCTCAGAATTGATCACCAGGGAATACAAGACTTCGCAAGGAGAGAAAGGGAGAGAGAGCCTAAATAGTCTATTAATGGGAGACAGGTGCAACGGTGATTGGAACCAGGATGTGGGAGTTGTAGTCCAGGGCTTAATATTCAGGAGAGGGTTCCCTCTGGTGGTGAGCAGGAGGAACCGCGGGAGTCTCGTTTGTTACACGACCCTTGCTCTCTTTATGTGGAACATGTAAACATTGCATGCATGTGACCAATAGGGCCTGACCTATAGCATATCAGAACCACATCAATAAATTGGTTATAACAAACACAGAAACACATGGCAGCAAAATGGATGCGGAGGACGTGAAAAAGAAACTCGGAAGCGGTCGAATGTTTACTGGTTGCTCAGGAGAGAAAGGAGGGATTTGACTTAGTTGTGGAAGCTACTGGAGCTCCAGATAGAGAAAGGTTTAGGAGCGAGAGCTGCGTGTGTATTGTGTCTGACAAAAAGGTGCTGTTAGATTACAGTATCATTCTTTCTGCCTGTTTGGAACAGAACAGTGTACACAACACTAAATACATTATAAGTAATACCAGTCTGTTCTAACGAAAAACATTTAAAGCCTTTATTACAGCATAGTAAAGATTAAAAACAGACAAATCGGTGAAATTACTTTATCCAACATTTTGCCGTTGCATGAGGCTTGGTGCTCATGGGACCAGTAGGCTGTTTAACAAACACTCAAACAGGGGACAGAAGCAGGATCTGCCTTATTTCTGTAGAGATATATGGATGATTTATGAAGCCTGGCACATTTAACAGTTAGGCTATTGATTATAGGTCTAATTAAGTTGGGGTTTCCTTTCTCCTCAATTTCCTTAGACAATTAGGCTCAAGGCAAGGGCTGTTTCCTCATCTCTGCTGCTGCTGCCTCCGCCACATTGTTCTCAATCCCAATATACTGGTTAACTTTGCTATTAGGGAAAGGTGCAAATTCTACGCTCTCAGACGAATATGTTTCAGAACCGAGGACAGCGACCGTATCCAACGCGGGAGAACGAGCATTTGTTATGAAATAATATTAGATTTATTATTGTTTCACCATTATTTTAACATAATATAACCATATACAATGTCTTAGAGTGATGGACTGTGCCACCCCCACGGCCTCCACAATGGATCAGTCCACTGAGACAGGAGCCAATCAGACGGTGTCTTGTTCAAAAACAAGATATAATCATGTGCTACTGCTGGACTAAAGAAATGTCGGTCGACCAACAGCCTATTGACCGAACAATTGGCCAGTCGACTAAATGGGATCAGCCCTAGTGTGTCCGTCCATGTGTGTGTTTGTCCGTCTGTGTGTGTGTTTGTCCGTCTGTGTGTGTGTGTGCGTGTCGTGCTATGTGTAACATTCTCTCTCTCTGTCTCTGGTCAGTATTGACAGGGATGGTAACATGACCATCGACTGGGATGAGTGGCGAGATCACTTCCTGTTCAACCCCATACACAGTCTGGAAGACATCTCGCGCTACTGGAAACACTCTCATGTGAGTCACACACACACACTCGCATGGACAGATGTACACACACACACACACACACACACACACTGGAAACACAGCAGAGATGTAGCCTGGATACCAGTCTGACAACTTTGTTGTTTAGTAACTAAGTAGATTGTCAAATGACTCCCTCCTCCCCCCTCCATCCCTACCTCTCCCTCCTCCCCCCTCCATCCCTACCTCTCCCTCCTCCCCCCTCCATCCCTCCCTCTCCCTCCTCCCCCCTCCATCCCTACCTCTCCCTCCTCCCCCTCCATCCCTACCTCTCCCTCCTCCCCCCTCCCTTCCCCTCTCTCCTCCTCCCCCTCTCTCTCTGTCTAGATGCTGGACATAGGAGACAACCTGACCTGTCCTGATGAGTTCTCTGAGCAGGAGAAGAAGTCAGGGTTCGCCTGGAGACAGCTGATGGCTGGAGCTATGGCAGGATCAGTCTCCCGGACCGGCACCGCCCCACTGGACCGCCTTAAAGTCTTCCTGCAGGTGAGGAGAAGAGAAGAGAGGACAGAAGAGGAGAATAGGAATTTGGGGAGAGGAGAGAAAAGGAGAGTGGAGATGTGGTTCAGGTTAGGATAGGGGGAAGGTAAACTGTTCCTAGATCTGGTCCTGAGGTGGAGATGTGGTTCAGGTTAGGATAGGGGGAAGGTAAACTGTTCCTAGATCTGGTCCTGAGGTGGAGATGTGGTTCAGGTTAGGATAGGGGGAAGGTAAACTGTTCCTAGATCTGGTCCTGAGGTGGAGATGTGGTTCAGGTTAGGATAGGGGGAAGGTAAACTGTTCCTAGATCTGGTCCTGAGGTGGAGATGTGGTTCAGGTTAGGATAGGGGGAAGGTAAACTGTTCCTAGATCTGGTCCTGAGGTGGAGATGTGGTTCAGGTTAGGATAGGGGGAAGGTAAACTGTTCCTAGATCTGGTCCTGAGGTGGAGATGTGTATTCAGCTCCACCTGGTGGGAATGTGAAGTATCACCACTGAAAGATTCTAACTACAGCATTGTTATCTAACTTGTGTACTGTACATCATGTGTTCACTCCAGATCACTCTGTGCTCATAACGTTATATAACAGGGTCAACTAGTCAGGTCTGAATAAGAGTGTCTAGAGGCTGTGTCAAAAGCAGTGTACTAAATAGTATGTCATTTAGGACGCCCCCCCCTGATAGACTGTGTCTGTCCCCCCCAGGTGCATGGCTCGACCCCGGGGAACCCTGCAGGGGCCCTTGGGGTGGGGAACATGATCAGTGGGCTGAGGGCCATGGTGAAGGAGGGGGGGTTCAGTTCCCTGTGGAGGGGCAACGGGGTCAACGTCCTGAAGATCGCCCCCGAGACCGCCATCAAGTTCTGGGCCTACGAACAGGTGGAGTGGAGCGGGAGCCACAGACACTACACTACACTGCACTACACTACACTACACTACACTGCACTGCACTGCACTACACTACATTACACTACACTACACTACACCACACCACACTACACCACACCACACTACACTACACTACACTACACTACACTACACCACACTACACTATCATCCTGTTCCTGATCTTTCAGACACTGTCACTTTCACATCATCATCTATTGCTGACTCCTTCCTCTCTCTCTTCCTTCCTCTCTCTCTCTCTCTGTCTCTCCCTCTCTCTTCCTTCCCCTCTCTCTCTCTCTCTCTCTCTCTTCCTTCCTCTCTCTCTCTCTCTCTCTCTCTCTCTCTCTCTCTCTCTCTCTCTCTCTCTCTCTCTCTCTCTCTCTCTCTTCCTTCCTCTCTCTCTCTCTCTCCCTCTCTCTTCCTTCCTCTCTCTCTCTCTCTCTCTCTCTCTCTCTTCCTTCCTCTCTCTCTCTCTCTCTCTCTCTCTCTTCCTTCCTTCCTCTCTCTCTCTCTCTCTCTCTCTCTCTCCCTCTTTCTTCCTTCCTCTCTCTCTCTCTCTCCTCTCTCTCTCTCTCTCTCTCTCTCTCTCTCTCTCTCTCTCTCTGTTTCTCCCTCTCTCTTCCTTCCTCTCTCTCTCTGTCTCTTCCTTTCTCTCTCTCTCCCTCTGTCATTGTCTCTCATTAATTGACTCTCCATCTCCTCCTCCCTTATCTTACTTGTCCCCCTCTCTCCCTGTCATCCTTGTCCATTCCCTCTTTCTCTCTTCCTCTCCCATATTCTCTCCATCCATCCCTCCCCCCACCCCCCCTCTCTCTCTCTCTCTCTCTCTCTCTCTCTGTAGATCAAGAGGTGGATGCGTGGCAGTAAGGAGAGGGGACCTCTGAGGGTTCATGAGAGGTTTGTAGCTGGGTCATTAGCAGGAGCTACCGCTCAGACAGCCATCTACCCTATGGAGGTTAGAGCACACACACACACACTCAAAAATACACACACACACACTAAAAACACACACACACATTCAAATACACATACACAGACTAAAATAATGTACACACACACACAGTGAAATACACACACACGAAAATGAACACATTTACGCATGCACTCCCCCACACACCCACTCAGAAATGCATACTTTCACACTAAAACATTATTTCTCCCACATGCACTAACAAACTCCCCCCAGGTCATGAAGACTCGTCTGACCCTGGGGAAGACAGGCCAGTACAGCAGTGTGTTAGACTGTGCCAGACAGATCCTCCACAGGGAGGGCATCATGGCCTTCTATAAAGGATACGTACCCAACATCATAGGCATCATACCCTACGCTGGCATTGACCTCGCCGTCTACGAGGTGGGTGTGGGGGAATGGGGGAGGGTGGGTGTGGGGGCAGAATGGGGAGGGTGTGTGTGGGGGGGACTACATCACTGATGTCTCTCTCTCTCTCTCTGTCTCTCTCTCACCCTCTCTCTCTCTCTCCCTCCCTCTCTCTCTCTCTCTCTCTCTCTCTCCACTCTCCTGCTTCCCTTTCTCTCTCCCCTCTCTCTCCCCTCTCTCTCTCTCTCTCTCTCTCTCATCCTCTCTCCCCTCCCTCTCTCTCCTCTCTCTCTCCTTCCTCTCTCCCAGACTATGAAGAATGCGTGGCTAGCGAGGCACACAGATTCAGCAGACCCAGGTGTTTTAGTGTTGGTGGGGTGTGGGACCATGTCCAGTACCTGTGGTCAACTAGCCAGTTACCCTCTGGCTCTGGTCAGAACACGCATGCAGGCACAGGGTAAGACAAGGGGAGGTGGGAGGGGGGTGTAACATTAAACTGACAGGGTCTACATTTATCTACCTGTCACTTTTCCCCATGTGCATCCGCTCTCCCTCCCTCCTCCTCCCTCTCCTCTTCCTCCTCTCCTCCTCCAGCCTCTGTGAAGGGCGGCCCTCAGCTCTCCATGCTAGGTCTGTTCCAGAACATTGTGACCCAGGAGGGCGTGGCCGGCCTCTACCGCGGCATCGCCCCCAACTTCCTGAAAGTCATCCCCGCCGTCAGCATCTCCTACGTAGTCTATGAACACATGAGGAAAGTCCTGGGGGTGGAGGGATACAGATGAGGAAAGTCCTGGGGGTGGAGGGATACAGATGAGGAAAGTCCTGGGGGTGGAGGGATATAGATGAGGAAAGTCCTGGGGGTGGAGGGATATAGATGAGGAAAGTCCTGGGGGTGGAGGGATATAGATGAGGAAAGTCCTGGGGGTGGAGGGATATAGATGAGGAAAGTCCTGGGGGTGGAGGGATATAGATGAGGAAAGTCCTGGGTGTGGAGGGATACAGATGAGGAAAGTCCTGGGGGTGGAGGGATATAGATGAGGAAAGTCCTGGGGGTGGAGGGATATAGATGAGGAAAGTCCTGGGGGTGGAGGGATATAGATGAGGAAAGTCCTGGGGGTGGAGGGATATAGATGAGGAAAGTCCTGGGGGTGGAGGGATATAGATGAGGAAAGTCCTGGGGGTGGAGGGATATAGATGAGGAAAGTCCTGGGGGTGGAGGGATATAGATGAGGAAAGTCCTGGGGGTGGAGGGATATAGATGAGGAAAGTCCTGGGGGTGGAGGGATATAGATGAGGAAAGTCCTGGGGGTGGAGGGATATAGATGAGGAAAGTCCTGGGGGTGGAGGGATATAGATGAGGAAAGTCCTGGGGGTGGAGGGATATAGATGAGGAAAGTCCTGGGGTGGAGGGATATAGATGAGGAAAGTCCTGGGGGTGGAGGGATACAGATGAGGAAAGTCCTGGGGGTGGAGGGATACAGATGAGGAAAGTCCTGGGGTGGAGGGATATAGATGAGGAAAGTCCTGGGGGTGGAGGGATATAGATGAGGAAAGTCCTGGGGGTGGAGGGATATAGATAAGGAAAGTCCTGGGGGTGGAGGGATATAGATGAGGAAAGTCCTGGGGGTGGAGGGATATAGATGAGGAAAGTCCTGGGGGTGGAGGGATATAGATGAGGAAAGTCCTGGGGGTGGAGGGATACAGATGAGGAAAGTCCTGGGGGTGGAGGGATACAGATGAGGAAAGTCCTGGGGGTGGAGGGATACAGATGAGGGAGGGAGGGGTGGAGAGAAGGGAGGGAGACAGATATCATAGATGCCTTGGAGAGAATAAGGTGAAAGAAGGAGAGGAAGAGAGAGAGGGAGATGCTGGAGTGGGGGAGAGAGTGAGGAGGGAGGGAGGGAGACAAGACAGACCAACGTGGGTGGCAGCTATGGGCTTGTTGCATGACCACGCCTAAAGACACCGAGGGAGCAGACGGAGGGAGGGAACAAAGGAAGGAGAGAGAGAAAGGGAGGAACTAATAAAGTAACGGCGAGAGACATCTCAAGTACTGCACCCAAGTGATGTCTAACCATGTGGAAGCTTTGTGGTTGCAAGTGCCAACATGGTTTCTATGACAACACGCGTGACGTCTTACATGGCCTGCGCTGCATGTGGAGGTGTTTCTGGTTTGAAAACTAGCCGACTAGCTTCTCTACTACTGGGTTGGGCTTTTCTCTCTCTGCATTAACTACGGGTGAGGACATGTTTGACAACTAACGGTGCTTTAAGACTTTGACCAAAAACGGAACCCTTTACCATTTCACTGCCGACAAAACCTCAAGAGAAGGATCACAATATGAGTTTTTCCCCTGTGAATCTTTAGGTGGAGAATAGAGAAATCTCTGGGATAGGATGACACCATCTCCATGTTGTGTGGTTGGTTGGTCCTGAAGTAGAAAGTGATCCGCCACTGGAACCTTGGAACCACCAGGACTTCTAGAACTTTTCATATTGGAACAGGGTGACTTGAGAAATTGTCACAATGAAAAAGGACCAGTAGCAATCTACCTCCCATGACTCATCGTAGGGGAAGAAGAGGAAGAGGAAGAGGAGAAGAGGTGTTGAAGACTTGCTTTTGATTATCTGAAAGGATTGGGATGTGCTTGTGAACACAGGAGTTAAATAAACCTCTGCCTAGGAGATTATTCTCAGTTATAATGCTGTGGAGACATTTTAGACAGCCGGATGAGAAACAAACACATTAAACCTTGTACTGTATTTAGGGTTGCAACATTTCAGTAACTTTCCCCAAATTCCCTGGTTTTCCAGAAATCCTGGTTGGAATTTTTCTGGAAACAGACAGAAATAAGCACAACATCCATAATCCTCCAACCAGGTTTTAGAAAACCTGGGAATCTGGGGCCAAATTACTGGATTTTGCAACCCTATATTGAAACTTGAGTTTTTTCAGAATTCCAGTTACTGTTAAGCTTCTTTTTCAGCGTGGTAAGTTTCAACAAAGAGTTTTATCCAGAGTTTTATCAAAGTATGTAAATAGTTAGCGATGCATGGTTTAATCAATTGCTAAAGCCAACAGAACACAGCCACGCGCTGATGTCATCACCATGATGATACGACTCAAAGGTGGTCCCCCTGTTACGGGTGTGTGTGTGCGTGCGTGTGTGTGTGTACAGCGAGTGAGTGTGATTTTTGTCTCACACAAATTATTATAAAACTCCAGAATGCCAAATCAACCATACTGCCAAGATTGTGTTATTTCCCCCCTTCTGTATAACTTCCATATTACTACTGTGTATTTATTTAGTGGCTGTATGAGGTTTTATCATAACAATGACTTCAATATGAGTCCAATGACTTCCAATGTTCATGATTATTACTTGTGAGGTGATTTATGAGTTGAAGCCTACATATGCGGCCCAAATAACACCCTGTTCCCTATTCGGTACACTGAAAAGTAGTGCACTATATTGGGAATAGGGTGCCATTTGTGCAGCCTACTAGATGGGGGGTTCTGTTCTGAGTATTGTGAATGGGGGACATATGCCATGCACAAGAGATCCTTGATCTGAAGTAACACTATGGTGAGCTATCATCAGAACTATAGTACTGGTAGTTTGAAGTTGCTGTTGGTGTGGTGTCATTATGTATTCAAATATATATTGTGATATTATTGTTATGCCCCAAATAGCCCAATATACCTATATAGTGCACTACTTTAGACCCTCCCCCCTATATAGTACACTACTTTAGACCAGAGACCATTCACCCTATATAGTGCACTACTTTAGACCAGAGACCCTTCACCCTATATAGTGCACTACTTTAGACCAGAGACCCTTCCCCCTATATAGTGCACTACTTTAGACCAGAGACCCTTCACCCTATATAGTGCACTACTTTAGACCAGAGACCCTTCACCCTATATAGTGCACTACTTTAGAGCAGAGACCATTCACCCTATATAGTGCACTACTTTAGAGCAGAGACCATTCACCCTATATAGTGCACTACTTTAGAGCAGAGACCATTCACCCTATATAGTACACTACTTTAGATCAGAGAACATTCCCCCTATATAGTACACTACTTTAGACCAGACACCATTCACCCTATATAGTACACTATTTTAGATCAGAGACCGTTCCCCCTATATAGTACACTACTTCACCAAAATGTGTGTACTATATGGGGAATAGGGTGCCATGTGGGACACCGCATTGGACAGTGGTATGTTTATCAGCTAACATAAGTGGCTAGGTCACTAATATTTAAATGACATGGCTAGATGTTGTTAGCCTGGGTGCTAGTCTGATTCAGCTCTCTTGCCAACTCCTTATGGAATTGTCATGCTGTTTGGCTTGACAATGGAGTAGGCAAAATAACAGATCTGGGACCAAAACTAACTCAAAGTTTCTGTTTTGCTGCTTTCATCTGTGTTTCGACTTTTGAGATCATGCACTGTTGATGGTGAGTGTTTTACGAGCTGAAAGAGCTCATTGTTGCCCCCGATTAGTATTGGTCGTTACAAACGTCAATCAATAATGAAAGGTTGTTTCTGTAAGCACATTGGTCAACTTGACCATTCTTCAAACTACGATTGGCTCTTCAAAAAGTGCCTACAGGTGATTGGTCGAAGCTGAACTGTCAATCAAGAATCCCCCGCCCTGATCAATAGGACCTACGTACAAGTCAGTAAACCAGTAAGATTTGTGTCTGTATTCGTCACCGCCTCCTCCACAACCGCGGATTGGTTACTTTAGGAGGGAAGACTGCTAGAAGGTTTGATTCCCACTTTCTGCGCCCTCCCCGCACTTCGCCTTTCTCGTCTTCCCGCTTCTGCGCAACTCTGCCCGGCCTAACTACCAGTCCAAACCCCGTGTGTGTCTTGTGTATTTCCCCAAGAGAGCAAGCAGCATGTCGGACTACGGCTCACCCGGGGCCGGAGCGGGCGCTGGAGGCAAAAAAGATGCTTTCGCGGACGCCGTGCAGCGAGCCAGACAGGTAAGGTCGGAGCGAGGATCCAGCGGGACTGGGGCACTGGACCCAGCCAGTCTGTTGTGTGCGCTAGCTACGATGCTAGGCTAACTAGCTAGCTTGCAACGAGGCCGACGATGGGACCGACCGGCTTGGTGTGTGGGTGAAATCAAAATGCGAAAAACCTACAATTGAACCTCATGTTGGTGTACGCACGTGTGGATTTGTTTGTAATGTTAGCTAACGTTAAATGTTTGAGTTGGCTGTGTTCGGTGCTACCACAAGGTTTTGCGCTAGCTAGTTTGCTGCGGTTAGCTGGTTGGGCTAGCTAGTAGTGTTCTCGGCGTGCGTGGCGATGCTTTCCTTGTTCTAGCTAGCCACGCTAGCAGCTAGCTAACAAGCCTAAAACACCGATTTATAGCCAAACGTAACTAGTTAGCGAACACGAACGTTACCGTTAGGTGCCCGGATAGCACGCTAATTAATGTTGGTGGTCATGAAAAGCCCTCAATTTATATTCTAATTGACCTACCGTTTAGTGACTAGTTAACTAGTTAGTCATCAATCATTTAACGTTAGCTTTATGTTTGCTAACTAGCTAGGGTCAGCAGACTATCATAAATGTAAATGTAGTACCTAACTGGTTCAATAACGTCAGCTAAAGAGTTAGACGTTTCCACATGGAACCTGCGGTGCAAACTTTTCCAAAAACAGTCCAATTGGTCGGCCAGTGTTTCAGAATAGCTAGCTTGCATAGCCAGTGGGACACAAACACGATCTAGCCAGTGTCAACGTTAGCTACTGCCGACATGTCTGTGATACGAATTAGGCCAGTATCTCCAGGCGAGATCCTCTTATCCCAGTCTAGCGGCTACCTGAACTAACCCCGGCTGTAGAAAATAACAACCGAGTCTAGGGCTGCTTGTCAAATGGCACCACAGGGCTCTGTTCAGAAATAGTCCATTATAGGGAATGTAGAGTGCCGTTTGGGATCCAACCCAGCTGTTGTGTAGTAAAGGGATGCGGGAGGGTACATGGGATGTGTAGAGGTGATACACTTGGGCAGCTACAGATCTAGGATCAGGTTACCAGATTCAAACCCCGGGAAGATTATACAAAACTGTCCATATATCAGGATCTTGGGCCACCTTAATTCTCCCTAGGAGCTCACACAATGCGTTTGAATGGGATACTTGTTTTACCCAAGTCTTGGCCATTTACCTCATGCTGTGTGTGTTCCCTAGATTGCAGCTAAGATCGGAGGAGATGCCGGACCTCCAAGTAACAATGGAGGAGGAGGAGAGGGCTTCCCGTTCCAAACACTGAAACGTTCTCTGGAAGATGGAGGTAGGAGACCAGGGGAGGGCAACACAGGGACAGGGACGAACACACATGGCGTAATACACACGGAGGAAGACCGAGACGCACAGTGGGGAGAACACAGCCTTACTTCAGGGTGGTATTGAGGTTCATGTTTTTCCTGTTTTTATCAGACCAACCAGATGCCAAGAAGATGTCTTCCCAGGGGGACAGAGACTCAGCCACTGCTTTGTGTACGTATACCAAACAGACGATCTCTTGTCTCTGCCTATCCTCTCACATTCATCAGTTGCTTTCTATTGGTTGGTAATCCATTACTCTTCCCTGTAGCTATCGGAGCTCAACTCGCTGCCCTGTCTCAGCAAAGGTATTAATAGAAAGCCATTTTTGTATATTTTGCAGTGTTCAATTCCCAGGTGTTTTGGGCTTGTTATGAATAATAAGCATCAATTCCTCCTCTCTCCTTTCTCCCTCTATTGTCTTCAGTGTCAGACCCTCCACTATGACAGAGGAGTACAGAGTGCCAGACGGCATGGTCGGCCTCAGTGAGTACACACCCAGTATCGCTTGAGCTCACACAGAGATCCTGTTGCGCACACATACTATGATAAAATGACCTCGTGGCTTGTTTCTCCACAGTCATTGGTCGAGGGGGCGAGCAGATCAACAAGATCCAGCAGGACTCGGGCTGCAAGGTCCAGATCGCTCCAGGTGAGCAACTAGGTGCTCACCTCTCTTTATATACTACCTCTACTATCTCAGCACGCATCCCCGATGGCACCCTATTCCCTATATAGTGCACTACCTTTGACCGAAGCGATAGCTGTTATTATGACTGGTAAAAATGCACTGCGTTGTTGGGTTTAGCGCTCGCAACAACTGCATTTTGCTGTCCTTGTGCACGTGACATTAAAACGTGACACTATACGGCACTGCTTTTGACCAGGGCCTTGAGCAAATACAGTGCACTACTTTGGACAAGAGCAATGAACTTTTTTGGGGCACTACTATAGGCCTGCGCCCTGGTCAAAAATAGAGCATTACATTTGACCAGAGATTATACCTTTATAGTGCACTACTGTTAGTAGACTTTTGACCCTGGCCCATGGGGCTGTTAGTGCACTACTGTTGACCAGAGCGCATAGGGCTCTTAGTGTACTACTTTGTAACTAATAGGGTGCCAATTGGGATGCATATGTAGTCTGCCTTTGAGACAGATGGTGGTTTACTTGTTGATGTTTACTTGTTGTTTGTGTTTCAGACAGTGGTGGAATGCCAGAGAGGAGCGTCTCCCTCACAGGAAACCCTGACGCCATCGCGTAAGACATTACACTGAACCTGTCTCCATAGGGCTCTGGTCAAAACTAGTGCCCTACACAGGGAATAGGGTGCCATTTGGAAGTATCCCGTGTAACTGTGGCACCATTAGGGTTCGGTAGTTTTTCCTGGTTGTTTGATTTCAATTAGAGAAACTTTGGGTACTGGCATAGGGGCTATGTTAAGAAGTATATCTGATCATTACACAACTCTTTCTAACTACTTCCCTATCTGCCTCTTTTCCTCCCTCTTCAGGAAAGCCAAGATGTTTCTGGATGAGATTGTATCTCGGGGGCCGGGCGCGCCTTCCTCCTCCTTCCACGAGTCGACCAATGGGCAGAGTGGCTCCATGCAGGAGATGATGATCCCAGCTGGCAAGGCCGGCCTAATCATCGGCAAGGGTGGAGAGACCATCAAACAACTACAGGTTAGACCACACACACGGGAGGAGAGACCATCAAACTACAGGTTAGACCACACACACGGGAGGAGAGACCATCAAACTACAGGTTAGACCACACACACGGGAGGAGAGACCATCAAACTACAGGTTAGACCACACACAAGGGAGGAGAGAACATCAAGCTGCCTCACCTTACAGAAACAGCATCCTGTCCAGGGGGTGCACTGGTACATCAAGCTGCCTCACCTTACAGAAACAGCATCCTGCCCAGGGGGTGCACTGGTACATCAAGCTGCCTCACCTTACTGAAACAGCATCCTGTCCAGGAGGTGCACTGGTACATCAAGCTGCCTCACCTTACAGAAACAGCATCCTGCCCAGGGGATGCACTGGTACATCAAGCTGCCTCACCTTACTGAAACAGCATCCTGTCCAGGGGTGCACTGGTACATAAAGCTGCCTCACCTTACAGAAACAGCATCCTGCCCAGGGGATGCACTGGTACATCAAGCTGCCTCACCTTACTGAAACAGCATCCTGCCCAGGAGGTGCACTGGTACATCAAGCTGCCTCACCTTACTGAAAGAGCATCCTGCCCAGGGGATGCACTGGTACATCAAGCTGCCTCACCTTACTGAAACAGCATCCTGTCCAGGGGTGCACTGGTACATCAAGCTGCCTCACCTTACAGAAACAGCATCCTGCCCAGGGGATGCACTGGTACATCAAGCTGCCTCACCTTACTGAAACAGCATCCTTTCCAGGGGATGCACTGGTACATCAAGCTGCCTCACCTTACTGAAACAGCATCCTGCCCAGGAGGTGCACTGGTACATCAAGCTGCCTCACCTTACAGAAACAGCATCCTGTCCAGGGGATGCACTGGTACATCAAGCTGCCTCACCTTACTGAAACAGTGTCCTGTCCAAGGGGTGTACTGGTACATCAAGCTGCCTCACCTTACTGAAACAGCATCCTGTCCAGGGGATGCACTGGTACATCAAGCTTCCTCACCTTACTGAAACAGCATCCTGTCCAGGGGATGCACTGGTACATCAAGCTGCCTCACCTTACTGAAACAGTGTCCTGTCCAGGGGGTGTACTGGTACATCAAGCTGCCTCACCTTACTGAAACAGTGTCCTGTCCAAGGGGTGTACTGGTACATCAAGCTGCCTCACCTTACTGAAACAGTGTCCTGTCCAGGGGGTGTACTGGTACATCAAGCTGCCTCACCTTACTGAAACAGTGTCCTGTCCAGGGGGTGTACTGGTACATCAAAGATCTATACAGGAGAAAGATTCAGAACACAGCTACTAATATAATGGAAGTACTAGGAAACCAACACTCTACATATATATCTCTTCCCTGTAGGAGCGTGCTGGAGTTAAGATGATCCTCATCCAAGATGGTTCCCAGCCACCCAACATGGACAAACCCCTGCGCATCATCGGAGACCCCTACAAAGTACAGGTAAACACCCCTACTGCCCTCGCCGCGTACACCACACGCCCCTACTGCATGTGACATTATGCCAGGTAGTACTGGCTGATCAATATCTGTTTTGCTTTCTCTCTCTCTGCAGCAAGCGAAGGAGCTGGTGAATGAGATTCTGAGAGAGAGGGATCACGCTGGCTTTGGAGACCGAAACAATTTTGGCAACCAAATGGGGGGAGGAGGTGGTGGTGGTGGAGGCATGGATGTGAGTAGGCTGTTTTACGAGACTGATTCAACTTGATTCTAGTTGGATTTGACAGCTGTGGAGGTCAAACTCACCCCCTCATTCACTCCTCTAGTTCCCTTCCACGATGGCACAGGGAAGAGAAACTTCGCTGATGGAAATGAAGCCCTGAGGGGTTAAACCCGTAGAATCAGATTGACTAGAACGTTAAATAGAACCTCTAACAGCGGCATCATTGACT
Source organism: Brachymystax lenok tsinlingensis (assembly GCA_030435695.1). NCBI lineage: Eukaryota > Metazoa > Chordata > Actinopteri > Salmoniformes > Salmonidae > Brachymystax > Brachymystax lenok. The sequence goes on along the minus strand of CM059812.1, from coordinate 34,831,959 downwards.
TAGTTGGGAATGCCTGTTCTACTCGTTCTAAGTCTATGGTTAAACGTTCTAGAATTTCAGCTGGTAGAATGACTGGCGTTGCAGCCCCGTCTAGTAACTTGCCTCAACTAGAACTCTTGTTAAAGGTCTTTGCCTCATCAGTATCGTGTGTTTCAATTTGGCCAGATGCCTTTCCTCATTATGGTGTCTTTTCATTGGCCAGGTGCCCGTGCCCCGCCACTCTGTGGGAGTTGTGATTGGTCGAAGTGGAGAGATGATCAAGAAGATCCAGGCAGACGCTGGAGTGAGGATACAGTTCAAACCAGGTGAGGACCGCACACTTCCTGCTACACAACTAGCATCTGTTCTTGTTCAGGTAGTACCTGTATCTCCCACTGTTATAATCACTATGGTAACGCTCTCCCTCTCTCTGTTCTCTCTCCCTCCCTCCCCCCTCTCTCTGTCAGATGAAGGTACATGACCTATAAGACTGTAACATTCTGACTCGAACCCACACCTACAACAGATTAAAGTATTTCTATCATAGGAAATATTAGTGTTTTATCATGTCATGTTTTTACACATTATCATACGTCCAGGAGAAACAAACTCAACTCAGGCCGTCTTGGCATGTGTTAGTACCACAACATTTAAATCAATCACTGTGGAGTGAACCTGGGGCATGTTCAGTAGGGCCCCACCGTAACAAAACGGTTAGCAATGGGAAAACTACAGTCTGTTCTTATTGGACAAGTCCAGGTAGCACCTTCCCGTTTTGACCCTGCTTCAGTTGAGTGTGATGATCAGTATGGTAACTCTCCCTCTCTTTTCTTTGTCCCCTCTCTCTCTCTCTCTCCCTCTGTCAGATGAAGGTACAGGGCTGTATATGATACTCAAACACGACAAACACACTTACACACAGCAGATTTAAGTGTTTCAATCAATCTGGTTAGAAAGGATTGTCAGTACACCTCATCTTAGAGGTGCCAGTCTGTTATTGGACAAGTCCAGGTAGCAATTTCCTGTCTTGACCCTGCTTCAGCTGAGTGTTGTGATCAGTATGGTAACTCTCTCCTTCTTTTTGTCCCACTCTCTCCCCTCTCTCCCCTCACTCCCTCCCTCTCCCCTCACTCCCTCCCCCCTCTGTCAGATGAAGGTACAGGACCGTATAAGAGAAACATTTTGAATGGAACCTTTTGGTTGAAACAATGATCATTATGATGACTCATCTCTTTCGCTCCATCTGTGTTTCCTTTTGCGCGATCTGTGCTTTCCTCCCCTCCCATCTTTCGATCTCGCTCGCTCTCCTCTCTCTGCCTCCCTCTTCCTCCCCTACCCCATCTCTCCCTCCCCTCCCTTCCCCCTCCTCCCCTCTTCTCTCTCTAGATGATGGGGCAGGTCCTGATAAGATAGCCCACATCATGGGTCCTCCAGACCGCTGTGAGCATGCTGCCTCCATCATCAACGAGCTGCTGCAGAGCATCAGAGTCCGGGAGGACGGAGGACAGGGGGTACGTACGCTGCAGGCTTACACATGGGAGGAGGCTGCAGGGGGGTACATGTGGGGTGGGAAGGCAAGTGCTACTAGATGGCAGGGGGATACACCAAGTTAATTATAAGCTGGTGCAGGGGTATGAGAAGGAGGGACGTCTTGAAGGCCGTAACTGAAATGTTAAGGCCTTGACAAAGTGTTCACCCCCTTGGCTTTTTTCCTATTTTGTTGCATTACAACCTGGAATTAACATTTTGGGGGATTTCATACACAAAATAGTCCACGTCTTTGAAGTGAAATGAAAACCATCACTTGTTTAAACAACAAAAAAACGACAGAGAAGTGGTGCGTGCATGTTTATTCACTCCCTTAGTTATGAAGCCCCTGAATAAGATCTGGTGCAGCCAATTACCTTCAAAGTCACATAATTAGATTGCATACAGGTGGACTTTATTTAATTGTCACATAATCTCCGTGTATATACACCTGTTCTGAAAGGCCCAACACCGCCAAGCAAGGCGCACCATGAACACTAAGGAGCTCCAAACAGGTCAGGGACAAAGTTGTGGAGAAGGACAGATCAGGGTTGGGTTATAAAAAAATATTCAACTTTGAGCATCCCCACGGAGCACCATTTTTAAATAAATAATTAATGAGAAAGTGGTTTATAAAATACCCATGTTAATTGGAAAGTTGTATGAGAAGGTCTGCTCAATCCAAGAGCACAGCCAATTGATTACAGCATTACCCCAAAAATGGAGATGGGAGGAGGTAGGGAACTGGTCTGTCTGCCCAGTATAAAGGATCGAAACTGGCAGAAGAATAAAAATAGCAGAAATAGGAAAGTAGACTAGTTTCATTTGAGGACCAGGATGTTGACAACTGTGCCATACAGATTGCAAAATAGTTTTGATGTTTGATGTCCTGGTTCCATGGTACAGGGTGTATGAGTTGATAAAACAATGCAAGATTCAAGACTTCGTGCTTTTCAGCTAAAATTATTATATAGAATTCTGACCACCAAACAATCAATGTTGAATATCTGGGGCATAAAATCCATCGACGCTCTGCAGATTTTGTTGTGGGGATATAGAATCAATTGACCATTTATTTTGGTATTGCCCTCAGGTAGCGTGTTTCGGGGTCTCAGGAATGGCTGTAAATGCATAGCATTGATCTAAAATTGACCCTAGAAATAGTACTGTTAGGAGATCTGGAGAGACCGGGTCAGTCAATTACTAATACTCTTAAATACTTTTACTATCTTCAACTCACAATCTGTGGATTAGATTGAAATTGTACGTTAAACGTGGAAAGATACGTGTTACGTAGAAACCCGAAGAGGGTGGCCAGCAGAGATGGATGGGGTGGAATTGGAGACAATTGGGAGTGGAGTTAGCATGATGGTCAATGTTGTCAATGCATTGACCCTGGCTGCTTCTGTGTCGCTCTGAATGGGAGTCGGTTAGATGACTGGTATGATGTAGTTGAGTGGCTTCAATGCAAGTATGTTTTGGATATTTAATTTTTTTAAAAAGAGGAACTCTCACAAACTCTGACTAATGCCCTCCTTGCCTGGTCTGAGAGGCAACAAAGAGACCAAAGATAACCCTGAAGGAGCTGTGAGGCTTTATGACCACTAAGCCATACACTCTACAGAGCTGGGCTTTACAGAAGAGTGGCCAGAAAAAGCATTGCTTAAAGGAAAAAAATAAGCGAACACGTTTGGTGTTATGAGGAAAAGCTCATACCTGTGTCTCCCTCTCTACTCCAGGGTCCTCCGGGTCCTCCTGGCACGGGGGGGATGCCTCAGGGTGGCCATGGCAGGGGGCGAGGCCAGGGGAACTGGGGCGGTCCTCCGGGAGGTGAGGTCACCTTCTCTATCCCCGCCCACAAATGCGGCCTGGTGATTGGTCGGGGTGGCGAGAACGTCAAAGCCATCAACCAGCAGACGGGGGCTTTCGTGGAGATCTCGCGTCAGCCGCCGCCCAACGGTGACCCCAACTTCAAACTGTTCATCATCAGGGGGTCCCCTCAACAGATAGATCATGCCAAGCAGCTCATAGAGGACAAGATCGAGGTACGGGAGCACGGACACGTGTAAACACACCCAGTGTATCCTTTAATAGTCCCACAAACTGGAAATGAAATGAATGGTTTCCCCTCTGCCCCTCTAGGCTCCTCTGTGTCCTCTAGGAGGTGGTCCTGGTGGACCTGGTCCTGCTGGTCCAATGGGCCCCTACAACCCCAACCCTTACAACCCAGGGCCTGGTGGCCCCGGAGGACCCCCACAGTAAGTACACCAACCGTGGACCCCCCCACACACAGAGTAAATACAACACCTACTAGACATGAAGGGCCAGTGTCCCTGTCCCAGGCTAGTGCTAGTTTGCATCGCTACAGCTTGTTATACATCCATGCATGTAGAGGAAAGAAGGGGTCCGTTCTTAGTGCTGTGAGTGACTCTGATCCCCCTGTGCTGTTGACTGAATTTATGGCTCAAAATGTTTGCTTTATAACCTGGTTTGTCTGTCATGTGTACATGGTTTGTTATTCACACTTCTTCCACATGTTACTGAAATGTGATGTGAAACTCAATGTGTATAATGTATTTTGGTATCTGTTTGTGATGCGTTGTAAGATATATTAAGTGTCTAATCGTTCTCCACTCTCTTCAGTGGAGGCCCCCCCGGTGGTCATGGTTATGGGGCCCCTCAGGGCTGGGGCAACACCTTCCAGCAGTGGCAGGCCCCTGGAGGGCCACACGACCCCAGTGAGTAGACACTGCTTTATATTCACTGGTCTGGAACTCTCCATCAGGCACTTTACCTGCTCTCTGGTCAATCAGTTCTTCCCTTGCCTGTCCTCAATGCTCTTTCCTCTTTTACCTTCTCGTTTCCTCTTCCTTTCACCTTACCCTCTTCCTCCCTCCTCCCTTTCAACCCTCTTTCTCTAATCTTTCTTTCCCCTCCCAGATAAGGCAGCGGCAGACCCCAATGCAGCGTGGGCAGCCTACTATGCGCAGTACTACCAGCAGCAGCCAGGGGGAGCCATGCCGGGCCAGGCCCCCAACGCCCCAGCAGCCGCCCCAGTCCAGGCAGACCCCTCCCAGGCAGCCCAGACCCCTGGAGGCCAGCCAGACTACACCAAGGCCTGGGAGGAGTATTACAAGAAGATGGGCATGGGTAAGATCATCGCCATGGTTATATTGACTTTACAGTAACATGTCCTATAGTGCAATAATCAATAACAATCACTAGAAACAAACACGAGAAATATGAAATGATAGCGGATACGTTTTAGTTCAAATAAACTACTTGATAATCACAGTTGGGTCGTGGCTTGCAAAACGGCGGCCGTCTTGATCAGAAGACCTTCTAGTAGTGTCCAGTCTCCAGACATTTCAGGAAATCCTGTGACGTGTTAGAAAAGGCCTGAAAGGCCTCCACATTGTATACAGTCCTTATACAGGCCACCTTTTAATGGCAACTATTCATCCAGAAGATGTCGTCAGATTTATTTCTATACAGCAGAATTGTGATCAACAAATACTATTTTCTTGTCCAAGTTCTTGATCTTAAAATGTGGTCCACTTTCCCTCTCTCCTGCCCTCTCCCTCCTCAGCCCAGCCAGGTGGAGGTGCTGCAGCGGCGCCGGCTGCAGCTGTAGCCGGGGGAGGAGCCGGCGGACAGCAGGACTACAGTGCAGCCTGGGCTGAGTACTACAGGCAGCAGGCGGCCTTCTACGGCCCTGGAGGGGCTCCGGGACAGGCTGCCACCCCTCAGCAAGGACAACAGGTAAACACACACACCCACCCCTCAGCCAGGACAACAGGTCACACACATTTCATAGAAATCTGCTAACACTGGATAGTTAAAATAACTTCTCTCATTCTCTCTATCCCAGGCCCAGTGAACCAAATCCAGCCAGTCTCCAGCCAGTCAGACGCATGGACCGGGAGGACTGTCTCTTCACTGCAGCAGCAGACATCCCATCCAGCTCTCTGGACTTTTTAAATGTTTTCTTCTGGGTTTAAGTCGTAATTAAAAAAATGTCTGGTTTTGACAGAAGCAAAACCTTAATTCCCTCCCTCAAGTACACTCCCAGTACCCCTCCCTCTTATCCCAGTACCCCTCCCTCTTATCCCAGTACCCCTCTTATCCCAGTACCCTCCCTCTTATCCCAGTACCCCTCCCTCTTATCCCAGTACCCCTTCTTCCCTCATGTTTCTTTTCTTTTTTACAAAACCTGAAAAATAACAAATTCTATGATTTTGCTGATGAAATGATTGAACTACTTGGTAGGGTTGTTTCTCCTTTTTGCCCCCCTGTCCTCACCCTGCACCCCAACCCCTCCAGTGTCTGCCTGTCCTCACCCTGCACCCCAACCCCTCCAGTGTCTGCCTGTCCTCACCCTGCACCCCAACCCCTCCAGTGTCTGAGGAGGGGAAGAGAAGAAGAGGGGAAGACTGTAAAGAGCGGCTCATTGGCCTAGCTAATACCCATCTGTAAAATACATGGACTCGCACTTCTCTCATTTGTTTGTTTTCCTGAGGAATAATCTGTCTAGCAGTACTTTGGAGTATAACTACTACTAATATTCAGCATCAGTTTGTTAAAACAAGTTGTTTTTTTGCAAGCAAAAGGATATTTTTTTGCTTTTTAGGCTTTTATTTTCATTTTTAATTAACGTCTAGTTCAGTTAAAACATTCCCTGTGTTGATGACGTAGCAGCATTTCCCCCCCACTCCACTTATAATTTTACTTAGTTCATATTTTTCTCCCGGTACCTAAAGGGTGGGCCTGGGTTTCTGTGTGCGACTGTGTACAAGCACCTGTTTCTATGGATGCTTGCTACAGTGTCTGCTTGTTATGTTGGTTATTTTGGCACAGCTTGTGTCCCCAAGGCCCCCCCCTTCCCCTTGCTGACTTCAGATTGCTGCATCATCAGACGGGATGCCTTTTATTTTTCCTCATGTTCCAAGAAGTCGTGTTATATATGTTGTACGCCGTTTTTTTTTGTTTTTTTTTTACTTTTTACTGCTTGTTTTTAAAAACTTCACAATAAAAAATGAATAAAAAAGTATTGAGGTATTTGGTGGATTGTGTGTTTGTCAGTTAAGACTAAATTATAAGTTTCAGCAATATTGCTATACTTATGTTCACTAAACTTAATTTGTGACAAAAACAATCACGTTGTTCACCCTGTAACCAATCAAATGCTGGGAGTTTAGTTTTAGGTTTTGATTAACGTTCATATCGGCCAATCGGACTGCTCCCACGGTGATCGAGAACCAATGGGAAGGCCATGGGTCGAGATGGTAGGCAGGGCGTAGTGAACACTACGGCGGAAAATGGCGCCCAGCTCGAAATCCGAAAAGGACGGTAACAAACAAACCCCGAGAAAACATAAAGAACACGTCGTCAAGCTTCTGAACCGGGGAAAGGTATGCAACAAATGAGTCGAGAGAATGACCCAAGCATGGCTCTGACGAAGAATGTCAAGTCGCAGGGTCAAGGTCTCGACAGTGCAAGACCCTGCGGATGCTAGCTAGTTAACGCGTTTCTAAGCACCAACTTGCTACAGTACGTTAGCTAGCAGGCTGACTCGTTAGCAAGCCGCCTTTCCCCAACACCTAGCTATAATGACCACTAAGTTAACAGGCTGGTTGATATATTGTGTGAGGGGAATTACTAGCTAGTTGACCGTCTATCCATAGCCAGTTAACGTTATCTAGCTAACGTTTGTTTGACGGAGCAGTAAGCCAGCTAGCACACGTTAACTGTTTATTTCGCATTCACTAACGCAACAACCTAACACGCCGATTCACTAGTGTTGCGTTTGGAGTCGCCGCTGGCCATTTCAGATCCATATACTCTGCATGATTCCTCCGTGTTGCAATGTTTTTCAATTTTGGTCTTGGGGACTGCTCGCCGTTGTTTCAGCTAACGTTAGTTAAATGTGATGCTGATCAGCTAGTTAAATCGGGTGTTGATGTTGATTTAGAAGAAAACCATGCAGTGTACACCCCAGAGACCTGGATGAAGGAACACTGCTGGGTGGGTGTGTAGGTAGTAGAGCGATGTAGGTAGTAGAGCGGTCAAGACTGGACTCAGACCAAGCCTCGTCCGAGTGCTGTACGTATCAAGCATCTCAGAGTAGGTGCTGATCTGAGGTCCCTCCTGTCCATGTAATCTGAAAGGCAAAACGGATCCTAAATCCGCTCGACTACTCTGAGATGGTTAAACATACGGGCCCCTGGACTAACAAACTGTTTCAATGGAGGTTCTTTATTGGGTACATTGATCACTTTTCACTAACTTCCCACGTCCTCTCTCCTATAGTTGTCAGGCCAGTATTCTCAGCGCTTGTTTAGGAAACTACCACCGCGCGTCTGTGTTCCCCTGAAGAACATAGTCAGCGAGGAGTTCCTCAGAGCAGGGTGAGTGTTTGTGAAAGAGTGAGTATGTCTTTCTACAATGTAAATAAATAGTGAAATGAAGAAAAACCCTTGAATGAGTAGGTGTGACTGGTACTGTAAACGATTGGTGTGTGTATATGCAGTACCAGTCAAAAGTTTGTTTTTCTTTATTTTTACTATTTTCTGCATTATATAATAATAGTGAAGACAACAAAACTATGAAATAACATAGCATCAAACAAGTGCTCAGCATATGTGGGAACTCCTTCAAGACTGTTGGAAAAGCATTCCAGGTGACTACCTTATGAAGCTGGTTGAGAGAATGCCAAAAGTGTGCAAAGCTGTCACCAAGCAAAGGGTGGCTACTTTGAAGAATCTCAAATATTATTATTTGTTAATCACATTTTTGGTTACTACATGACTCCATATGTGTTATTTCATAGTTTTGATGTTTTCGCTATTATTCTATGTAGAAAATAGTAAAAATAAATAAAAACACTGGAATGAGTATGTGTCCAAACTTTTGACTGGTAGTGTGTGTGTACACAGTACCAGTCAAACGTTTTATGTATATATATATTGTGTGTGTGTATATACACTACCATTCAAAAGTTTGGGGTCACTTATACATCTCTGCCTAGAAGGCCAGCATCCCGGAGTCTCCTCTTCGCTGTTGACGTTGAGACTGGTGTTTTGTGGGTACTATTTAATGAAGCTGCCAGTTGAGGACTTGTGAGGCGTCTGTTTCTCAAACTAGACACTCTAATGTACTTGTCCTCTTGGATCATTACTGGCTGTATGCAAAAGAGTGATGTGCGTTTGGAGCAATACTGGCTGTATCCAAGGCTCAGCCAATCGTTTACATAACAGAATGCAGCACGCAACTGAAGAGAGAAGAGACAACCAATTTGCTAGTTACAGCATCAGCGCGCGCTCTGGAAAGAGCGGAGAGTGGAATGGCAGTTTGCCAGTTAACTTACAGCAGCGCGTGAGAAGCCTGACCACGGAGACGGGGGTGAGGAGGTAACGTTAGGTGAGAAGCCTGACCACGGAGACGGGGTGAAGAGGTAACGTTAGGTGAGAAGCCTGACCACGGAGACGGGGTGAAGAGGTAACGTTAGGTGAGAAGCCTGACCACGGAGACGGGGTGAGGAGGTAACGTTAGGTGAGAAGCCTGACCACGGAGGCGGGGTGAGGAGGTAACGTTAGGTGAGAAGCCTGACCACGGAGACGGGGTGAGGAGGTAACGTTAGGTGAGAAGCCTGACCACGCGGAGGCGGGGTGAAGAGGTAACGTTAGGTGAGAAGCCTGACCACGGAGACGGGGTGAGGAGGTAACGTTAGGTGAGAAGCCTGACCACGGAGACGGGGGTGAGGAGGTAACGTTAGGTGAGAAGCCTGACCACGGAGACGGGGGTGAAGAGGTAACGTTAGGTGAGAAGCCTGACCCGCGGAGGCGGGGTGAAGAGGTAACGTTAGGTGAGAAGCCTGACCACGGAGACGGGGTGAGGAGGTAACGTTAGGTGAGAAGCCTGACCACGGAGGCGGGGTGAAGAGGTAACGTTAGGTGAGAAGCCTGACCCACGGAGGCGGGGGTGAAGAGGTAACGTTAGGTGAGAAGCCTGACCCACGGAGGCGGGGGTGAAGAGGTAGCGTTAGGTGAGAAGCCTGACCACGGAGACGGGGGTGAAGAGGTAACGTTAGGTGAGAAGCCTGACCACGGAGGCGGGGTGAAGAGGTAACGTTAGGTGAGAAGCCTGACCCACGGAGGCGGGGTGAAGAGGTAACGTTAGGTGAGAAGCCTGACCCACGGAGGCGGGGTGAAGAGGTAACGTTAGGTGAGAAGCCTGACCACGGAGACGGGGGTGAGGAGGTAACGTTAGGTGAGAAGCCTGACCACGGAGACGGGGGTGAGGAGGTAACGTTAGGTGAGAAGCCTGACCACGGAGACGGGGGTGAGGAGGTAACGTTAGGTGAGAAGCCTGACCACGGAGGCGGGGGTGAAGAGGTAACGTTAGGTGAGAAGCCTGACCACGGAGGCGGGGTGAAGAGGTAACGTTAGGTGAGAAGCCTGACCACGGAGAGGCGGGGTGAAGAGGTAACGTTAGGTGAGAAGCCTGACCCGCGGAGACGGGGTGAAGAGGTAGCGTTAGGTGAGAAGCCTGACCACGGAGACGGGGGTGAAGAGGTAGCGTTAGGTGAGAAGCCTGACCACGGAGGCGGGGTGAAGAGGTAGCGTTAGGTGAGAAGCCTGACCACGGAGACGGGGGTGAAGAGGTAACGTTAGGTGAGAAGCCTGACCACGCGGAGGCGGGGTGAAGAGGTAACGTTAGGTGAGAAGCCTGACCACGGAGGCGGGGTGAAGAGGTAGCGTTAGGTGAGAAGCCTGACCACGGAGGCGGGGTGAAGAGGTAACGTTAGGTGAGAAGCCTGACCACGGAGACGGGGGGTGAGGAGGTAACGTTAGGTGAGAAGCCTGACCACGGAGACGGGGGTGAAGAGGTAACGTTAGGTGAGAAGCCTGACCACGGAGGCGGGGTGAAGAGGTAACGTTAGGTGAGAAGCCTGACCCGCGGAGACGGGGTGAAGAGGTAACGTTAGGTGAGAAGCCTGACCACGGAGACGGGGGTGAGGAGGTAACGTTAGGTGAGAAGCCTGACCACGGAGACGGGGTGAAGAGGTAACGTTAGGTGAGAAGCCTGACCACGGAGACGGGGGTGAAGAGGTAACGTTAGGTGAGAAGCCTGACCACGGAGACGGGGGTGAAGAGGTAACGTTAGGTGAGAAGCCTGACCACGGAGACGGGGGTGAAGAGGTAACGTTAGGTGAGAAGCCTGACCACGGAGACGGGGTGAAGAGGTAACGTTAGGTGAGAAGCCTGACCACGGAGACGGGGTGAAGAGGTAACGTTAGGTGAGAAGCCTGACCACGGAGACGGGGTGAAGAGGTAACGTTAGGTGAGAAGCCTGACCCACGGAGACGGGGTGAAGAGGTAACGTTAGGTGAGAAGCCTGACCCACGGAGGCGGGGTGAAGAGGTAACGTTAGGTGAGAAGCCTGACCACGGAGACGGGGGTGAAGAGGTAACGTTAGGTGAGAAGCCTGACCACGGAGACGGGGGTGAAGAGGTGATGAAGCGTACTTCATGAGCTGTAACTGAAAAACAACTGGAATTTGGAAAGTTTGAGGTGAGGGAGAAAGTGTGGTCGTTAGCCAACTGAACTGATCAACTGAGTCATCCAATCGTCTCCACACACACCTTGTGTCCACTCTTCTCACAGCCCTCCCTCTCTCTTGTTCCAGACACATCTTCCTGGGGTTCACTAAGTGTGGTCGTTACGTGCTGTCCTACACCAGTGACTGTGGAGAGGACGATGACTTCTCCTTCTACACCTACCACCTCTACTGGTGGGAGTTCAACCTACACAGCAGACTCAAACAGGTAGGTTGGAGCGACTGGGAACCATCTCCAGTGCCGTCCGTATGGCCTAAAGATAAGTGGACCAGTAGAGCAGACCTACCTACAGTACATGGACTGACTGTAGCCTAAACCATCCAGGATGTGGTCTCCAGTGCCATCCTTATAGCAGTAATGAGGTGGATGATGTGTTGCTGATTGGAGAGTTACACTAGCTACAATGGTGAGGCGATGGAGATGATTTAATCTGATCCTTCTCCCTCTCTTTCATCATTCTGTTGTCCCATTTTGCCCTTTGTTTTACATCTCTTCACCTCTCTCTCTCTCTCTCTCTCTCTCTCTCTCTCTCTCTCTCTCTCTCTCTCTCTCTCTCTCTCTCTCTCTCTCTCTCTCTCTCTCTCTCTCTCTCTCTCTCTCTCTCTCTCTCTCTCTCCATCTCTCTCATCCCTCTCTTTCTCTCTTCTCTCCACCCCCCTCAGGTGCACCATGTGCGTCTGTTTACAGGTGAGGACATCTACAGTGATCTCTACCTGACAGTGTGTGAGTGGCCCAACGACCACTCCAAGATCGTCATCTTTGGCTTCAAGTAAGACAGAAAGCCAGCGTACATTTGGTCTTTGTAAAGATAATGTCTGTGATCAGATCAGTGAACGGTGACTGGACATTTCTGTCTTTACTTGTTATCTGTCTCTCCTTCTCTCTCACCCATATCCTTTCCCTCCCTACACTCTACCCTCTCTGTCTCTGTCTCTCTCTGTCAGTACTCGTAGCTCCAGCTCAGTGTTGATGAATCTGATGATGAGTGATGAGAACAACAGAGATATCTACATCACCATCGCCTCCATGCCTCCTCCCAGACCCTGCTCTCAGTGCTGCCCTACAAACACCTCTACCATACGCACAGGTACATACATACACGCTCACAGTGCTGTCCCAACACCTCTACCATACAACAGGTACACACACACACACACGCTCACAGTGCTGTCCCAACACCTCTACCATACAACAGGTACACACACGCTCACAGTGCTGTCCCAACACCTCTACCATACAACAGGCACACACACACACACACACACACACACACACACACACGCTCACAGTGCTGTCCCAACACCTCTACCATACAACAGGTACACACAGGCACACACACAGGCACACACACACTCACAGTGCTGTCCCAACACCTCTACCATACAACAGGCACACACACACGCTCACAGTGCTGTCCCAACACCTCTACCATACAACAGGTACACACAGGCACACACACAGGCACACACACACTCACAGTGCTGTCCCAACACCTCTACCATACAACAGGCACACACACACGCTCACAGTGCTGTCCCAACACCTCTACCATACAACAGGCACACACACACAGGCACACACACACGCTCACAGTGCTGTCCCAACACCTCTACCATACAACAGGTACACACACGTTTCTCCTCTAGCTGCCAAACACACAGACAAACCTAATGGCCTAAGAAACACTAATATACAGTTTTCTGTTCCTCTTTAAAACATTTTCTCTCAAAACATTCTCTGTCTGGAGCATGGCTATATGTTGAACAGTCTCTCTCTCTAGGTAGTGGAGAGTGTCTGGAGCATGGCTATATGTTGAACAGTCTCTCTCTCTCTCTAGGTAGTGGAGAGTGTCTGGAGCATGGCTATATGTTGAACAGTCTCTCTCTCTAGGTAGTGGAGAGTGTATGGAGCATGGCTATATGTTGAACAGTCTCTCTCTCTAGGTAGTGGAGAGTGTCTGGAGCATGGCTATATGTTGAACAGTCTCTCTCTCTCTCTAGGTAGTGGAGAGTGTCTGGAGCATGGCTATATGTTGAACAGTCTCTCTCTCTCTAGGTAGTGGAGAGTGTCTGGAGCATGGCTATATGTTGAACAGTCTCTCTCTCTCTAGGTAGTGGAGAGTGTCTGGAGCATGGCTATATGTTGAACAGTCTCTCTCTCTCTAGGTAGTGGAGAGTGTCTGGAGCATGGCTATATGTTGAACAGTCTCTCTCTCTAGGTAGTGGAGAGTGTCTGGAGCATGGCTATATGTTGAACAGTCTCTCTCTCTAGGTAGTGGAGAGTGTCTGGAGCATGGCTATATGTTGAACAGTCTCTCTCTAGGTAGTGGAGAGTGTCTGGAGCATGGCTATATGTTGAACAGTCTCTCTCTAGGTAGTGGAGAGTGTCTGGAGCATGGCTATATGTTGAACAGTCTCTCTCTAGGTAGTGGAGAGTGTCTGGAGCATGGCTATATGTTGAACAGTCTCTCTCTAGGTAGTGGAGAGTGTCTGGAGCATGGCTATATGTTGAACAGTCTCTCTCTCTAGGTAGTGGAGAGTGTCTGGAGCATGGCTATATGTTGAACAGTCTCTCTCTAGGTAGTGGAGAGTGTCTGGAGCATGGCTATATGTTGAACAGTCTCTCTCTAGGTAGTGGAGAGTGTCTGGAGCATGGCTATATGTTGAACAGTCTCTCTAGGTAGTGGAGGTGTCTGGAGCATGGCTATATGTTGAACAGTCTCTCTCTCTAGGTAGTGGAGAGTGTCTGGAGCATGGCTATATGTTGAACAGTCTCTCTCTCTGAACAGTAGTGGAGAGTGTCTGGAGCATGGCTATATGTTGAACAGTCTCTCTCTCTAGGTAGTGGAGAGTGTCTGGAGCATGGCTATATGTTGAACAGTCTCTCTCTAGGTAGTGGAGAGTGTCTGGAGCATGGCTATATGTTGAACAGTCTCTCTCTCTAGGTAGTGGAGAGTGTATGGAGCATGGCTATATGTTGAACAGTCTCTCTCTAGGTAGTGGAGAGTGTCTGGAGCATGGCTATATGTTGAACAGTCTCTCTCTAGGTAGTGGAGAGTGTCTGGAGCATGGCTATATGTTGAACAGTCTCTCTCTCTAGGTAGTGGAGAGTGTCTGGAGCATGGCTATATGTTGAACAGTCTCTCTCTCTAGGTAGTGGAGAGTGTCTGGAGCATGGCTATATGTTGAACAGTCTCTCTCTCTAGGTAGTGGAGAGTGTCTGGAGCATGGCTATATGTTGAACAGTCTCTCTCTCTGGGTAGTGGAGAGTGTCTGGAGCATGGCTATATGTTGAACAGTCTCTCTCTCTGGGTAGTGGAGAGTGTCTGGAGCATGGCTATATGTTGAACAGTCTCTCTCTCTCTAGTGGAGTGTCTGGAGCATGGCTATATGTTGAACAGTCTCTCTCTAGGTAGTGGAGAGTGTATGGAGCATGGCTATATGTTGAACAGTCTCTCTCTAGGTAGTGGAGAGTGTCTGAGCATGGCTATATGTTGAACAGTCTCTCTCTCTCTGGGTAGTGGAGAGTGTCTGGAGCATGGCTATATGTTGAACAGTCTGTTGAGCAGCATGGCTATATGTTGTCTCTCTCTAGGTTGAACTATATGTTGAACAGTCTCTCTCTAGGTAGTGGAGAGTGTCTGGAGCATGGCTATATGTTGAACAGTCTCTCTCTCTAGGTAGTGGAGAGTGTCTGGAGCATGGCTATATGTTGAACAGTCTCTCTCTCTAGGTAGTGGAGAGTGTCTGGAGCATGGCTATATGTTGAACAGTCTCTCTCTCTAGGTAGTGGAGAGTGTCTGGAGCATGGCTATATGTTGAACAGTCTCTCTCTAGGTAGTGGAGAGTGTCTGGAGCATGGCTATATGTTGAACAGTCTCTCTCTCTCTCTAGGTAGTGGAGAGTGTATGGAGCATGGCTATATGTTGAACAGTCTCTCTAGGTAGTGGAGAGTGTCTGGAGCATGGCTATATGTTGAACAGTCTCTCTCTCTAGGTAGTGGAGAGTGTCTGGAGCATGGCTATATGTTGAACAGTCTCTCTCTCTAGGTAGTGGAGAGTGTCTGGAGCATGGCTATATGTTGAACAGTCTCTCTCTCTAGGTAGTGGAGAGTGTCTGGAGCATGGCTATATGTTGAACAGTCTCTCTCTAGGTAGTGGAGAGTGTATGGAGCATGGCTATATGTTGAACAGTCTCTCTCTAGGTAGTGGAGAGTGTCTGGAGCATGGCTATATGTTGAACAGTCTCTCTCTCTAGGTAGTGGAGAGTGTCTGGAGCATGGCTATATGTTGAACAGTCTCTCTCTAGGTAGTGGAGAGTGTCTGGAGCATGGCTATATGTTGAACAGTCTCTCTCTCTGGGTAGTGGAGAGTGTCTGGAGCATGGCTATATGTTGAACAGTCTCTCTCTCTAGGTAGTGGAGAGTGTCTGGAGCATGGCTATATGTTGAACAGTCTCTCTCTCTGGGTAGTGGAGAGTGTCTGGAGCATGGCTATATGTTGAACAGTCTCTCTCTCTGGGTAGTGGAGAGTGTCTGAGCATGGCTATGTTGAACAGTCTCTCTAGGTAGTGGAGAGTGTCTGGAGCATGGCTATATGTTGAACAGTCTCTCTCTCTAGGTAGTGGAGAGTGTATGGAGCATGGCTATATGTTGAACAGTCTCTCTCTCTAGGTAGTGGAGAGTGTCTGGAGCATGGCTATATGTTGAACAGTCTCTCTCTCTAGGTAGTGGAGAGTGTCTGGAGCATGGCTATATGTTGAACAGTCTCTCTCTCTAGGTAGTGGAGAGTGTATGGAGCATGGCTATATGTTGAACAGTCTCTCTCTCTCTCTAGGTAGTGGAGAGTGTCTGGAGCATGGCTATATGTTGAACAGTCTCTCTCTCTAGGTAGTGGAGAGTGTCTGGAGCATGGCTATATGTTGAACAGTCTCTCTCTCTAGGTAGTGGAGAGTGTCTGGAGCATGGCTATATGTTGAACAGTCTCTCTCTCTAGGTAGTGGAGAGTGTCTGGAGCATGGCTATATGTTGAACAGTCTCTCTCTCTCTAGGTAGTGGAGAGTGTCTGGAGCATGGCTATATGTTGAACAGTCTCTCTCTAGGTAGTGGAGAGTGTCTGGAGCATGGCTATATGTTGAACAGTCTCTCTCTAGGTAGTGGAGAGTGTCTGGAGCATGGCTATATGTTGAACAGTAGTAGTGAGCAGAGTGTCTGAGCATGGCTATATGTTGAACAGTCTCTCTAGGTAGTAGTGGAGAGTGTGTGCATGGCTATATGTTGAACAGAACTCTCTCTCTCTCTAGGTAGTGGAGAGTGTCTGGAGCATGGCTATATGTTGAACAGTCTCTCTCTCTAGGTAGTGGAGAGTGTCTGGAGCATGGCTATATGTTGAACAGTCTCTCTCTCTAGGTAGTGGAGAGTGTCTGGAGCATGGCTATATGTTGAACAGTCTCTCTCTCTGGGTAGTGGAGAGTGTCTGGAGCATGGCTATATGTTGAACAGTCTCTCTCTCTAGGTAGTGGAGAGTGTCTGGAGCATGGCTATATGTTGAACAGTCTCTCTCTCTAGGTAGTGGAGAGTGTCTGGAGCATGGCTATATGTTGAACAGTCTCTCTCTCTAGGTAGTGGAGAGTGTATGGAGCATGGCTATATGTTGAACAGTCTCTCTCTCTAGGTAGTGGAGAGTGTATGGAGCATGGCTATATGTTGAACAGTCTCTCTCTAGGTAGTGGAGAGTGTCTGGAGCATGGCTATATGTTGAACAGTCTCTCTCTAGGTAGTGGAGAGTGTCTGGAGCATGGCTATATGTTGAACAGTCTCTCTCTCTAGGTAGTGGAGAGTGTCTGGAGCATGGCTATATGTTGAACAGTCTCTCTAGGTAGTGGAGAGTCTGGAGCGTGTCTCTCTAGGTAGTGGAGTGTATGGAGCATGGCTATATGTTGAACAGTCTCTCTCTCTAGGTAGTGGAGAGTGTATGGAGCATGGCTATATGTTGAACAGTCTCTCTCTCTAGGTAGTGGAGAGTGTCTGGAGCATGGCTATATGTTGAACAGTCTCTCTCTCTAGGTAGTGGAGAGTGTCTGGAGCATGGCTATATGTTGAACAGTCTCTCTCTAGGTAGTGGAGAGTGTCTGGAGCATGGCTATATGTTGAACAGTCTCTCTCTCTCTAGGTAGTGGAGAGTGTCTGGAGCATGGCTATATGTTGAACAGTCTCTCTCTCTCTAGGTAGTGGAGAGTGTATGGAGCATGGCTATATGTTGAACAGTCTCTCTCTCTAGGTAGTGGAGAGTGTCTGGAGCATGGCTATATGTTGAACAGTCTCTCTCTCTAGGTAGTGGAGAGTGTATGGAGCATGGCTATATGTTGAACAGTCTCTCTCTCTCTAGGTAGTGGAGAGTGTCTGGAGCATGGCTATATGTTGAACAGTCTCTCTCTCTCTAGGTAGTGGAGAGTGTATGGAGCATGGCTATATGTTGAACAGTCTCTC
The DNA here is from genome assembly GCA_030435695.1 of Brachymystax lenok tsinlingensis. Classification (NCBI taxonomy): domain Eukaryota; kingdom Metazoa; phylum Chordata; class Actinopteri; order Salmoniformes; family Salmonidae; genus Brachymystax; species Brachymystax lenok. The sequence goes on along the minus strand of CM059812.1, from coordinate 34,814,348 downwards.
TCTAGGTAGTGGAGAGTGTCTGGAGCATGGCTATATGTTGAACAGTCTCTCTCTCTAGGTAGTGAGTGTATGGAGCATGGCTATATGTTGAACAGTCTCTCTCTAGGTAGTGGAGAGTGTATGGAGCATGGCTATATGTTGAACAGTCTCTCTCTAGGTAGTGGAGAGTGTATGGAGCATGGCTATATGTTGAACAGTCTCTCTCTAGGTAGTGGAGAGTGTATATGGCTATATGTTGAACAGTCTCTCTCTAGGTAGTGGAGAGTGTATGGAGCATGGCTATATGTTGAACAGTCTCTCTCTAGGTAGTGGAGAGTGTCTGGAGCATGGCTATATGTTGAACAGTCTCTCTCTCTAGGTAGTGGAGAGTGTCTGGAGCATGGCTATATGTTGAACAGTCTCTCTCTGGGTAGTGGAGAGTGTCTGGAGCATGGCTATATGTTGAACAGTCTCTCTCTAGGTAGTGGAGAGTGTCTGGAGCATGGCTATATGTTGAACAGTCTCTCTCTCTGGGTAGTGGAGAGTGTCTGGAGCATGGCTATATGTTGAACAGTCTCTCTCTCTAGGTAGTGGAGAGTGTCTGGAGCATGGCTATATGTTGAACAGTCTCTCTCTAGTCTATGGCTATATGTTGAACAGTCTCTCTCTAGGTAGTGGAGAGTGTCTGGAGCATGGCTATATGTTGAACAGTCTCTCTCTCTAGGTAGTGGAGAGTGTCTGGAGCATGGCTATATGTTGAACAGTCTCTCTCTCTAGGTAGTGGAGAGTGTCTGGAGCATGGCTATATGTTGAACAGTCTCTCTCTCTAGGTAGTGGAGAGTGTCTGGAGCATGGCTATATGTTGAACAGTCTCTCTCTCTCTAGGTAGTGGAGAGTGTATGGAGCATGGCTATATGTTGAACAGTCTCTCTCTCTAGGTAGTGGAGAGTGTATGGAGCATGGCTATATGTTGAACAGTCTCTCTCTAGGTAGTGGAGAGTGTATGGAGCATGGCTATATGTTGAACAGTCTCTCTCTAGGTAGTGGAGAGTGTATGGAGCATGGCTATATGTTGAACAGTCTCTCTCTCTAGGTAGTGGAGAGTGTCTGGAGCATGGCTATATGTTGAACAGTCTCTCTCTCTAGGTAGTGGAGAGTGTCTGGAGCATGGCTATATGTTGAACAGTCTCTCTCTCTAGGTAGTGGAGAGTGTCTGGAGCATGGCTATATGTTGAACAGTCTCTCTCTCTAGGTAGTGGAGAGTGTATGGAGCATGGCTATATGTTGAACAGTCTCTCTCTCTAGGTAGTGGAGAGTGTATGGAGCATGGCTATATGTTGAACAGTCTCTCTCTCTAGGTAGTGGAGAGTGTATGGAGCATGGCTATATGTTGAACAGTCTCTCTCTCTAGGTAGTGGAGAGTGTATGGAGCATGGCTATATGTTGAACAGTCTCTCTCTCTAGGTAGTGGAGAGTGTATGGAGCATGGCTATATGTTGAACAGTCTCTCTCTCTAGGTAGTGGAGAGTGTCTGGAGCATGGCTATATGTTGAACAGTCTCTCTCTAGGTAGTGTGTCTGGAAATGGCTATATGTTGAACAGTCTCTCTCTCTAGGTAGTGGAGAGTGTCTGGAGCATGGCTATATGTTGAACAGTCGGTACCAGGTGGTGTATCCCTTCCCCACCTTCCAGCCTGCCTTCCAGCTAAAGAAAGACCAGGTCATCTTCCTCAACACCTCCTATTCCCTGGTGGCCTGCTCTGTGTCCCTCTGTCCAGGTAGGAGACAACACACACACACACTGTACACATACACTGTACACACACACACACACACTGAACACATACACTGTACACACACACACACTGAACACATACACTGTACACACACACACACACACTGAACACATACACTGTACACACACACTGAACAAACTTTTCACCTATCTGGTTATGTTATTACTAAGTCCTCTCCTGTGTGATGTTACTAAGTCCTCTCCTGTGTGATGTTACTGAGTCCTCTCCTGTGTGATGTTACTAAGTCCTCTCCTGTGTGATGTTACTAAGTCCTCTCCTGTGTGATGTTACTGAGTCCTCTCCTGTGTGATGTTACTGAGTCCTCTCCTGTGTGATGTTACTGAGTCCTCTCCTGTGTTATGTTACTGAGTCCTCTCCTGTGTGATGTTACTGAGTCCTCTCCTGTGTGATGTTACTAAGTCCTCTCCTGTGTGATGTTACTAAGTCCTCTCCTGTGTGATGTTACTAAGTCCTCTCCTGTGTGATGTTACTAAGTCCTCTCCTGTGTGATGTTACTAAGTCCTCTCCTGTGTGATGTTACTATGTCTCGTCTCCTGTGTGATGTTACTATGTCTCGTCTCCTGTGTGATGTTACTATGTCTCGTCTCCTGTGTTGTCAGCAGGTGAGCAGGGTCATTCGTCTCAGATCCTGTTCAGAAAGAGAGCCACAGCCCCCACCTCAGAACATCAATCCCCTCCATCGCCCTCTTCGTCCTCTTCCTCTCACGGGTCTCCCGACAGCCACCCGCTAACCGCCAAGCCAAGCCCTGCCCCTCTTTCCCCTAGCCAATCACAAGCTGCCGCCCGGGCGCGAGAGTTCGCCGCCGACCTCTTCAGACGTGCCCAGGGAGGAGGGAGGGAAAACGAGGGAGGAGAGAGGAGAGGGAAAACGGAGGGAAGCGAAGGAGGAGAGGAGCCCGCCGTGACTGAGAGAGAAGGGGTGAGAGTGGAGAGGGATAGAGAACGGAGGGATGAGACACAAACGGATCAACTGACTAGCTCACCACAGACTTCCACTTCAGCTGGGAACCGAAGTTTGTTGCAACCTTTGCAGGAGGACTCTATTCAGTGTAGTGCGGTGATGTCTCCTGCCTCCTCCTCCTCCTCGCCCCCCCCCACTCCTCAGTCTTCTCAGGAAGCAGGCTGCAGCGAGCCGGGATATGTCAACTACACACGCTTGCAGTACCGCATGCCGCAGCCGGGGGCGCCAGAGCAGGATGCAGGAGGTGAGACACAGACACACTGTAGAAGAAATGTTTTCACATGTAACACAATGTGCTTGGTCATGTAAATAGGAAGCTGAAACTCCTCCCTCTTTTTCTGTCTCGCCCTCTATTTCTGCTCACCCCTCACTCTATCCCTCCCTCTTCCATCTATCCCTCTCTCCCTATCTCTCTTCCCTCACTCTATCCCTCCCTCCCTCTAGGTTATGAGGATGATAAGGTCCAGCTGCCCTTTACTGTGACTGACCTGAAGGGACGCAACCTACAGCTGGTCACTGGGCCCCACAACGGCCAGGTGTGTGTGTCTGTGTGTGTGAGAGAGAAAATCCAGCACTACCAATGGAGAGAGGGAGATAACTAGATCAGCAGAAGGAGGGAGATATGAGAGATGTGTCTGAGAGACACAGGGTCTGAGTGGTAATGTTCAGACCTGTTGTCTTCCCTTAGTATTTGGAAGGAACCCAAGTCAAGGAGAACTGCAGTAAACCTGAACATGCTAAAGTGTGTGTGTGTGTGTGTGTGTGTAAACTCAGCAAAAAAAGAAACGTCCTCTCACTGTCAACTGCGTTTATTTTCAACAAACTTAACATGTGTAAATATTTGTATGAACATAACAAGATTCAACAACTGAGACATAAACTGAACATGTTCCACAGACATGTGACTAACAGAAATGGAATAATGTGTTCCTGAACAAAGGGGGGGGGTCAAAAGTAACAGTCAGTATCTGGTGTGGCCACCAGCTGCATTAAGTACTGCAGTGCGTCTCCTCCTCATGGACAGCACCAGATTTGCCAGTTCTTGCTGTGAGATGTTACCCTACTCTTCCACCAAGGCACCTGCAAGTTCCCGGACATTTCTGGGGGGAATGGCCCTAGCCCTCACCCTCCGATCCAACAGGTCCCAGACGTGCTCAATGGGATTGAGAACCGGGCTCTTCGCTGGCCATGGCAGAACACTGACATTCCTGTCTTGCAAGAAATCAAGCACAGAACGAGCAGTATGGCTGGTGGCATTGTCATGCTGGAGGGTCATGTCAGGAGGAGCCTGCAGGAAGGGTACCACATGAGGATGTCTTCCCTGTAACGCACAGCGTTGAGATTGCTGATGATGTAGTCCGATGATGCTGTGACACACCGCCCCAGACCATGATGGACTCTCCACCTCCAAATCGATCCCGCTCCAGAGTACAGGCCTCAGTGTAACGCTCATTCCTTCGACGATAAACGCAAATCCGACCATCACCCCCGGTGAGACAAAACCACAGTCTGAGCACTGATAAAGGGATTGTGCGTTCCTGGTGTAACTCGGGAAGTTGTTGTTGCCATCCTGTACCTGTTCCGCAGGTGTGATGTTTGGATGCACCGATCCTGTGCAGGTGTTGTTACACGTTCCACTGCGAGGACGATCAGCTGTCCGTCCTGTCCCTGTAGCGCTGTCTTAGGTCTCACACAATACGGACATTGCAATTTATTGCCCTGGCCACATCTGCAGTCCTCATGCCTCCTTGCAGCATGCCTAAGGCACGTTCACGCAGATGAACAGGGACCCTGGGCATCTTTCTTTTGGTGTTTTTCAGAGTCAGTAGGAAGGCCTCTTTAGTGTCCTAAGTTTTCATAACTGTGACCTTAATTGCCTACTGTCTGTAAGCTGTTAGTGTCTTAACGACCGTTCCACAGGTGCATGTTCATTCATTGTTGATGGTTCATTGAACAAGCATGAGAAACAGTGTTTAACCCCTTTACAATGAAGATCTGTGAAGTTATTTGGATTTTTACAAATTATCTTTGAAAGACAGGGTCCTGAAAAAGGGACGTTTCTTTTTTTGCTGAGTTTGTGTGTGTGTGTGTGTGTGTGTGTGTGTGTGTGTGTTAATGTTTAGACCTGCAGTAAACCAGAACATGCTAAAGTGTGTGTGTCCTACAGTGTGTGTGTGTGGAGCAGTTGACTCTGGACTTTGAGTACCTGATCAACGAGGTGATTCGGAGTGACGCCCGCTGGGCTCCTCAGTTCTGCTCCTTCAACGACTACGACGTTGTTATACTGGAGGTACACATTAACACACATATACACACTATAGACATATACGCACACACACACGCACACACACACACACTATAGACATATACACACACACACACACACACACACTATAGACATATACACAGGCGCATCTACGGACACTTGCACACTTACACACTGTGTGTATATATACACACTGTGTGTATATATACACACACACACACACACACACACACACACACTCACATCGGGTCAGACAGTTATTGTGTGTGTGTATCAGGTGTGTCCAGAGACTAACACAGTGGTGATCAACATTGGGCTGCTGCTGCTGGCCTTCTCCAACCCTGAAGAGGAACACTGCAGGTAACTACACACACCTATACACACCTATACACACACACACACATCTATTTTCTAATAAAGACATAGCCACGCTTCATCCCAGCTTGAACAAAAAAGAGAATCAAGTGTGACTGCTGATCTAGGATCAGTGTAGCCTTTTTTAGCTCACATTGAATCAGATGATATGGACAGGTTGGGACCTGATCTTAGATCAGCACTCCTGCTCTGAACTACAGGTGCTCAACTGAGGGAAATGATCATCCAGAACATCATTGCTGACCTCAGAACAGCTCCCCAGGTGACTATCCAGGGAAATAAATTGGATCTCTGTCTGAATAGATGTGACTTTATTCACATGACAAACGAACACCAGTCATTTAATATTGTATTTTTATATTATGACATATTTATTGTAATAGAAAAAAATAGTTGCAGACTATTAAGGAGTAGGTAGGTTATGGTACTCGTCTCCGTACTGGTCGCCCGTGGGAATCGAACCCACAACCCTGGCGTTGCAAGTGCCGTGCTCTACCAACTGAGCCACATGGGAGGGCTTCTTTTTCACTATTTTCCTGGCTAGTCACCTGGTGAGCTGTTCTGGGGTCAGGAGGCTGTTTTAAATGCCTCCATCTGTCCCTCACACTAAATGGTAGTTGTCCTCCAGGCCCAACACCTACCACTCCAGTCTGCAGGTGAGCTGGGACCTCAACACAGGAGTGTGTCACACCGTCGGGGTCGGTGACCTCACTGAGGTCAAGGGTCAGACCAGGTCAGACGATCTCTCTTTTTCATATCTCTTTTTTTTTTTTATCGCTCTCTCTCTCTCTTCATTTCTCTCTCTCACTCTCTCTTCATCTCTCTCTCTCTCTCTCTTCATATCTCTCTCTCTCTCTCTTCTCTCTCTCTCTCTCTCTCTCTCTCTTCATATCTCTCTCTCTCTCTTCATATCTCTCTCTCTCTTCATATCTCTCTCTCTCTCTCTTCATATCTCTCTCTCTCTCTCTCTTCATATCTCTCTCTCTCTCTCTCTTCATATCTCTCTCTCTCTCTCTCTCTTCATCTCTCTCTCTCTCTCTTCATATCTCTCTCTCTCTCTTCATATCTCTCTCTCTCTCTCTTCATATCTCTCTCTCTCTCTCTCTCTTCATATCTCTCTCTCTCTCTTCATATCTCTCTCTCTTCATATCTCTCTCTCTCTCTCTTCATATCTCTCTCTCTCTCTCTTCATATCTCTCTCTCTCTCTCTCTTCTCTCTCTCTCTCTCTTCATCTCTCTCTCTCTCTCTTCATATCTCTCTCTCTCTCTCTCTTCATATCTCTCTCTCTCTCTTCATATCTCTCTCTCTCTCTCTCTCTCTCTCTCTCTTCATATCTCTCTCTCTCTTCATATCTCTCTCTCTCTTCATATCTCTCTCTCTCTCTTCATATCTCTCTCTCTCTCTCTTCATATCTCCCTCTCTCTCTTCATATCTCCCTCTTCTCTCCCATGCTGTAGTGGCAGTGTATGGAGTTCCTACAGGAAGTCTTGTGTTAACACAGTAATGAAGTGGCTGGTTCCAGAGAGCAGCTCTCGTTACATCAACCGCATGACCAACGAGGCCCTGCACAAAGGTACACCTACACACATTATATATACACACTGAGAGGACAAAATATCAACACCTAATGTTCAGTTGGACCCCTTTTGCCCTGAGAACAGCTTCAATTCATAGGGTCATGAACTCTACAAGGTGTCTAAAGCGTTCCACAGGGATGCTGGCCCATGTTGACTCCAATGCTTCCCACAGTTGTGTCAAGTTGTCTGGATGTCCTTTGGGTGGTGGACCATTCTTGATACACACAGGAAACTGTTGAGTGTAAAAAACCCAGCAGCGTTGCAGTTCTTGACACAAACCGGTGTGCCCTGCACCCACTACCATACCATACCCACTACCATACCCCTACCATACCCCCTACCATACCCACTACCATACCCCTACCATACCCCTACCATACCCACTGCCATACCCCTACCATACCCACTGCCATACCCCCTACCATACCCTTACCGTATCCACAACAATACCCACTACCATACCATACCCACTACCATACCCACTACCATACCATACCTACTACCATACCCACTACCATACCCACTACCATACCCACTACCATACCCACTACCATACCCTTACCGTATCCACAACAATACCCACTACCATACCCTTACCCACCTCCATGCCCCTACCCACTACCATGCCCCTACCATACCCCTACCCAGTACCATGCCCCTACCATGCCCCTACCCACTACCATGCCCCTACCATACCCCTACCCACTACCATGCCCCTACCATACCCCTACCCACTACCATGCCCCTACCATACCCCTACCCAGTACCATGCCCCTACCATACCCCTAGCCACTGCCATGCCCCTACCATACCCCTACCCACTACCATACCCCTACCCACTACCATACCCCTACCCACTACCATACCCCTACCCACTACCATACCCCTACCCACTACCATGCCCCTACCCACTACCATGCCCCTACCCACTACCATGCCCCTACCATACCCTTACCCAGTACCATGCCACTACCATGCCCCTACCCACTACCATGCCCCTACCCACTACCATGCCCCTACCCACTACCATGCCCCTACCCACTGCCATGCCCCTACCATACCCCTACCCACTACCATACCCCTACCCACTACCATACCCCTACCCACTACCATGCCCCTACTATTCCCCAGGTTGTTGTGGTAAATGTGTTACTATTCCCCAGGTTGTTGTGGTAAATGTGTTACTATTCCCCAGGTTGTTGTGGTAAATGTGTTACTATTCCCAGGTTGTTGTGGTAAATGTGTTACTATTCCCCAGGTTGTTGTGGTAAATGTGTTACTATTCCCCAGGTTGTTGTGGTAAATGTGTTACTATTCCCCAGGCTGTTGTGGTAAATGTGTTACTATTCCCCAGGCTGTTGTGGTAAATGTGTTACTATTCCCCAGGCTGTTGTGGTAAATGTGTTACTATTCCCCAGGCTGTTGTGGTAAATGTGTTACTATTCCCCAGGTTGTTGTGGTAAATGTGTTACTATTCCCCAGGTTGTTGTGGTAAATGTGTAACTATTCCCCAGGCTGTTGTGGTAAATGTGTTACTATTCCCCAGGTTGTTGTGGTAAATGTGTTACTATTCCCCAGGTTGTTGTGGTAAATGTGTTACTATTCCCCAGGTTGTTGTGGTAAATGTGTTACTATTCCCCAGGTTGTTGTGGTAAATGTGTTACTATTCCCCAGGTTGTTGTGGTAAATGTGTTACTATTCCCCAGGTTGTTGTGGTAAATGTGTTACTATTCCCCAGGTTGTTGTGGTAAATGTGTTACTATTCCCCAGGCTGTTGTGGTAAATGTGTAACTATTCCCCAGGTTGTTGTGGTAAATGTGTAACTATTCCCCAGGCTGTTGTGGTAAATGTGTAACTATTCCCCAGGCTGTTGTGGTAAATGTGTAACTATTCCCCAGGTTGTTGTGGTAAATGTGTTACTATTCCCCAGGCTGTTGTGGTAAATGTGTAACTATTCCCCAGGCTGTTGTGGTAAATGTGTAACTATTCCCCAGGCTGTTGTGGTAAATGTGTTACTATTCCCCAGGCTGTTGTGGTAAATGTGTAACTATTCCCCAGGCTGTTGTGGTAAATGTGTTACTATTCCCCAGGTTGTTGTGGTAAATGTGTTACTATTCCCCAGGTTGTTGTGGTAAATGTGTTACTATTCCCCAGGTTGTTGTGGTAAATGTGTTACTATTCCCCAGGTTGTTGTGGTAAATGTGTAACTATTCCCCAGGTTGTTGTGGTAAATGTGTTACTATTCCCCAGGCTGTTGTGGTAAATGTGTTACTATTCCCCAGGCTGTTGTGGTAAATGTGTTACTATTCCCCAGGTTGTTGTGGTAAATGTGTTACTATTCCCCAGGTTGTTGTGGTAAATGACAATGTGATCTGACCTGGCAAAATAAGTGTTAAATGAAACACATCTTTATGTAAATGAATTCATTTATTTTTCTGTTTGTCCCCCTCTCTTCTGTCTAGGTTCCTCTCTACAGGTGTTAGCTGACAGCGACCGGAGTACCTGGATCATACTATGAGGGACAACAGAGGGGTGTCCTGACACTAGAGGCCCGGACTGTCACACACACACCTACCCACCGACACACACACACACCGACACACATATACAGTAAGCCTGTTTAGCTGCTACAGTAACAGTCATAGGATTCCTCTCAAATGGCACCCTGGTCCACATGTGGTGCACTACGTTTGACTGTTTCCCTTATGACTCTGGTGAGAAGTAGTGCTCTATATAGGACCTTCAGACTCTACTCTGGACCTGGAAACCAGTTCCACTGTTCCATTGTTCCCTTCTAATCAGGGACTGATTTAGACCTGGGACACCAGGTGTGTGTGTGTGCAATTAATGATCAGGTAGAACAGAAAGCGAGCAGGCTCCGGACCTCGTGGGGTCAGAGTTGAATACCCCTGATTTAGGGAAGAGGGTGCCATATTGTCATGACTCAGTTACGACATGTTGTCATGACTCAGTTACGACATGTCGCCAACTTGAATCCGTGCCCCTGCCTCTGTGTGTGATGTTGAAGGATGGAAGAAACATTCAGTGTGTTTTCCACATGTTCTGTTTTTGTTTGATAATTGTGGACTCTATAATGTAACATAATTTGCACCCATGGATCCAGAGCTGGACTGAACAAATATGATTTGACTGTTTTTTTTGTTTCTTTGGTGTAATTGTGTGTTTTATGCCTGTGTGTGTGAGAGAGCGATGTAGAGAGAAGTTGTGTGGTCCTCATGCCTCCGAGATTCTGCTGCTGTTCTCGGAACCTAAAGGCCACTCCTCTAAACCAGCTTTGTCCAGTTTAATCTGGTTTTATCCAGTTGGATCCAGGTCTGAATCTCCATGTCTGTCTGATTGCAACAGGGCCTACACATGAACTGGAACCAATCCTGTTATTTGTTGCTCTGGAGTGACTGATGTTCCCCCTAAGTACAGATCTAGGATCAGCTTCCCCTCCCCCAATCCTAACCATAAGTGTGGGGGGGGGGGTGTAAAACTGACTGCAGATCAGTGTCTAAGGGCAACTTCACCATACACCCTGTTCATCATCTGTCTCTTGGTTTACCGTTGACAGATTTCTTCTTGGTTGCGTCCAAAATGGCTCCCCATGTAGTGCACTACGTTTTGTCCAGAGCCTCATAAGCTCTCATAAGCTCTCATAGGGCTTTGGTCAAAAGTAGTGCACTACATAGGGACTAGGGTGTCAGTTCAGATTGGCCCCTTATAAATGTATTTGTATGTGATGGAGTTATTAGGTTTGCAAAATTCCCAGGTTTTCTAGAAATCCTGGTTGGGGAATTCCAGATTTACTGCTTATTCCTTCATCCCAGGAATCTTTTTAGTCAAGTTACAGGAATTTTACAACCCTAGGTAGAGCAGAGGCTTATGGGATATGGAGTTAAGCAACCTGTTATTATCTGGCTGTATTTTTAAGACTGGATGGAGAGAGCATGGTTCACTTGAATATTTTTTGATAAAAATAAATAATTGAAAGATTCACCTTGTGTGTGGCTCTGTTTCCTGTGTGTGTGAAGGAAAAACACAATTTTAAGAGACTGAAGAGGGGAAACACCTGTATCTTTTCCATTTAATGGCTAAAGGTGGGCTGGTATCACGTCTTTATGCTGCAACAACTCTCTGAACACAAGACGTTTGAAAAGACCTCTGTCTTGTGCTCACTGGGTACTGATAATAAAACTACAAACTCTCACAGGGATTCAATACAAAGGTCTACAAAACATATACTAGATATCTTATGTGATTGTACAATAGTAATACAGTAGCTAAATACTCTGGATAGTACATCAAAATAGGCTACAGATACTGTTGAAATAAGGCCATTGAGGTTCACTAAAGTGACACATCTGTTTCCTAATATTTCTATAGATAAATTAAAAATACACATTCACTTATCTGTACTAAATAGCTTTCTAACTATGGTGACTTTTTTGCTGATTCAATGAGCTGCCAGTTAAGGTTGCCATGGATACAACGTTGCATGTGCTCTTGCTGTGTCATCTGCCAACCTGATTGGTTGGTGTGAGTTCTGACCTTGTCCTTGTTGCCCAATCATAGATTAGTGATGTTTCTGTGGCCTGTATACTGCTGGTGGGATGTCACTTTACTGTTGTGTGTGTGTGTGTGCGGATGAATGACGGGATGAGGATGGAGGGACAAATGAATGGGATATAAACAGGATGCATTATGGCTGCCCCCCTCTATTCTTCTCTTTTAGGACACTACATATGCCTGCTATAACTCCTCATAACATTAACAATACATTACCAAAGAGTGACGAACAAATATCAAATTGTACAAGTCAGCAGACAGGTTTAGAAACACTTTAATTTATTCATCAAATCTAATTAAAAACACAGGTTGACTTCCAAATGGCACCCTATTCCCTATATAGTGCACTACTTTTGACCAGGGTCAATAGGACTCAGGTCCAAAAAAGTGCACTATATAGGGAATAGGGTGCCATTTTGGAATGCAAACACAAGCGTTGTCTCGCTCTACAAGGCACCGGTCATCTCTTAGTTGGCCAAATCAAAAAAGACCATAAAACGTATCTTTCTGAATGCTGCACTGTATCGACCGTTCCACCACATCCTCTAAAACGACATCAGGTCACTACTGTTAGAGCGTCTGACTGATCAATTCATTTCAATACATCAAGACCCCTTCAGTCTCATTTCATGGAGGGCTATTAACATATTCATACTTAGAATCTTTGATGTTCCGTCCTAAACGTTGCCCTGTTTAAGTACCGATAGGATGCCGTTTGGGACACACTGTAAGAAGTGGCTGTCTAAGAGGTCAGTGAACATCATCAGGACTGAAGACAGACTGGTGTAACAACTCTACACCTGGCTAGGGCAAAACGCAGTAAATCTCTCTGCCCTCTCTTTCTATGGCAGTTAGGACAGTGGGTGGGTAAGGTGAGGACAGAGAAGATTATAGGCATGCAGGTTGACTGACATATACAGTACCAGTCAAAAGTTTGGACACACCTACTCATTCAAGGGTTTTTCTTTATTTGTACTATTTTCTACATTGTACATTCTACAGCTGTAATCAAGGCAAAGGGCGGCTACTTTGAAGAATCTCAAATATAAAAATATATTTTGATTTAACACTTTTTTGGTTACTACATGATTCCATGTGTTACGTCATAGTTTTGATGTCTTCACTATTATTCTACAATGTAGAAAATAGTCAAAAATAAAAGAAAAACCCTGGAATGAGTAGATGTTTCCAAACTTTTGACTGGTATTGTAGGTCTGGATTCAATCCGAGGTTCGTTGTAGACTGCTGTTGACAGTGCCCCTTTTAAAGGCAATGTTCCTCAGCGTGACTGCATTCACGGTGCATATGTCAGCTCAATCAGATTGAATCTGGGCCACTGTATTGGTACAAGACTGTTTCTGCATCCAAACTAGTTACCCTGTGTAGTGACGAGGTTACTGTCTCTTATGTCACAATGGAGGTGATGAGGAACAATGATAACTAAAAGAGATGAAAAGGCAAGCTGTGAAACCTCTCTCCTTCACACACACACACACACACACACACACACACACACACACACACACACACACACACACACACACACACACACACACACACACACACACACACACACACACACACACACACACACACACACACACACACACACACACACACACACGAGAGAGATCAAGGTGCAGACAGACAGGGTGTGTGAGGTTCGGTTGCAGGAACAGATAAGGAACTTAATGGCAATAGGGTCATAGCGAACTATCATTAAGGCAAAGGATGAGTGTGTGTTTGTGTGTTATTGTGGGTGTGTGTGTCATGTTAGCCAACGGCTAAGTCGAGTGTGTGATTAAGTTGTCAGTGCGTGTGCGTGGTGGGTGTGTGTGTCACTCTGTGTGTGTGGTATTGAACAGTCCCCGGGGGTCAGTCCTGGCTAGCTTGACGGGCGGCTCCAGTGACTCCTCCCCCTCTCCCAGACCAGCGGAGTTAGACGGCATGGTCATCTCTACCCCCTCTTCGTCACTCTCCTCCTCCTCCTCTTCCTCATCTGAGACACACACGCAGATATATGAACCGTTTACAGGTTTATTGGGGCCACATTATTTGAGATATAGAACCTTTGAAGGGTTGCAGTATAATGTAGAGACGAGGCATCTACCTTTATCAGGGTCCTGAGAGTTCAGACTCCTGCCCACACTGGCAAACTGAGAGAGAGAGAGACAATCAGCAAGGTATCATGTGCGTCGGTATGTGTGTTTATGTGCCCTTGGATCCATGTGGGCGTACCTCTCCCATGACAGCGATGGGCGTCTCTCCTTTAGCCTGGGCCACTCTGTGTTCTACCAGGTAGTACATGTACTCATCATACAGCAGTCTGATCAGGTGGAAGGATCCGAAGCTGGCAGCACTCCGCAGAGTCAGGTCCCGGATCACCATGGAACTGGGGGGGTATAGAGAGACCGGGAGAAATAGAGTGGAGAAGAAGAGGGGGGAAATGTACATTCAAATCAAAGAGCCTTTAATGCTCACTTTCTCTTACTTCAAACATCCTCTCTCTCTCACTCTCTCACCTGTAGAAGCTCCATCGCAGCAGGAAGAGCTTGGCAGCCTTGGGGAAGGCTGCAGGGCTGTGTTGGTAAGGCTTTAGGACCTGGGAGACCACGCCGTCCAGCCAGGCAGCCCACTGCTCCAGAGAGTTATGTTGTTGTAACGTCTGCTTAAAGTCCTGCTCCAACCTCTGGATCACACCATCCTCACAACCACACACCCACGACGCCTGCTCCTAGAGGGGGAGGGGGGGGAGACAAGGAGGGGAGAGAGAGGTTCAGGATTATAGGTTGGTGACATGTAGACAAAGAGGTAGACAGACAGACAGAGGGGCAGACAGACAGAAAGAGACAGACAGAAAGAGACAGACAGAGGGGCAGACAGACAGAGGGGCAGACAGAGAGAGAGAGAGACACAGCGAGAGAGAGTGAGAGAGTGACACAGAGAGGCAGACAGAGAGAGAGAGAGAGAGAGAGAGAGAGAGAGAGAGAGACACAGAGATAGATACAGAGAGTAACACACAGAGAGAGAGAGAGAGAGAGAGAGAGAGAGAGAGAGAGAGAGAGAGAGAGAGAGAGAGAGAGAGAGAGAGAGAGAGAGAGAGAGAGAGACACACAGAGAGGGAGAGGCAGATAGAGACAGACAGAGATAGATACAGAGAGTAACACACAGAGAGAGACAGAGAGAGAGAGAGAGAGAGGCAGAGAGAGAGAGAGAGAGAGAGAGAGAGTGTGTGACAGTGATCAAAAGGTCTCCAGACAGACGTACCTGCACGTTGGTGAAGTCAACCCTGTTGAGGTCACTCAGCATCTGATTGATCTGGGCTGTGTTCTGGAGGACAGCCCTGGCTGCCTGGGCCAGGTGGTTTAGACTGGTGTAGCGACGCAGCGTCTGGGCAAACGCCCCCGCACACACCACCTGGAGGAGAGGGGGAGAGAGGAGGGGAGGAGGGGGAAGGGAGAGAAGGGTAGGGTAGGGAGGGGAGGAGGGGGGAAGGGAGAGGGAATGTAGTTTTGTGGAAGGGTGTTTGTATTGTGTGTGTGTGTGTGTGTGTGTGTGTGTGTGTGTGTGTGTGTGTGTGTGTGTGTGTGTGTGTGTGAGATCACACCTTGATACGGACCATATCCTCTGGTATGTTCATCATGGCGCTTGTCAGCCAGCTCTCTAGACTCTTGGCAAAGTTACGGATGGCTTGAGTTAAGGCACCTGACAGAGAGAGAGGGGGAGATGAATATACATGAGAGAGAGAGAAGTAGGTAGTCATATGTTTTAGAAGACATTACATGTACTGTCATTTAGTGTTATGTAGCTCTAATGGCATGTAGCCCTATGTCATGTTATGTAGCTCTAATGTCATGTAGCCCTATGTCATGTTATGTAGCTCTAATGTCATGTAGCCCTATGTCATGTTATGTAGCTCTAATGTCATGTAGCCCTATGTCATGTTATGTAGCTCTAATGGCATGTTGTGTAGCTCTAATGGCATGTCGTGTAGCTCTAATGGCATGTCGTGTAGCTCTAATGGCATGTTATGCAGCTCTGTCATGTTATGTGGCTCTAATGGCATGTTGTGCAGCTCTGTCATGTTATGTAGACCTAATGTCATGTGTCATAACTCACTGGGGATCGGTCGTAATACGTCAGGGATGAGGATCTCCACCAGGGCCTGGTACAGTGTGTTGTCACAGTCTCTGGTCCAGTGAAGAACTGGCTGGTACTTACACAGCACCACCAGGTACCACTTAGGTAGACGCTCCTCTGACTCACCATGACTGGAGGCGCACACACACACACACACACACACACACACACACACACACACACACACAATATTTGTTAGATTGTGAGTGTTATAATGTAATGTGTGACATGTAGAATGTGTGTGTGTGTGTGTTTCACTCACACGCCGAGTGTGTCTGCGTCGATGCTCTCGCTGAACCTCCAGAAGGTTTTCCACAGCGTCTCCACCAGAGTGAACTGCAGATTCACCATCACATCCAGAATGGCCTGCACAGACATAACATAGCACTACGTGAGACTGACATAGCACTACGTAAGACTGACATACCACTACGTGTGACTGACATAGGACTAAGTGAGACTGACATAGCACTACGTGAGAGTGACATAGCACTACGTAAGAATGATAAAACACTACGTTTGTCTGACATTACACTACATTAGACTTACATAACACACCTGTAGACTGACATAGTATTTTAACAGACATGAAAGATAGAAAGTCATAACACTACATGACTAACATAACATGACATTTGACTCATATAACTGGACATAGACCTACATTAGACAAAGCACTACATTAGACAGACATAACTCTACATTAGACAGAGATAGCAATACATTAGACAGACATAACACTACATTAGACTGACAAAGTACTGCATAAGACAGACATAAACACTACACAAGATTGTCATACATTTGAATTACACTACAATAGACTAACAAGTGCTAACACAGTGTTTCCAAATCCTGGTCCTGGAACTAACACACCTGATTCAACTTCTCAACTCATCATCGTTATCATTAGTTGAATCAAGACAGACATAGCCCTACATAATAGGTACAACATTTCATAAGACTGCCACAAGCAAGCAGTGCGTAGTAGACGGTATACCTCACAGTGTTCCCTGTAGAGCTGTTGGAAGGCTGTGATGTGTTCTGGAATGATCCCGTCAGGAAGAGGTTTGTCCTGCAGATCCAACTCTGGGAACTCAGGCAGCGCCCGTGACGCGTCTGGACAACGTTTACATTGTTGTGTTATTATGTGTGGAATTACATATTGAGGATTTACAATGTGTTTATCTGTGTGCTTCACATTGGTTTAGTATGTTTCCTAGCTATGTTTATGAAGTTATTTACATTCTGAGACATTCTTGTTACTACTTTTGTAGTGTGTGTGTGTGTGAGATAGGGATGCACAAATTCTTCTGCCGACTAACCAACCCTCTTTAACGACGTGACCAACAGAAAATACTATGCATGCATACAAAGAACTGACATGTTTCATTCATGGAAACATGCAACAATAGCAGGCCTGTCATCTTCCAGTCAAAAGGCTATAGCCTCTAATTGGACAACGCCTGTAATGAAGCAGATAATAAAACATAATTTGTAAAACACAATTAGCAGAAAACACCATTCTAAACAGAGAACCTGATCCCAGCCGTTCCATACGTGACAGAGATAAACATCTCTGTTAGAAACTAAGATGGGATGATAATATGACTAGGATGATAATATGACTAGGATGGGTTGATAATATGACTAGGATGATAATATGACTAGGATGATAATATGACTAGGATGATAATATGACTAGGATGGGTTGATATTATGACTAGGATGGGATGATAATATGACTAGGATGATAATATGACTAGGATGGGTTGATAATATGACTAGGATGATAATATGACTAGGATGGGTTGATAATATGACTAGGATGGTAATATGACTAGGATGGGTTGATAATATGACTAGGATGGTAATATGACTAGGATGGTAATATGACTAGGATGGGATGATAATATGACTAGGATGGGTTGATAATATGACTAGGATGGGTTGATATTATGACTAGGATGGGATGATAATATGACTAGGATGATAATATGACTAGGATGGGTTGATAATATGACTAGGATGGTAATATGACTAGGATGGTAATATGACTAGGATGATAATATGACCAGGATGGGTTGATAATATGACTAGGATGATAATATGACTAGGATGGGTTGATAATATGACTAGGATGATAATATGACCAGGATGGGATGATAATATGACTAGGATGGGTTGATAATATGACTAGGATGGTAATATGACTAGGATGATAATATGACTAGGATGGTAATATGACTAGGATGATAATATGACTAGGATGGGATGATAATATGACTAGGATGGGTTGATAATATGACTAGGATGGTAATATGACTAGGATGATAATATGACTAGGATGGGTTGATAATATGACTAGGATGGTAATATGACTAGGATGATAATATGACTAGGATGATAATATGACTAGGATGGGATGATAATATGACTAGGATGGGTTGATAATATGACTAGGATGGTAATATGACTAGGATGGGATGATAATATGACTAGGATGATAATATGACCAGGATGGGTTGATAATATGACTAGGATGATAATATGACTAGGATGGGATGATAATATGACTAGGATGGGATGATAATATGACTAGGATGATAATATGACTAGGATGGGATGATAATATGACTAGAATGGCATGATAATATGACCAGGATGGGATGATAATATGACTAGGATGATAATATGACTAGGATGGGATGATAATATTACTAGGATGGTATGATAATATGACTAGGATGGGATGATAATATGACTAGGATGATAACATGACCAGGATGGGTTATATATGATAATATAACCAGGATGGGATGATAATATGACCAGGATGATAATATGACCAGGATGGTAATATGACTAGGAAGGGTTGATAATATGACTAGGATGATAATATGACTAGGATGGTATGATAATATGACTAGGATGGGATGATAATATGACTAGGATGGAAAGATAATATAACCAGGATGGGATGATAATATGACCAGGATGGGATGATAATATGACCAGGATGATAATATGACCAGGATGGTAATATGACTAGGATGGGTTGATAATATGACTAGGATGATAATATGACTAGGATGGTATGATAATATGACCAGGATGGGATGATAATATGACTAGGATGGGATGATAATATGACTAGGATGATAATATGACCAGGATGGTAATATGACTAGGATGGGTTGATAATATGACTAGGATTATAATATGACTAGGATGGGATGATAATATGACTAGGATGGGATGATAATATGACTAGGATGATAATATGACCAGGATGGGATGATAATATGACTAGGATGATAATATGACCAGGATGGGTTGATAATATGACTAGGATGATAATATGACCAGGATGGGATGATAATATGACTAGGATGATAATATGACCAGGATGGGATGATAATATGACTAGGATGATAATATGACTAGGATGATAATATGACTAGGATGATAATATGACTAGGATGATAATATGACTAGGATGGGATGATAATATGACTAGGATGATAATATGACTAGGATGGATGATAATATGACTAGGGTGGGATGATAATATGACTAGGATGATAATATGACTAGGATGGGATGATAATATGACTAGGATGGGATGATAATATGCCTAGGATGATAATATAACTAGGATGATAATTTGACTAGGATGGGATGATAATATGACTAGGATGGGATGATAATATGACTAGGATGATAATATGACTAGGATGGATGATAATATGACTAGGGTGGGATGATAATATGACTAGGATGATAATATGACTAGGATGGGATGATAATATGACTAGGATGGGATGATAATATGACTAGGATGATAATATGACAAAGGATGGGATGATAATATGACTAGGATGGGATGATAATATGACTAGGATGATAATATGACTAGGATGATAATATGACTAGGATGGATGATAATATGACTAGGGTGGGATGATAATATGACTAGGATGATAATATGACTAGGATGGGATGATAATATGACTAGGATGGGATGATAATATGCCTAGGATGATAATATAACTAGGATGATAATTTGACTAGGATGGGATGATAATATGACTAGGATGGGATGATAATATGACTAGGATGATAATATGACAAAGGATGGGATGATAATATGACTAGGATGGGATGATAATATGACTAGGACGGGATGATAATATGACTAGGACGGGATGATAATATGACTAGGATGGGATAATAATATGACTAGGATGATAATATGACTAGGATGATAATATGACTAGGATGGTAATATGACTAGGATGGGATGATAATATAACTAGGATGATAATATGACTAGGATGGGATGATAATATGACTAGGATGATAATATGACTAGGATGATAATATGACTAGGGTGGGATGATATGACTAGGATGGGATGATAATATGACTAGGATGGGATGATAATATGACTAGGATGATGATATGACTAGGATGGGATGATAATATGACTAGGATGATAATATGACTAGGATGATAATATGACTAGGATGGGATGATAATATGACTAGGATGATAATATGACTAGGATTGGATGATAATATGACTAGGATGATAATATGACTAGGATGGGATGATAATATGACTAGGAAGATAATATGACTAGGATGATAATATGACTAGGATAGTAATATGACTAGGATGGGATGATAATATGACTAGGATGATAATATGACTAGGATGGGATGATAATATGACTAGGATGATAATATGACTAGGATGGGATGATAATATGACTAGGAAGATAATATGACTAGGATGATAATATGACTAGGATGGTAATATGACTAGGATGGGATGATAATATGACTAGGATGATAATATGACCAGGATGGGATGATAATATGACTAGGATGATAATATGACCAGGATGGGTTGATAATATGACTAGGATGGTAATATGACTAGGATGGTAATATGACTAGGATGATAATATGACTAGGATGATAATATGACTAGGATGGGATGATAATATGACTAGGATGGGTTGATAATATGACTAGGATGGTAATATGACTAGGATGGGATGATAATATGACTAGGATGATAATATGACCAGGATGGGTTGATAATATGACTAGGATGATAATATGACTAGGATGGGATGATAATATGAATAGGATGATAATATGACTAGGATGGGATGATAATATGACTAGGATGGGATGATAATATGACTAGGATGATAATATGACTAGGATGGGATGATAATATGACTAGGATGATAATATGACTAGGATGGGATGATAATATGACTAGGATGATAATATGACTAGGATGGGATGATAATATGACCAGGATGGGATGATAATATGACTAGGATGATAATATGACTAGGATGGGATGATAATATGACTAGGATGGGATGATAATATGACCAGGATGGGTTGATAATATGACCAGGATGATAATATGCCTAGGATGATAATATAACTCGGATGATAATTTGACTAGGATGGGATGATAATATGACTAGGACGGGATGATAATATGACTAGGACGGGATGATAATATGTCTAGGACGGGATGATAATATGACTAGGACGGGATGATAATATGACTAGGATGATAATATGACTAGGATGGGATGATAATATGACTAGGATGATAATATGACTAGGATGGGATGATAAAATGACTAGGATGGGATGATAAAATGACTAGGATGGGATGATAAAATGACTAGGATGGGATGATAATATGACTAGGTTGGGATGATAATATGACTAGGTTGGGATGATAATATGACTAGGATGATAATATGACTAGGATGGGATGATAATATGACTAGGATGATAATATGACTAGGATGGTGGCTTTGACTTCTGGGCAAAGGAAGAAAGTGGAGTGAAAACCAATAGAACAGGAGAGAAATGCTGGTTAATGGCATCAGGAAGTCATTATAAAGTAATTGCCTCCACATTTCTATAGTGCCACATTGGCTGGGCTTCCAACAGCACGTTTCACTACAGTACCATCTTTTTGAGGAGCTGCTCTCGAGCTGTCTGACAGATGATAGGCTATTCCGCTCCTGTGTGTGTGTTGTGTTTGTGTACCTAGTCTCTGTCCACTCACCCAGGAACTGCTGGTATTGTTGCACCTGAGCTGAGATGTCACTGAGCCCTGCCCCCTGCTGCTGCCCCGGCCCCAGAGACATCCCATTGGACATACCCTCCACCTTCAGAACCGGCTTTATCCTATTGGACAGAACAGCTGTCAGTCACACTCCAGGAGGCAGATAGATAGAGAGACAAAAGAGAGAGAGAAAAGAGAGAGAGAGAAACTGGAAGCCACCCTACCTGTGTTTCTGAGAGAAGGGTTGCTGTCTCATGGCTAGGTGCTGGTGGTCGTCTATCAGACGGAGTAGAGAGGAGTTGGCCTTGATACGAAGACCATAGTAGTGGTACTTGGAGTTGCCTCTGAGACACAGTCATGTTATTATTACATGGATATTACAGGAGCTGCCTCTGAGACACACAGTCATGTTATTATTACCTGGATATTACAGGAGCTGCCTCTGAGACACACAGTCATGTTATTATTACCTGGATATTACAGGAGCTGCCTCTGAGACACAGTCATGTTATTATTACATGGATATTACAGGAGCTGCCTCTGAGACACACAGTCATGTTATTATTACCTGGATATTACAGGAGCTGCCTCTGAGACACAGTCATGTTATTATTACATGGATATTACAGGAGCTGCCTCTGAGACACAGTCATGTTATTATTACCTGGATATTACAGGAGCTGCCTCTGAGACACAGTCATGTTATTATTACCTGGATATTACAGGAGCTGCCTCTGAGACACAGTCATGTTATTATTACCTGGATATTACAGGAGCTGCCTCTGAGACACAGTCATGTTATTATTACCTGGATATTACAGGAGCTGCCTCTGAGACACAGTCATGTTATTATTACATTGATATTACACGTCTATATAACACACACACACACACACACACATCTATATAACACACACGTCTATATGACACACACACACACACACGTCTATATAACACACACACATAGACGTGTGTGTGTTATATAGACGTGTGTGTGTGTTATATAGACGTGTGTGTTATATAGACGTGTGTGTGTGTTATATAGACGTGTGTGTGTGTGTTATATAGACGTGTGTGTGTGTTATATAGACGTGTGTGTGTGTGTGTTATATAGACACGTGTGTGTGTTATATAGACGTGTGTGTGTGTTATATAGACGTGTGTGTTATATAGACGTGTGTGTGTGTTATATAGACGTGTGTGTGTGTGTGTGTTATATAGACGTGTGTGTGTGTGTGTGTGTTATATAGACGTGTGTGTGTGTGTTATATAGACGTGTGTGTGTGTGTGTGTGTTATATAGACGTGTGTGTGTGTGTGTTATATAGACGTGTGTGTGTGTGTGTGTGTGTTATATAGACGTGTGTGTGTGTTATATAGACGTGTGTGTGTGTGTGTTATATAGGTGTGTGTGTGTTATATAGGTGTGTGTGTGTTATATAGGTGTGTGTGTGTGTTATATAGGTGTGTGTGTGTGTTATATAGACACGTGTGTGTGTTATATAGACGTGTGTGTGTTATATAGACGTGTGTGTGTTATATAGACGTGTGTGTGTTATATAGACGTGTGTGTTATATAGGCGTGTGTGTGTTATATAGACGTGTGTGTGTTATATAGACGTGTGTGTTATATAGGCGTGTGTGTGTTATATAGGCGTGTGTGTTATATACTGTACATACCGTGTGCCCAGGCG
This sequence comes from Brachymystax lenok tsinlingensis, assembly GCA_030435695.1. Classification (NCBI taxonomy): domain Eukaryota; kingdom Metazoa; phylum Chordata; class Actinopteri; order Salmoniformes; family Salmonidae; genus Brachymystax; species Brachymystax lenok. The sequence goes on along the minus strand of CM059812.1, from coordinate 34,790,854 downwards.
TCTGGTCCTCAGCCCCATGAAGACAGATCTGATGAGCTTGCCGAAGGAGGCAGCGTTGACAGGTTCTAGTTTGTGTTCCTGACAGTGTAAGAGGTAGTGGCAGTAGAGGGTACAGCGAGGCAGACTGACCCCCTCAGCACCCTCGTAGTTATCTAGCAGCCACTGTACCTGGAGGAGGAGGAGGGAGGGAGGAGGGAGGAGGGGGAGACTAGAGGGATTAGTCCAAATCAACATGCACAAATAGTAGTGGTGTTGTGATTTACACCCCCCCCCTACTCACTGTGGCGGGGGCTGCTCTGGTGTTGTGACTGGAGTAGTTTCCTCCTCCGCTGCCCCCACCTCCCAATACGTACCCGCCCTGGAGGACGTAACCACTCCCACCTCCTCCCGTTGCCGCGGTGACAGAGACTGACTGTGAAGTCACGGCGTTAGTGACCTGTGACCCCGAGGTGGGCGTGGACTCGTAGTAGGAAGAGGAGGAAGAGGGAGGGGTCTGGGAGTAGAGGGGGGAGTCGGAGTACGGGTAGCTGCCAGAACGACTGGAGGGAGAGAAGAAGAGATGGGAAGGAGAGAGTAAATAATACAAATCTGTAAGAAACTATATATAGAACATGTCTCCATGGTATGAAGGGTGTGTGTGTGTGTGTGTGTGTGTGTGTGTGTGTGTGTGTGTGTGTACTACTCACATGGTAGAGGTGGTGTAAGAAGAGCCTTCTCCCTCCACATACTGAACCTGACTGGAGTAAACATGATGCTGCTGCTGCACCTAGAGAGAGAAACAAGTCCTTCATTCATTTAATAGGCGCCGGGGAATTCAAATTAACACCTCTCTGCTCTATCACTCTCTCTCCCTCTCTTTCAGAAACCGTCGCCCCATCACTCTTCTCTCCTCCCCAACTATCTCCCTCCCTCACTCTCTCCCCTTCCTCCCCTCCTGTATCCCCTTCTCTCTCCCTTCCCTCTCCTTCTCCTCCCTCCCTCTCCTTCTCCTCCCTCTCTTCTCCTCCCTCCCTCTCTTCTCCTCCCTCCCCTCCTCTGAGTGTTGCAGCTGACGCGTAGAGCATCATGAGGGGGAACAAGACAGTGAAGGAGGGAAGAGAGGAGGGAAGGAGAGAGGGAAGGAGAGAGGGAAGAGAGGAGGGAAGGAGAGAGGGAAGGAGAGAGGGAAGGAGAGAGGGAAGGAGAGAGGGAAGGAGAGAGGGAAGAGAGGAGGGAAGGAGAGAGGGAAGGAGAGAGGGAAGAGAGGAGGAAGGAGAGAGGGAAGGAGAGAGGGAAGAGAGGAGGGAAGGAGAGAGGGAAGGAGAGAGGGAAGGAGAGAGGGAAGGGCTGCTTTTGGAGATGGGAATGAGGGATGTCCCTCTCGTTGTCTTCCACTGGTGCCTCTCTCTTCTCTCTCTCTCTGTCCATCCATCGCTCTGTTTCTCTCTCTCTCTACATCCCGCTCTCCATTTCTCTCTCTCTCTCTACATCCCGCTCTCCGTTTCTCTCTCTCGCTCTATCCATCTCTCCATTTCTCTCTCTCGCTCTCTCCGTTTCTCTCTCTCGCTCTATCCATCTCTCCGTTTCTCTCTCTCGCTCTATCCATCTCTCCATTTTTCTCTCTCGCTCTATCCATCTCTCCATTTTTCTCTCTCGCTCTATCCATCTCTCCGTTTCTCTCTCTCGCTCTATCCATCTCTCCGTCTCTCTCTCTCGCTCTCTCCGTTTCTCTCTCTCGCTCTATCCATCTCTCCGTTTCTCTCTCTCGCTCTATCCATCTCTCCGTTTCTCTCTCTCGCTCTATCCATCTCTGTTTCTCTCTCTATCCATCTCTGTTTCTCTCTCTACATCCCGCTCTCTCTGACTGGCATGCAGGCTCTGTAGGTGGGGCAACGTTACATCTGTTACTGATTCTTACTGATACTGTCTCAAATGCCACAGTGCTGTGTGTGTGTGTGTGTGTGTGGGGGGGTCAGGTGTGTGTAAGTGAGTGTGTGTGTGTGTGTGTGTGTGTGTGGGGGGGTCAGGTGTGTGTAAGTGAGTGTGTGTGTGTGTGTGTGTGTGGGGGTCAGGTGTGTGTAAGTGAGTGTGTGTGTGTGTGTGGGGGGGGGTCAGGTGTGTGTAAGTGTGTGTGTGTGTGTGTGTGTGTGTGTGGGGGTCAGGTGTGTGTAAGTGAGTGTGTGTGTGTGTGTGTGTGGGGGTCAGGTGTGTGTAAGTGTGTGTATACCCCCTGTGTGATGTGTATAGACTATAGATTGTTGACATTGTGCTGCCTTCCACTCTTGGCTGTTTGTGACAATGTCTGAACCACTCGCCCTCTGTGTGTCTGGTGTGCGTCAGGTGTGTGTATGTCTGTGTCTGTAGCGTACCTGTTGGGTGGTCTGCTGTACTACCTGGGTGGGGACCCCTGTCTGAACCACTACTACTGGAGGACTGGAGTCTGATACACTGTCACTAGAATGGAGAGAACCCTCTACGGAGAGAGGAAGAGATGGGGAGATGGAGAGAGGAGAGAGACAGATGGAGAAAGAAAGGAGAGAGAGAGAGAGATACAGACGCAGAGAGAGAGAGAGAGAGAGAGAGAGAGAGAGAGAGAGAGAGAGAGAGAGAGAGAGAGAGAGAGAGAGAGAGAGAGAGAGAGAGAGAGAGAGAGAGAGTAGCGGTGGAAGAGAGTACAGGGGAGTAGAGAGAGAAAGACAGAGTAGCAGGAGGAAGAGAGGACGGAGGAAGAGAGAGAAAGACAGAGTAGCAGGAGGAAGAGAGGACGGAGGGGAGAGAGATAAACATGAGATTATATCTACAACTTCATCAAATATCAAATGATCAACAACATCCACATAATAAAGCAGTACTCACGATACTCTGCCTCCAAACTATAACAGCAGTTACTGTAGAACATAGCTCTTAGGACAGGCGGAGACAGAGAGGGAGAGATGGAGAGGACAGAGGGCTGGCCATCTCTCCCTCCGTCCTTATATATGAGGCAGGCAGAGGGAGGCCTTGGACAGCTAATCTCCCCGGATGGAGGGAACAATCCCCCAATCATATAAACACAGGTATCAGGTGAGGAGATAGAGGGAGGGGTGGACAGAGCTACATGTTCACTTTTGTGATTTATTACTGTTCATATAGTATGGTGATCCATTCATTTTGATTGTTTATTATCTACATCACTTGCTTTGGCAATGTTAACATATGTTTCCCATGCCAATAAAGCCCCTTGAATTGGAGAGAGAGAGAGAGAGAGAGAGAGAGAGAGAGAGAGAGAGAGAGACAGACAGACAGACAGAGAGAGACAGACAGACAGACAGACAGACAGACAGAGAGCGAGAGAGACAGACAGACAGAGAGCGAGAGAGACAGACAGACAGAGAGCGAGAGAGACAGACAGAGCGAGAGACCGAGACAGACAGACAGAGAGAGAGAGAGAGAGAGATTTGTCTCTAGTTCCAGTGTGTGTGTGTGTGTGTGTGTGTGTGTGTCTCTGTGGTGTGAGTGGAGCAGGCCAGGCCACACTAGTGTTACCTGATACTAACACCCTGCCAGGCTGACAGGTTAGCTGCTGCTGCTGCCTATCAACTAATAGACACCATGCAAATAAACTACACACAACACACAGTATGGCTGGTCAACTAGACTGGCAACTTTACAGTACACCTTGGAACTACAATGGAAATACATTGTTAAAACGTTATAGAGTTGTCCTCAATGATTTTAAATGCAGTGTATATCCACATGTGGTGGAACTGTGTTTTTAAATTATTATTATTATTATCGTATACAAACGTCCTGTGTATATCTGTCCCAAAGACTGTTCGGTAGCATTACAGGCTTACAGATGGTAGGTAGTAGAAGAATCTCTCGTGGACAGAACTTAATCGAGCATCTACGGAATTAAGCAAGATTGTTGTTCTGAGTTTCCGAGATTAGTAGTAGAAAGGTTAGCCACATGCCAGTATTTCACTCCTACACCACAGGTAACGGTAGTCCTGCGTGGACCAGTTGGCAAAGGTTGTGGGTTCAAATCCCGCTGCGGCCACTAAAATGTCTCTGTTTTAAGTTACTTTGAATAAAAGTGGCTGCTAAATGTCCTGACGCAGGTTAAATTACAATGGTGTTTTTAGGTTTCCACTGGGTTAGAAAAACAGACCGACCATTAGCCAACCTGGACCTCAGAGAACAGACCGACCATTAGCCAACCTGGACCTCAGAGAACAGACTGACCATTAGCCAACCTGGACCTCAGAGAACAGACTGACCATTAGCCAACCTGGACCTCAGAGAACAGACTGACCATTAGCCAACCTGGACCTCAGAGAACAGACCAACCATTAGCCAACCTGGACCTCAGAGAGCCTGTCCTACAGGTCTGGTAGATAACCATGGTAACAGTTGTCAGGAGAGGAAGGTGTGGCTATGGTAGACTAGACATGTTTCATCATGTCAACTACTCACACCTGAGAGAGTGAGAGAGCGAGAGTGTGTATGCCTCACCTGTAACGGTCACTACGATGTACTGCGGTGTGGAACTCTGTCCGTTACTCTGCTGAACGGCAGAACTCTGGATCTCCGTGGTAACAAACTGAGTCTGAGAAGGCGTGGCCAGAACCACTGTCTTCTGGGCCTTGGTGGGCGTGGCTTGAGCAGGAAGTTTGTCCTGTCCGGTTGTGGAGACGAGGGACACTGACTGGTTGAACTGGGTTGGCGTGGAGTGGGAAGGCGTGGTTGATTGTGTTGCTATGGTGACAGCGTTGGGCTGGGGGGCCGGCTGGAGCTCTTCTGTGTAGCCTGGGGTCGCCATGACTACCGCCACGGCTGGACCAAGACCACCACTCTGGGGGAAGGACAAGGGAAGGAGTTGGTTATGACACACACACAAACAAACTATGTGTAGCATTGTGACAACACACGTTCAAACCTCTTTCAACACACTTCAGGCCACCTCTTGTGAAAGCACACTGAGAAAGGTGGACAGAAACGAGGGCGGAAGTGAGTATTTTGTCTGAGGCTGAGGCACACTAAGGTTCTCCCTGTTGGATGTAAGTCTGGGACACCACCCTCCCCCAAGTGCATGTTTAGTTTGTTTGTCCTAGCACTAAACAGCAGATTGAAATGATCAAAGCTTTGATGAGGAGTTGGTTATTTGAATCAGTTGTGTAGTTTTAGGGCAAAAACCAAAACGTGCACACAGGAGGCCCAGGAGTTTGGGAACCCCTGATCTAAAGCACCGAGGTGTGGGTGGTGAGAGCTCTGACACATTATTATAATATTTATATTCCATGAAATCATTGAATATAGGCCCTTTAACTATGCCATACATTTGATAATGAGAAGTTTCCACTAGTAGAATATGCCACGTGAGTATTTCTGAACTGTATAGCGCACGCACACACCCTCCCCAACGTTCTGATAACAACAGCACACAGAAAACGCACCTTGCTCCTTCTCTACAAGCACATCATATAATATTTTCTCCAGTTGCCGTTGGTGTATGCTTCTAAATATTGTTTCTCCATTGGCTTCAGGTAATGTCAATCCCACCCATAGGCTCAGCCCACCTTCCCCTCCCTGCGTGACAGCCACGGCGAGGACAGCAGCGCACAAGATCTGGCACACATGACGATCCCTTTTACTAGAGAGAAAACTTTTTCACAACTTTAAAATAACGGTCAACATCATGACACATTCGTTTCTATGCTTCAGTTTACACATACTGACCCTTGTGTATGTTTTGCAATTAGATGTTTTTTTTAAGTTCGAAAATCAAAAGTGATTTCCTAGTCAAAAGTATCCGTGAACATGTGACAAGTATGCCTCGTTCACTAAGTTTTAAAATGATTTTTCGTGTTAAAAGCTTTGTCGACAAACATTTCGAACAACTAAAAGTACAAGATTCTCATATTACAACACCCGCCATTTTGTATAGCTATAACAGATTTGACATCGTCATAACAACCGCCTGCGTTTGGAAAGCGGTTAGCAACTAACTGGGACCAGTGCTATTCCATCTCTGACACACTAGTGCCCTTAGACGTTAGATTAAAGCAATACAACGTTACACAACTTCACAAAATTAGTCAGACATGAACATCAGACGACGATTTAATAAAGGTGTTGCTTATTCACCTCAAATTCCCCCTGTAATATTCCTGGCTTTGGCGTTAAAGTTTGTTTCTTAATGATTCTGGTTGTTGTTGTTGTTGATTCTCGTTGCTTGGTTCTTGTCGCCACGACTACCGTGACTATGGCGCCTCGTCCTCACCCGGGCAACTGTTGCTACCCACCCGTCTTCATCCCGCCCTCTTCTTAACTTTGATTGGATCATTTGGGGGCGAAGTCACTCGTTTGTCGTCATGTCATTGGAGCACGTTTATGTCAATCATATTTATATCAACCGATTGGCTGTCAATCTCTGTCTATCACTTTCACTACCCACTAAAAGTAATAGGAAAACACCCTGGTTCTCCCATTTCCTCGGGGTAATGACTAGAAGGGATCCAGCTTTTGTCAAATTAACGTCAGATTTGACTTTTCGCAGCAGGTTAGGAGAATTTACGCAGCAGGTTAGGAGAATTAACGTAGCAGGTTAGGATAATTAGGTTAAGGTTAGGAAAGGGGTTAGGGTTAGCTAGAATGCAACAACAACAAAAACTACTTTGGACGTTAATTTGACAAAATATGGTTCCTTTCTAGCCATGATCCTGGTTCACATAATGGTTGGATCAAATCAAATCAAAGTGTATTTGTCACCTGCGCCGAATACAACAGGCGTAGACCTTACAGTGAAATGCTTACTTACAGGCTCTAACCAATAGTGCAAAAAAGGTATTAGGTCAACAATAGGTAAGTAAAGAAATAAAAACAACAGTAAAAAGACAGTGAAAAATAACATTAGCGAGGCTATATACAGACACTGGTTAGTCAGGCTGATTGAGGTAGTATGTACATGTAGATATGGTTAAAGTGACTATGCATATATGATGAACAGAGAGTAGCAGTAGCGTAAAAGAGGGGTTGGCGGGTGGGGGGTAAAACTGTTGAGAAGCCTTTTTGTCCTAGACTTGGCACTCCGGTACCACTTGCCATGCGGTAGTAGAGAGAACAGTCTATGACTGGTGTGGCTGGAGTCTTTGACCATTTTTAGGGCCTTCCTCTGACACCGCCTGGTGTAGAGGTCCTGGATGGCAGGCAGCTTAGCCCCAGTGATGTACTGGGCCGTACACACTACCCTCTGTAGATCGCTGCCAGTCAAATTATTCCAATCAATTGATTATTGCTCTACATTTACGATTTATCACATGCATTAGGGGTCCGTGGAGGTACTGCAGGGGTTCCACAGCCAGATCTCAAAATATGTTTAAAAATATATAATAATAATAATAATAATAAATAAAATGCACTGTAATTTATGCTTTAAAAATGAAAAGTTTTTATTGCCTCATGGCAAAATGTGTAGAATAGCAGGACATTATCCCATGCCAAAAGGAGGCCAGTTAAAGTGTTTTTTTTTCCCCTAGGGCCCAATACGGTTCGTCCAGCCATGTAGTCTACTGCAGGAAGCAAACATCAGAGTACAACTCCTTGTAGGCTATTTTAATCGCACTCAAGTTGTGTTTTAATAATTTTTATTTTATTTAACCTTTATTTAACTAGGCAAGTCAGTTAAGAACAAATTCTTATTTACAATGACGGCCTACCCTGGCCAAAGAGGGGTCCCTGATGAATTTGCTATCACAAAAGGGATCCCTGGCCCCCCATAATTTGAGAACCCCTGCATTAAATCAAATCAAATTTTATTGGTCACATCCTGTCCACTTTAAAACATTTAAAATGTTGACAAAAATTCACCAGGAAAGTTAACGGAAACCTAGCTACTGTCTCCTTATCCATCCATGTAACAAGACTTACAACATACCCTATACAGGATAGACATGGGGAGTTGAGTGTTATTGCCTGTGTGCACATGCTCCTGTGTATGTGTCAGTATTAGTGCATGTGTGTGTAGGTCTAACTCCTTGTTAATTTAAAACCTGAAGCAATAGCGATCCTATCCCTAGCCAGACATGATAGATAGCAGGTTCCGCGAAGTTGTGACTGGAAGCAACCAGGAAACACTGAAAGGTCGCTGACGATTAGATTAAAGACTACACCTCTGACATGACCTTTTAACCAGGGACACCATTTTAATCACAACCTATCTTATTGGGACCTTTGTTCTCCTAAAGGTCTCAGGTCTTAGTCATTTCTTATCTGGCTGTACTCTGAGGCGAAGGGGATGAGAGAGAGAGAGGGGAGACTTGGTCATAGTCATGGGGCGCCCCAAGTGGAACCCTATTCCCTGTATAGTGCACTACTTTAGACCAGAGAACGTAGGAAATCCAATTGGCTGTGTTCAGAAGTTGTACACTACGTAGAAAATGAGGGTTCCGTCAGCGGTGCTGGGCTGTGCTCACTATATAAGGGGTACCGTGTCCGCCAAGAGAACCACACAGCACCACCGGGTGAGAGCGAAGGAGACACCGACAGAGACACACCAAACCAAGACTCACCCAACCTTCACCAGACCACTGATCCACACCTGCAGCCGGGCTATCACTTTCAAGGCTCTTTCTCTTGGACTCCTCTTTCCTCTCTCTCTCCATCTGTCGTTCCCGATCATGTGGAAGGCTGCAATGTTGACGTTTGGCCTGCTGGTGGCGCTGGTGGGTATGGTGCAGGCTGCAGAGGGCCACGCTAACTCTATCTATGGCGTGAAGCTGTGCGGGAGAGAGTTTATACGGGCCGTCATCTTCACCTGCGGAGGATCGCGTTGGAGGAGAGGAGTGGGCGACGCAGGTGAGATGGTGTGTGTGTCTGTGAGACGATGTGTATGTGTGGGACTGATTGTCTATGTGTGTCTGTATGTGTGTGTGTGTCAGTCTCTCTTGTTGTGCATGTCTAAATGTCTGTTTGACTGACTGACTACTCATCTGTCTGCTACTGTAGGTCCAACCATACTGAGATGCTTTCTCTTGTTTAGCACCACAGACTAATATCTAATATCAGTCCTTGCAAGAGAACTAGCTGTTCCTGTAGCCATTTCTTTTCTATTAAGCATTCAAATCATTTTATCTTCCTCTTCCTTCCAGGTGACATCTCCATTGACGAGGAGACTGAGGCCTACAGCCCATGGAGCTCCAACGCCACCCCCGGCCTCGTCAGCAAGCAGCGTCCAGGATTGGAGGCCCAGGGCTGGTCAGGCGAGGTCAGGGAAGGGGGCTCTGCCGCTGCTGTGTTCAGTCGTTTGGCCCGCTCGCCCATCTCAGAGGAAGTGCTAGAGGCGCTGCGCAGCGCGGACAGGAAGGGGCGGGATGTCGTGGTGGGCCTCTCCAACGCCTGCTGCAAGTGGGGCTGCAGCAAGAGCGAGATCAGCTCCCTCTGTTGAGCACCACTAACACCTGTCCTTTTCATCCCTCCATCGCCTCATCCCTCTGCTCAGCTCTTCTACCTCTCCTCCTACATCACCCCATCTCTCGTGCCTCTCCTCCATCCATTCTACTGTCATTCTTCTGGCCATCTCCATCTCTCACTAACAATCCCTTCATTTCTGCCTGTCTTCCTCCTCTGTCCCCAATGTCTTGCCTTCTCTCCTTCCCTCGAGCCCTCCATCCCTCCTTCCCTCGAGCCCTCCATCCCTCCACTTTTCTATCCCTCCATTCCTCCTGCTTCTTCTCCTGGAACATTCTGTGGATAGTTCAGGGTCTCCTGAATGTGAGGGGTGTAAAAAGAAAAGGTAAAAAGCAGCACGGGCAAAGACATTCTTTGACCATGCATGTTTTCTCCAGTCTATGTCAGTATTAGGAGCAGTTTTTGTGTGTTTAGTTACTGATATGACTGTCCAATAAAGTTGTGTTTTGAAAGTGGTAATGTGTTACTCTTTATTGAAAATTCTCAATGACTCATACTTGATGTATTGCAATATCTGAAAATATATTTTCAAATATCTAAATATTTGACCACAAACGCTTTATTTCTCAACAACACTAGACTAGATCCGGGTTTCCCATACTCGGTCCTGCCCCCCCTTTTTGCCCTAGCAATACACAGTGGATTCAAATAACCAAAGCTTGATGATGAGTTGGTTACTTAAAATCATCTGTGTAGTCCTTAGGTAAAAAACAAAACGAGCACCCAGGAAGGGCCCCAGGACCGAGTTTGGGAAACCCTGGACTAGAGGACGGGTTTGTTGTATCCACCTGTTGTTACTTTCTCCTCCCGTCTTTTGGTGGTGGACTTTGACTGGCTGTCACGCACACCTGTTTAATATATGATGACCCCAACAGACGATTCTATCCTGCTAGGCCCACATGGCATCAACAAGTTGACGTTCATTCCATGCCATAAAATGTCATTTTACACTGTCTATTCACTCACTGGTAAATGTAAATAGAAATTGGACTTTGGTGAAAGATTTTCTATTATATTGACCTAAGTGATTTTGCAGTGGAATCACGTGTGATGTGAACAGATCGGCGATTGGGCAAAACTAACCAAGCGTATAGAACGTTGAGCTATGTACGGAAGCCGAATAAGGACCTGCTGGTGGATTTTTGAATCTGACATGACAGCTATTGCTCTCACACAGCCAGGGCTTCTTATCGCAACAGAAAGGGGGTTCGGGATGATCTCTGTGCTCTGAAAACAAAGCGAGAGATCAAAACCCTTTGCTACTAAATACATCTGGATTGCATCTGCCATTCTGTAAATGCTCATTGCCACGGTACCGGTAGCTACTGCTAACAAAGCAATTACGGATCTGACAAATCGGTGTGACCAGGTAAAGGCTTTCTTTGGCGGCACTTTCAACACGAAGCTACCAGCTAGCTACCTAACTAACAAGCGATCTAGCCAAATAACCAACGGTAGCCATATAATATGTCAGCGTGTTGTCTTTGTCGTTTGCACTTGGCTAGCTAACGATGTCTACACTCGTTAATTTGTTCGATGTTGATGTAGCTAGGCCGTGTCGGCCTGTTCCCCCAGCCGGCCAGGGACTCCCTACTTTATTAGCCAGACAAATTGCTAACTAGCGTAGCTAGCATCCAATGCGGAATGCGTGCGGAGGCAAAGCTAGATTAGGTAACGTTGGCTACGTATTGAGTTTATAACGGGGACTGATCACTACTAACCAACTAGTTAACGTTAGGTAGGTAGCTCCGTTACTTTGTCAGCGTCAGTTGATGTGGGATATGTTTTGATTCCAGGTTCGTTATGTAGCTAGTCCTGATGCTAGTGAGTAGAATCCATTCGTTGCTCTCCGACCCTTTGACCGACGCGTTCTGTTCTTTACGTTGTGCTTCTGACGTGATGTTGGACTAGAGAGACCACTCTGCTTGTGACAGCGACACTAGTAGCAACAAAAACCTGTAGCCGGTGGAGGCTGTAAGGACAATGTAGAGAAACATTCGAGTCACTCTTTCTCTCTCTCTGTGTGTGTGTGTAGGATGGAGTGGCAGCCGGATGAACAGGGTTTGCAGCAGGTGCTTCAGTTGCTGAAGGACTCCCAGTCTCCAGACACAGCCACGCAGAGAGCTGTGCAGGAAGTATCCTCTGAAACACACAGCGGTGTGTCTGCGTTCGAGAGAGAGAGAGGCTGTGTGTGTGTGTGATTTGTTTTCCACACTCCATAATGTGTCTCCTCAGGGTGTGAGTGAAAGATGAGTCATGAATGTGTGCCGGATTGTTAGTGATTTGCCATGTTGATTGTTTGGTCCGTGAAGGGGTGTTCCTTAACACTGTGTAGAAACTGGAACAGCTCAACCAGTTCCCAGACTTCAACAACTATCTCATCTTTGTCCTTACAAGCCTCAAATCAGAGGGTACGTGTGTGTAATGTAATGTTATATATATATATATATATATATATATATGGTTGAAAGCATCAGTCAGTGGTTGCTAATCGTTCCCTCTCTCCCTCTTTCCTTTTAACCCCTAGATGAGCCGACCCGTTCTCTAAGTGGTCTCATATTGAAGAACAATGTGAAGGCCCACTACCAGAACTTTCCTCCTCTGGTAGCTGACTTCATCAAGAGGGAATGTCTCAACAACATCGGAGATCCCTCGCCCCTCATCAGAGCAACCATCGGTAAGAGAGAGAGAGAGTGGGGGTGCTGCGAAGTGAGTCAGGATGTGTGGGTGGTTGAGCCTTTGCAGGTACTGGTGTCAGTCTGTGTGGGAGTATGCGTTAATCAGCAAGCTGAAGTGTATTCATGTTTCAGTTTCAAGTTTTAATGTCACATACAGTGAAATTCCTTCTTGCGAGCTCTAAACCCAACAATGCGGTAATCAATGTAGTACTAAAAATAACAAGGTAGAACAGAAACACACAAGAAATAAAAAGAATAAATAATGTTGTGTGTGTGTGTGTGTGTATAACTCTCTGCCTCCTGTGTCTCTAGGCATCTTGATAACAACCATAGCATCTAAGGGAGAGCTGCAGACATGGCCTGAACTCCTCCCTCAGCTCTGTAACCTGCTCAACTCTGAAGACTACAATACCTGCGAGGTCACACACACACTCACACACGCGCTCACATCTAATCTTTTGATCGTGTATGTAGGACTTATGTTTAACTTTGTGTGTGTGCGCAGGGTTCTTTCGGAGCCCTGCAGAAGATCTGTGAGGATTCTTCAGAGCTGTTGGACAGTGATGCTCTCAACAGACCACTGAACATCATGATCCCCAAGTTCCTACAGTTCTTTAAACACTGTAGCCCAAAGATCAGGTCTGTCTCTCTGTCACCCAGATCAGGTCTGTCTCTCTGTCACCCAGATCAGGTCTGTCTCTTTGTCTCTCTGTCACCCAGATCAGGTCTGTCTCTCTGTCACCCAGATCAGGTCTGTCTCTTTGTCTCTCTGTCACCCAGATCAGGTCTGTCTCTTTGTCTCTCTGTCACCCAGATCAGGTCTGTCTCTTTGTCTCTCTGTCACCCAGATCAGGTCTGTCTCTTTGTCTCTCTGTCACCCAGATCAGGTCTGTCTCTCTCTCCTTTTCTTTCTTTCTCTCAGCCCTCGCTCCATGCTCCCTCCCTGACAAGTAGTTGATTTCTTCTTAAGGCAGCTATTGAATGCAACCAACTTTGTTTCCCCTCCCTGCCTCCCTCCCTCCAGGTCTCATGCCATAGCGTGTGTGAATCAGTTCATCAGCAGTAGAGCCCAGGCTCTGATGGATCACATCGACACCTTCATCGAGGTGAGACACGGGTTGTGAGTAAAATGGTACCCTAGTCCCTATATAGTGCACTACTTTAGACCAGGGCCCTAGTCCCTATATAGTGCACCTACTTTGGGACTCAGAGCCTAGTCCCTATATAGTGCACTACTTTGTGACCCAGGGCCTAGTCCCTATATAGTGCTCTACTTTAGACCAGACCTTAGTCCCTATATAGTGCACTTTTACTTTAGACCAGGGCCCCTAGTCCCTATATAGTGCTCTACTTTAGACCCGGGCCTAGTCCCTATATAGTGCACTACTTTAGACCAGAGCCCTAGTCCCTATATAGTGCACTACTTTAGACCAGAGCCCTAGTCCCTATATAGTGCACTACTTTAGACCAGAGCCCTAGTCCCTATATAGTGCACTGCACTTTAGACCAGAGCCCTAGTCCCTATATAGTGCACTACTTTAGACCAGGGCCCTAGTCCCTATATAGTGCACTACTTTAGACCAGGGCCCTAGTCCCTATATAGTGCACTACTTTAGACCAGGGCCCTAGTCCCTATATAGTGCACTACTTTAGACCAGGGCCCTAGTCCCTATATAGTGCTCTACTTTAGACCAGGGCCCTAGTCCCTATATAGTGCTCTACTTTGGGGACCCGAGCCCCTAGTCCCCTATAGTGCTCTACTTTAGACCCGAGCCTCTAGTCCCTATACAGTGCTCTACTTTAGACCCGAGCCCTAGTCCCTATATAGTGCTCTACTTTAGACCCGAGCCCTAGTCCCTATATAGTGCTCTACTTTAGACCAGAGCCCTAGTCCCTATATAGTGCTCTACTTTAGACCAGGGCCCTAGTCCCTATATAGTGCACTACTTTAGACCCGAGCCCTAGTCCCTATATAGTGCTCTACTTTGGGCCAGGACCCTGAGTCTAGTCCCTACTATATGGTGCTCTACTTTAGACCAGAGCCTAGTCCCTATATAGTGCTCTACTTTAGACCAGGGCCCTAGTCCCTATATAGTGCTCTACTTTGACCCAGCCCCTAGTCCCTACATAGTGCTCTACTTTAGACCAGGGCCCTATTCATATAGTGCTCTACTTTAGACCAGGGCCCTAGTCCCTATAGTGCTCTACTTTGCAGACCAGAGCCCTAGTCCCTATATAGTGCTCTACTTTAGACCCAGGGCCCCTAGTCCTCATATAGTGCTCTCTACTTTAGACCAGGGCCCTAGTCCCTATAGTGCACTACTTTAGACCCTGAGCCCCTAGTCCCTATATAGTGCCTGCTCTACTTTAGACCCTGAGCCCCTAGTCCCTATATAGTGCCTCTACTTTAGACCAGAGCCCTAGTCCCTATATAGTGCTCTACTTTAGACCAGGGCCCTAGTCCCTATATAGTGCTCTACTTTAGACCAGAGCCCTAGTCCCTATATAGTGCTCTACTTTAGACCAGGGCCCTAGTCCCTATATAGTGCTCTACTTTAGACCAGGGCCCTAGTCCCTATATAGTGCACTACTTTAGACCCGAGCCCTAGTCCCTATATAGTGCTCTACTTTGGGCCAGGCCCTAGTCCCTTGTATATATAGTGCTCTACTTTAGACCAGAGCCCTAGTCCCTATATAGTGCTCTACTTTAGACCAGGGCCCTAGTCCCTATATAGTGCTCTACTTTAGACCAGAGCCCTAGTCCCTATATAGTGCTCTACTTTAGACCCGAGCCCTAGTCCCTATATAGTGCTCTACTTTAGACCAGGGCCCTATTCCCTATATAGTGCTCTACTTTAGACCAGGGCCCTAGTCCCTATATAGTGCTCTACTTTAGACCAGAGCCCTAGTCCCTATATAGTGCTCTACTTTAGACCGTGGTCTGACTGGGTTGAATCCATCGGACAGACGTGATGTACTTTACTGTCACAGTTGACATTTTTTATTATAAAGACCCCCCCGCTCTCTCTCCAGAGTCTAAATGTTTATTATAAAGACCCCCCCTCTCTCTCCAGAGTCTAAATGTTTATTATAAAGACCCCCTCTCTCTCTCCAGAGTCTAAATGTTTATTATAAAGACCCCCCTCTCTCCAGAGTCTAAATGTTTATTATAAAGACCCCCTCTCTCTCCAGAGTCTAAATGTTTATTATAAAGGCCCCCTCTCTCTCCAGAGTCTAAATGTTGTATTATAAAGACCCCCCACCTCTCTCCAGAGTCTAAATGTTTATTATAAAGACCCTCTCTCTCCAGAGTCTAAATGTTTTATTATAAAGACCCCCTCTCTCTCCAGAGTCTAAATGTTTTATTATAAAGACTCCCCTCTCTCTCTCCAGAGTCTAAATGTTTATTATAAAGACCCCTCTCTCTCCAGAGTCTATAATGTTTATAATAAAGACCCCCTCTCTCTCTCTGTCTCTCCAGAGTCTAAATGTTTATTATAAAGACCCCCTCTCTCTCTAGAGTATAAATGTTTATTATAAAGACCCCCCCTCTCTCTCCAGAGTCTAAATGTTTATTATAAGACCCTCCTCTCTCTCCAGAGTCTCTAAATGTTTATTATAAAGACCCCCCTCTCTCTCTCTCCAGAGTCTAAATGTTTACTATAAAGACCCTCTCTCTCTCTCCAGAGTCTAAATGTTTACTATAGGACCCCCTCTCTCTCTCCAGAGTCTAAATGTTTATTATAAAGACCCCCTCTCTCTCTCCAGAGTCTAAATGTTTACTATAAAGACCCCCCCTCTCTCTCTCTCCAGAGTCTAAATGTTTATTATAAAGACCCCCCCTCTCTCTCCAGAGTCTAAATGTTTACTATAAAGACTCTCTCTCTCCAGAGTCTAAATGTTTATTATAAAGACCCCCCTCTCTCTCTCCAGAGTCTAAATGTTTATTATAAAGACCCCCTCTCTCTCTCCAGAGTCTAAATGTTTACTATAAAGACCCCCCCTCTCTCTCCAGAGTCTAAATGTTTATTATAAAGACCCCCTCTCTCTCTCTCCAGAGTCTAAATGTTTATTATAAAGACCCCCCCTCTCTCTCCAGAGTCTAAATGTTTACTATAAGACCCCCTCTCTCTCCAGAGTCTAAATGTTTATTATAAAGACCCTTCTCTCTCTGTCTCTCCAGAGTCTAAATGTTTACTATAAAGACCCCCTCTCTCTCTCCAGAGTCTAAATGTTTACTATAAAGACCCCCTCTCTCCAGAGTCTAGAAATGTTGTATTATAAAGACCCCCCCCTCTCTCCAGAGTCTAAATGTTTA
The DNA here is from genome assembly GCA_030435695.1 of Brachymystax lenok tsinlingensis. NCBI lineage: Eukaryota > Metazoa > Chordata > Actinopteri > Salmoniformes > Salmonidae > Brachymystax > Brachymystax lenok. The sequence goes on along the minus strand of CM059812.1, from coordinate 34,774,432 downwards.
TTATAAAGACCCCTTCTCTCTGTCTCTCCAGAGTCTAAATGTTTACTATAAAGACCCCCTCTCTCTCTCCAGAGTCTAAATGTTTACTATAAGACCCCTCTCTCTCTCCAGAGTCTAAATGTTTATTATAAAGACCCCCTCTCTCTCTCTCCAGAGTCTAAATGTTTATTATAAAGACCCCTTCTCTCTCTCTCTCCAGAGTCTAAATGTTTACTATAAAGACCCCCTCTCTCTCTCTCCAGAGTCTAAATGTTTTTACTATAAAGACCCCCTCTCTCTCTCCAGAGTCTAAATGTTTACTATAAAGACCCTTTCTCTCTCTCCAGAGTCTAAATGTTTACTATAAAGACCCCTTCTCTCTCTGTCTCTCCAGAGTCTAAATGTTTACTATAAAGACCCCTCTCTCTCTCCAGAGTCTAAATGTTTACTATAAAGACCCCCTCTCTCTCTCTCCAGAGTCTAAATGTTTATTATAAAGACTCTCCCCCTCTCTCTCCAGAGTCTAATGTTTATTATAAAGACCCCTTCTCTCTCTCTCCAGAGTCTAAATGTTTACTATAAAGACCCTCCCTCTCTCTCTCCAGAGTCTAAATGTTTACTATAAAGACCCCTCTCTCTCCAGAGTCTAAATGTTTACTATAAAGACCCTTCTCTCTCTCTCCAGAGTCTAAATGTTTACTATAAAGACTCCCTTCTCTCTCTGTCTCTCCAGAGTCTAAATGTTTACTATAAAGACCCCTCTCTCTCTCTCCAGAGTCTAAATGTTTATTATAAAGACCCCTTCTCTCTCTCTCTCTCCAGAGTCTAAATGTTTATTATAAAGACCCCCCTCTCTCTCTCCAGAGTCTAAATGTTTATTATAAAGACCCTTCTCTCTCTGTCTCTCAGAGTCTAAATGTTTACTATAAAGACCCCCTCTCTCTCTCCAGAGTCTAAATGTTTACTATAAAGACTCCCTCTCTCTCTCTCCAGAGTCTAAATGTTTACTATAAAGACCCCCCCCTCTCTCTCTCCAGAGTCTAAATGTTTACTATAAAGACCCCCCCTCTCTCTCCAGAGTCTAAATGTTTACTATAAAGACCCCTTTCTCTCTCTCTCTCCAGAGTCTAAATGTTTACTATAAAGACCCCTTGTCTCTCTCTGTCTCTCCAGAGTCTAAAATGTTTACTATAAAGATCTCCCCTCTCTCTCTCTCCAGAGTCTAAATGTTTATTATAAAGACTCCCTTCTCTCTCTCTCTCTCCAGAGTCTAAATGTTTATTATAAAGACTCTCCTCTCTCTCTCCAGAGTCTAAATGTTTATTATAAAGACCCCTTCTCTCTCTCTCTGTCTCTCCAGAGTCTAAATGTTTACTATAAAGACCCCCCTCTCTCTCTCCAGAGTCTAAATGTTTATAAAGACCCCTCTCTCTCCAGAGTCTAAATGTTTTACTATAAAGACCCCCTCTCTCTCTCCAGAGTCTAAATGTTTACTATAAAGACCCCCTCTCTCTCTCCAGAGTCTAAATGTTTACTATAAAGACCCCCTCTCTCTCTGTCTCTCCAGAGTCTAAATGTTTACTATAAAGACCCCTTCTCTCTCTGTCTCTCCAGAGTCTAAATGTTTACTATAAAGACCCCCTCTCTGCAGAGTCTAAATGTTTATTATAAAGACCCCCTCTCTCTGTCTCTCCAGAGTCTAAATGTTTACTATAAAGACCCTTCTCTCTCTGTCTCTCCAGAGTCTGTTTGCTCTAGCGGGGGATGAGGACTGTGAGGTGAGGAAGAACGTGTGTAGAGCTCTGGTCATGCTGCTGGAGGTCCGGATAGACCGACTCATACCTCACATGCACAGCATCATACAGGTACCACCTACGACCTCTAACCCTATGACCTCATACCTCACATGCACAGCATCATGCACAGGTACCACCCTCGACCTCTAACCCTATGACCTCATACCTCACATGCACAGCATCATACAGGTACCACCTACGACCTCTCTAACCCTATGACCTCACTACCTCACATGCACAGCATCATACAGGTACCACCTACGACCTCTAACCCTATGACCTCATACCTCACATGCACAGCATCATACAGGTACCACCTACGACCTCTAACCCTATGACCTCATACCTCACATGCACAGCATCATACAGGTACCACCTACGACCTCTAACCCTATGACCTCATACCTCACATGCACAGCATCATACAGGTACCACCTATGACCTCTAACCCTATGACCTCATACCTCACATGCACAGCATCATACAGGTACCACCCTACGAGCTCTCTAACCTATGACCTCATACCTCACATGCACAGCATCATACAGGTACCACCTACGACCTCTAACCCTATGACCTCATACCTCACATGCACAGCATCATACAGGTACCACCTATGACCCTGTGCATTTTTGACCTTTCACATACACTCATTCACCAGGTCATATACCAGGTCATATACCATGTCATATACCAGGTCATATACCAGGTCATATACCAGGTCATATACCATGTCATCACATGTCATATACCAGGTCATATACTAAGTGTCATATACCAGGTCATATACCAGGTCATATACCAGGTCATATACCATGTCATATACCATGTCATATACCAGGTCATATACCAGGTCATATACCATGTCATATACCAGGTCATATACCATGTCATATACCATGTCATATACCATGTCATATACCAGGTCATATACCATGTCATATATAGGTCATATACCATGTCATATACCAGGTCATATACTCAGGTCATATACCATGTCATATACCATGTCATATACCAGGTCATATACCAGGTCATATACTCAGGTCATATACTATGTCATATACCATTATCATATACCAGGTCATACTAAGTGTCAGTACTATGTCATGGCATACCAGGTCATATACTCAGGTCATATACCATGTCATATACCAGGTCATATACCAGGTCATATACCATGTCATATACCATGTCATATACCAGGTCATATATACCATGTCATATACTAGGTCATATACTGTCATATAATTATACCATAGTCATATACTCATGTCATATACCATGTCATATGTCATATACCTGTAGGTCATATACCAGGTCATATACTCTATATGTCATATACCATGTCATATACCAGGTCATATACCAGGTCATATACCAGGTCATATACCAGGTCATATACCATGTCATATACCAGGTCATATACTAGGTCATATACTATGTCATATACCATGTCATATACCTAGGTCATATACTATGTCATATACCAGGTCATATACTCATGTCATATACCAAGCATACCAGGTCATATACTCATGTCATATACCGGGTCATATACCATGTCATATACCATGTCATATACCAGGTCATATACCAGGTCATATACCATGTCATATACTGCATGTCATATACCAGGTCATATACTGGAGTCATATACCATGTCATATACTGGATGTCATACCATATGTCATATCTCAGTCATATACTGGGTCATATACCAGGTCATATACCAGGTCATATACCATGTCATATACCATGTCATACTCAGGTCATATACCAGGTCATATACTATGTCACCTCTGCATGTCATATACCAGGTCATATACCAGGTCACTGACATATGAACAGGTCATATACCAGTCAGTCATATACCGGGTCTGCTCTCCATATGCCAGGTCAGTATCAGGTCATATACCAGGTCATATACCAGGTCATATACTAGGTCATATACTCATGTCATATGTCACATGTCATATACTCAGGTCATATACCAGGTCATACTATGTCACCATGTCATATACACATATACTCAGGTCATATACCAGGTCATATACCAGGCCAGGTCATATACCAGGTCACAGGTCATATACCAGGTCATATACCAGGTCATATACCAGGTCATATACCAGGTCATATACCAGGTCATATACCAGGTCATATACCAGGTCATATACCAGGTCATATACCAGGTCATATACCAGGTCATATACCAGGTCATATACCAGGTCATATACCAGGTCATATACCAGGTCATATACCAGGTCATATACCAGGTCATATACCAGGTCATATACCAGGTCATATACCATGTCATATACCAGGTCATATACCAGGTCATATACCAGGTCATATACCAGGTCATATACCAGGTCATATACCAGGTCATATACCATGTCATATACCAGGTCATATACCAGGTCATATACCAGGTCATATACCAGGTCATATACCAGGTCATATACCATGTGGTTTTGTAAACCTCCTAGTCTCAATCTGTTCTGCTATTTGTCTGTTATTTTATCCTATTCTTATGGCCCCGTACCTCTTTTCCATATTGCCTTCTGTTTCTATAAGAAATCTCTCTCTCTCTCCTCCCAGTACATGCTCCAGCGTACCCAGGACCCAGATGAGAATGTTAGTCTGGAGGCCTGTGAGTTCTGGCTCACCCTGGCTGAGCAGCCCGTCTGCAAGGAGGCCCTCTCTGGGCACCTGGTCCAGTAAGTACACACGCAGACGCAGTGACACACTCGCTCACACACGCAGACGCAGTGACACACTCGGTCACACACACACGCAGATGGAGTGACACTCACACACACACACACACGCAGATGCAGTGACACACACACACACACTCACACACTCTCACACACACACACACACACACACAGTGACACACTCTCTCACACACACGCAGACACAGTGGCAGACGCAGTGACACTCTGTCACACACACACTCAGTGACACACACGCAGTGACACACTCTCACACACACACGCAGACGTAGTGACACACTCTCACTCAAATACACACGCGCATGGATGGATACACATCAGACACACACAGATGAAGTGATGCTAGGTGAGTTTTTAGTAGGGGTGTAGCTGGATAAAGAGGACTAGGGTGGTTCGGTTGTCACCATCTCTCCTGTCTCTCTCCAGACTCATCCCTATCCTGGTCAATGGGATGAAGTACTCTGAGATAGACATCATCCTCCTGAAGGTGAGTTTACAGACGTCAGTCCGTGTGAGAGTGATTGGGTGAAGTTTTTGTGTCAGTCTGGATGTCCCACTCCCAATGCCCAACTAGAAAGAAACATGACTTAACCTCCCCCCTCCCTCTTTCCCCTCTCCCCCCTCCCTCTCCCCCCTCCCTCTTTCCCCTCTCCCCCTCCCTCTTTCCCCTCTCCCCCCTCCCTCTTTCCCCTCTCCCCCTCCCTCTTTCCCCCTCCCTCTTTCCCTCTCCCCCTCCCTCTTCCATCTCCCCCTCCCTCTTCCCTCTCCCCCTCCCTCTTCCCTCTCCCTCTCCCTCTCCTCCCCTCTCCCCCCTCCCTCTTTTCCCTCTCTCCCCCCTCCCTCTTCCCTCTCCCCCCTCCCTCCCCCAGGGAGATATAGAGGAGGAGGAGGATGACACCGTACCAGACAGTGAGCAGGACATCAAGCCTCGCTTCCACAAGTCACGCACCGTCACCCTGCAACACGAGGGAGGAGAGGGGGAGGAGGTAGGGGAGGACGACGAAGATGACGATGACGACGATGACACGCTCTCCGACTGGAACCTGCGTGAGTGGTTGAGGGATTGCGTGACAGCTCAGTTGACCAATCAGAGCCAGGGAAAGTGGATTGGCAGCCAATCTTTAGTGTTTGTCCCGACAAGAGAGAAGACTTAGGGCCAGTTTTTCCAGTTCTCAGTTGATGTTACTGATTTACCCATGAAGAGACACACACACACCTGGTCTAAATCAGTCACTGTTTAACTAGCGGTGTAGTAAGTGTTTTAACCTCTCTCTCTCTCTCTCTCTCTCTGTGTGTCTCTCTCTGTTTCTCTCTCTCTCTCTATCTGTCTCTGTTTCTCTCTGTGTCTCTCTGTAACAGGGAAGTGTTCGGCGGCAGCGTTGGATGTGTTAGCTAACGTGTTCCGTGACGAGCTCCTCCCCCATCTGCTGCCCCTGCTGAAGGGCCTGTTGTTCCACCCGGACTGGGTCGTCAAGGAGTCTGGAATACTGGTGCTGGGGGCTATCGCTGAGGGTAAGACCTGACCTCCAACCCCTGACTTCCATCCTTTTTGATTTTCTTAATGGAACTAAAAGCCTGTGACCCCTCTCTCCTCAGGTTGTATGCAGGGCATGGTTCCCTACCTACCAGAGTTGATGCCTCACCTCATCCAGTGTCTATGTGATCAGAAGGCCCTGGTGCGCTCCATCGCCTGCTGGACCCTGTCCCGCTACGCCCACTGGGTGGTCAGCCAGCCCCCTGACTCCCACCTCAAACCCCTCATGACTGAACTCCTCAAGAGGATCCTGGACGGGAACAAGAGGGTTCAGGAGGCCGCCTGCAGGTGTGGGGAGGAGGGAGCGGCTGGTGGTGGGGAGGAGGAGCGGCTGGTGGGGGGGTTGAGAGAATAAAGGTGTTGAACTGGAATTCAAGGTCTTGATGGGATATGGCAATTAATGAATGTTTCCTGCTCTTCTTTCCCCGTCTCTCCCTCTCCTCCCTCCCTCTCCTCTCTCCTCCCTCTTCTCTCTCCTCCCTCCCTCCCTCTCTCAGTGCGTTTGCTACCCTAGAGGAGGAAGCTTGTACAGAGCTGGTTCCCTATCTGAGCTTCATTCTGGATACTCTGGTCTTCGCCTTTGGAAAATACCAACACAAGAACCTACTCATACTGTACGACGCTATAGGAACACTGGCTGACTCTGTAGGACACCACCTCAACCAACCGGTTAGTAGGTAGTTAGGCTAGATAAACACCCCTTCTAGTTACCCTCAGTTTCCCAATCAGAGGACGATAGTTTTCGGCTCATTTATTTCTATTTTTTCTATTTCTACGACTGTTCTTGTTTTTGTTTTCAAGTATTAACCAACTCTCCCCCTCCCCGTCTCTCCTCGCTCCCCATCCCCATCTCTCCTCGCTCCCCATCTCTCCTCGCTCCCCATCTCTCCTCGCTCCCCATCTCTCCTCGCTCCCCGTCTCTCCTCGCTCCCCGTCTCTCTCTCGCTCCCCATCCCCATCTCTCCTCGCTCCCCGTCTCTCCTCGCTCCCCATCTCTCCCCATCCCCATCTCTCCTCGCTCCCCATCCCCATCTCTCCTCGCTCCCCATCCCCATCTCTCCTCGCTCCCGTCTCTCCTCGCTCCCGTCTCTCCTCGCTCCCCGTCTCTCCTCGCTCCCCATCCCCATCTCTCCTCGCTCCCCGTCTCTCCTCGCTCCCCGTCTCTCCTCGCTCCCCATCTCTCCCCATCCCCATCTCTCCTCGCTCCCCATCCCCATCTCTCCTCGCTCCCCATCTCTCCTCGCTCCCCGTCTCTCCTCGCTCCCCGTCTCTCCTCGCTCCCCATCCCCATCTCTCCTCGCTCCCGTCTCTATCTCTCCTCGCTCCCCGTCTCTATCTCTCCTCGCTCCCCGTCTCTCCTCGCTCCCCATCTCTCCCCATCCCCATCTCTCCTCGCTCCCCATCCCCATCTCTCCTCGCTCCCCATCCCCATCTTTCCTCGCTCCCCATCCCCGTCTCTCCTCGCTCCCCATCCCCATCTCTCCTCGCTCCCCGTCTCTCCCCATCCCCATCTCTCCTCGCTCCCCATCTCTCCTCTAGGAGTACATAGAGAAGCTAATGCCTCCTCTCATAGCCAAGTGGAATGAGCTGAAAGATGAAGACAAGGACCTGTTTCCACTGTTAGAGTGTCTGTCCTCTGTAGCTACAGCCCTCCAGAGTGGCTTCCTGCCCTACTGTGAACCAGTCTACCAGCGCTGTGTTACACTGGTGCAGAAAACACTGGCTCAGGCTATGGTGAGACACGCTAACACACACACACACCACCAAAAGTATGTGGACATCTGCTCGTCAACATCTCATTCCAAAATCATGGGCATTAATATGGAGTTGGTCCCCCCTTTGCTGCTATAACAGCCTCCACTCTTCTGGGAAGGCTTTCCACTAGATGTTGGAACATTGCTGTGGGGATTTGCTTCCATTCAGCAACAAGAGCATTAGTGAGGTCGGGCACTAATGTTGGGTGATTAGGCCTGGCTCACAGTCGGTGTTCTAATTCATCCCAAAGGTGTTAGATGGGGTTGAGGTCAGGGCTCTGTGCAGACCAGTCAAGTTCTTCTACACTGATCTAGACAAGCCATTTCTGTATGGACCACGCTTTGTGCACGGAGGCATTGTCATGCTGAAAGGGCCTTCCCCAAACGTGTTGCCACATAGTTAGAAGTACAGAATTGTCTAGAATGTCATTGTATGCTGTAGCGTTAAGATTTTCCTTCTCTGGAACTAAGGGGCCTAACCCGAACCATGGAAAAACAGCCCCAGATCGTTATTCTTCCTCCACCAAACTTTACAGTTATCACTATGCGGCATCCTATGAAAATCGCTGAGCTCTTCAGTAAGGCCTGCACCTGTCAGCAACGGGTGTGGCTGAAATGTCCAAATTCACTAATGTGAAGGGGTGTCCACATACTTTTGTATCTATAGTGGCTAAGACACACACACAGTTATCATCAGTGATTTAAAGATGGAGGGGTTTTTGATCTTAACTCTCTCTCTATCCTCCCCTTCTCCTCCCCCTAGATGTATTAACTCAACTCTCTCTCCCCCTCTCCTCCCCCTAGATGTACTAACCCAACTCTCTCTCTCCCCTCTCCTCCCCCTAGATGTATTAACTCAACTCTCTCTCCCCCTCTCCTCCCCCTAGATGTACAGCCAACAGCCGGACCAGTACGAGGCTCCTGATAAGGACTTTATGATCGTGGCCCTGGATCTCCTCAGTGGTCTGGCTGAGGGCCTGGGGGGCCACGTTGATCAGCTGGTGTCCCGGAGCAACATCATGACCCTACTGTTTCAGTGCATGCAGGTACGGAGTGTGTTGTCAGTGTTATCTCTCTACGTATGTGTGAATGTCTAGGTCCGTGGTCACCAAACGGTCCATCTCCAAGGCATTCCTAGTCGATCTCTAAACATTTCTATGAAAACCCCCAAAGATGAAGCCTTTCATTCTGTCTCACGCTGTTGGTAGGAGGTGCACTTGTTTCAGCTGCCCTGCGCACCGGGTAGGCCAAGTGTTCCCATTTTGAACCATTTCATGTGTCTGAAGGTACACACTCTGCCTACTCAGTGTGCCCGAAGAGCAAATCAAGCGCACCTATATGCCTATCGGATTGCTCAGATCACCATGTCTCATAGGAGGAACATGAGACATGGTGAAACATGAGACGCTGTCCCATTTTTGGTCGGTCTCAGTGGAGGGGGCAGGGCTGTCCCCTTTTTGGTCGGTCTCAGTGGGAGGCAGGGCTGTCCCCTTTGGTCGGTCTCAGTGGGGGGGCAGGGCTGTCCCTTTTGGTCGGTCTCAGTGGGGGGGCAGGGCTGTCCCCTTGGTCGGTCTCAGTGGGGGCAGGGCTGTCCCCTTTTGGTCGGTCTCAGTGGGGGCAGGGCTGTCCCCTTTTTGGTCGGTCTCAGTGGGGGGGCTGTCCCCTTTTTGGTCGGTCTCAGTGGGGGGGCAGGGCTGTCCCCTTTTGGTCGGTCTCAGTGGAGGCAGGGCTGTCCCCTTTTTGGTCGGTCTCAGTGGGAGGCAGGGCTGTCCCCTTTGGTCGGTCTCAGTGGGGGCAGGGCTGTCCCCTTTTTGGTCGGTCTCAGTGGGGCGGGCAGGGCTGTCCCCTTTTGGTCGGTCTCAGTGGGGGGGGGCAGGGCTGTCCCCTTTTGGTCGGTCTCAGTGGGGGGGCAGGGCTGTCCCCTTTGGTCGGTCTCAGTGGGGGGCAGGGCTGTCCCCTTTTGGTCGGTCTCAGTGGGGGGGCAGGGCTGTCCCCTTTTTGGTCGGTCTCAGTGGGGGGGCAGGGCTGTCCCCTTTTTGGTCGGTCTCAGTGGAGGGGGCAGGGCTGTCCCCTTTTTGGTCGGTCTCAGTGGGGGCAGGGCTGAGGGATGGTCTGACACTGACCAGATGCAGGCCCAGTCAGTCCAGTACAATAAAGAACCCATTATTTCAGTTTAAGGTCACTCTGCTGTGCCTCACAAGTATTACAACCAGTGGATCATATACTTCTGAAAGGGTCTGAGTAGAACAACATTGGCAGGCCAATTCAAGCACAGCCAATATGCAGTGATAATGTACTGGGCCTAGAGCCTACTGTACAAACCTCATTACTACACGACTGCTTTTAATTGGTTCATGTTGCGTAGGCTTATGTTTTAAGTCATGTTTAGAATAATAAAATAATCTGAGTGGGAGATCTTGGCTCAGAAGTTTGGGAACCACTGGTCCAGGTGTAAATCTTTGTGTGTGTGTGCAGTAACAGTCGCTGGCTGTATTTGATTGTGTATATAACCATCTTGTGTCTATGTGGTAGTGTGTGTTAACTACATTGTATATCTCCAGGACACTATGCCAGAGGTGAGGCAGAGCTCCTTTGCCCTGCTGGGGGATCTGACCAAGGCCTGCTTCCTCCACGTCAAACCCTGCATCGGTAACGACCTATACCATCTCTCTCTTCCTCTACTAACTAACTAACTAACTAACTATACCATCTCTCTCTTCCTCTACTAACTAACTAACTATACCATCTCTCTTCCTCTCTCTCGTCTTCTACTAACTGTGTAACTATCATATTCCTTATGTCATCTACTGTCCTCCCTTTCTCTACCTCTTGGCTTTCTCTCAATGTGTGTGTGTGTGTGTGTCCCCAGCTGAGTTCATGCCTATCCTAGGGACCAACCTGAACCCAGAGTTCATCTCTGTGTGTAACAACGCTACCTGGGCCATCGGAGAGATATGCATGCAGATGGGTGAGTCTTTCTGCGTGTAGGTTTGGACACGTAGCTAGTATGGACACGTGGCTAGTATGGACACGTGGCTAGTATGGACACGTGGCTAGTATGGACACGTGGCTAGTATGGACACGTGGCTAGTATGGACACGTGGAAGATGATTTGTGATTTATTTATAATAATCATCTAGTTTTTAGATTTTTGGTCTTGTCTCATGCTAGCAGCATTTATTAATCTTAATGATACATTTCTCTGCTTTGTTTCTTTCTCCCTCCCCCATCTCTCTCTCACCCCCATCTCCCTCCCCCCATCTCTCTGTCTCCATCTCTGTCTCCATCTCCCTCCCCCCATCTCTCTGTCTCCATCTCCCTCCCCCCATCTCTCTGTCTCCATCTCCCTCCCCATCTCTCTGTCTCCATCTCCCTCCCCCATCTCTCTGTCTCCATCTCTGTCTCCATCTCCCTCCCCCCATCTCTCGGTCTCCATCTCCCTCCCCCCATCTCTCTGTCTCCATCTCTGTCTCTAGGTGTAGAGATGCAGCCCTATGTGTCTCTGGTCCTGAACCAGCTGGTAGAGATCATCAACAGACCCAACACACCCAAGACCCTGCTGGAGAACACCGGTACACACACAGATACTGAACACACAGATACTGAACACACACGCAGTCATTGGGTTTGTTTGCCATTGCAGCCGATGCATTTTGGGTGAACTGTGACTGACTGACTCGTCTACAAATAATAATGAGCAGTTATTTCTGATGCCAAGTGATTTGTACGTCAGCGATGTCAAACGAGCTCTTGATCTTTAGTTGGGTGTTTGTGTACACATGAGTGAGGCTCCTCCCCATCTTCTTCCAGCCATTACGATTGGTCGCCTGGGCTACGTGTGTCCTCAGGAGGTGTCTCCGATGCTCCAGCAGTTCATCAGGCCGTGGTGAGTCTGCCACAGATTAGACATCTAGTCCTTCACGTCACTGATAATTATCAACATGTTTAGATTGACTGGTGTGTGACGCGGTCTGTGTGTGACGCGGTGGTGTCTGTGTGTGACAGGTGTACGTCCCTACGGAACATCCGTGACAATGAGGAGAAAGACTCCGCCTTCAGAGGGATCTGCATGATGATTGGTGTAAACCCTGGGGGAGTGGTCCAGGTAAGAGGACGGGAGATGGAGGACCTGCGGGTCCCGACAGAGGTCATTACTGAGGGGTCAGCGGGTTTCATGCTGCGGCCGGTCAGACAGACGACTTCGGGATGAACATATTTTTGTTGTAACAGATTATTTGC